>JANEYF010003809.1:600000-1200000 GCA_029963845.1 Rhamnusium bicolor | reverse complement strand
TGGTGAAACACGTCGACCTTGTTTCTAAGGGGGACATATTTTAATGTAATACTTTTATACCTATCATCATCCCTCTACCCTACACGGCGACCCCCTCAAAAAATTCAAATGGCAAAGGTGGTCGAGTGATACATCTTTTGAAAGGTTTTTCAATTCTCTACATAACTGTGTATTTTTATTAACTTTTATCGATTCGTTCCTAAGAAATAATTGTTTCATTATTTTAGGTTCGGGAAATAAAAATAAAAGAAGCAGTTTAAATTATCGTATATATTGTTCAAAATGACCCCCACCAACTTCCATACAGTAGTATAATCTATCTTAAAATGCTGTATGAACATTTCTGAACACATCTGGAGTCAATAAACGGCATTCTAGAACAATTCTTTCACGTAACTCTTCCAGAGATGAGGGTTTTGTTGCCAATACCTTCGATTTCAAATGCCTCTACAGAAAGAAATCCAAGGGAGTTAAATCGGGTGACCTAGCGGGCTACTCCACAGGACCTCTTCTTCCAATCCATCGCTCAGGAAACCGATTATCCAAAAATTGACGAACTGCTATAGCGAAATGTGGGGGTGCCCCATCCTGTTGGAAAACTGTTCGCCCTCTAAAAGATTATCGTCTTCTTCGAGGATTTGGGTAATCATTAGGTCGATGTTATTTTCTAACAGATCGAGGTACCGTTCGCCATTTAAATTGTCAGAAATAAAAACCGGCCCGACAATGTGATCCCCTAAGATGCCAGCCCAAACATTTAACCTCTGAGGCCTTTGGGTATGAGTTTCCATGAACAAATGTGGATTGGTTTCACTCCAATACCTACTATTGTTCCTGTTTACCTCCCCATTTAACTGAAATGTCGAATCATTAGAAAAACACGTATTGTACAGTAGATTGGCATTACCGTTTAATTGTTCACTAAAAATCTCACAGAATTCAAGCCCACAATCAGGATCATCTTTGTTTAATTCGTGTACCAATTTAAATTTATATGGATGAAATTTGTGGGCCTTTATAATTCGATTAACACTGCTTCGTGATACACCGGAAGCCTCAGCTACTTTCTTGATCGATTGAGTATTATCCATCTGTAAATGACCCAGAACTGCCACTTCGACTGCCTCATTCCTAATCGGTCGCTGAGGTTCATGCTTTTTGTTTCCTACAGAACCTGTTTCCATAAATTGTGTCAATAATTGTAAAACATACTGAGAACCAACCCTTCTATCTGGGTGATTTCTATTGAATATGCGCTCCGTAGCTCTAGCACAATTATCGTTTTTAAAATAAATGCTGACAATTTCTATTCTCTCCTGAAGGGTATAAACCATTTTGAGAACTCACTCTGGTAAAATGTATCTCGATTTAAAATTAGTTGTGAACAAATTAATCTTCAAGGACCTTCAAATACTTATGAGTCTTTTATTATTCTAAAACTAAACGGACAAGGAAAGTGTTTTTTGTCCAAAAAACTCGTGTTGATTTGAGAGCACTAAAAAATATAGATTTTTTATAAAATTCCAATACCCGGTGCCATGTATTTTAGATTTTTTAAACGATTTCGATGTGTAATCATCAAAAATAAAATTATTTTCCTTAAGAACGAATCGATAAATATGTCCACCTTGGAAACAAGGTCGATGTATTTCAAAAGTTTTTCAACAAATTTTTATCTCCCAAGTTACTTTTTGGTTGGGACACCCTGTATACAAAATTTTATGTACGACCAGTCTTAATTTATAATAGATAAATATAGACGTATTTTTTCGAAATGATTTAAAGGATTAAACTGGTAATTCTGATTACAATCACTTCAATTAGTGTTTTTTTGAAGTGATTATAATCAGTTGTAACTGAACAAACTGATTGACAAAATAGTGTAAGCAGCTTAATCGCATAAGAAGTGGGAAAAAGAAAATATACAAAAGGTTATATTAATGGTCATTTTGACATGATTTTGAAGTAATATGTTATGTGTGCTTAGTTAAATGTCAGTTATCTACATTAATAAATGTGCTTTACTACATTTTCTTAATCTTTAATTGAAATAGAATTTCCATCGACATCAAAAACAAGTTTTGAACTTTGTAACTTTTGCTGGAGAATGATAAAAATCAATATTTTAACTTCTTTGTAACAAGAGAAAAAGATAATAACGGTCCAAAAGGGTAGGTTATTTTATATTTATATTACCCTGCATTAACCTATATTTACAATTCGCCAATTGTCACCGTCGTAATTTGTGTGTACAGTGCGCATCTAAGTACAGGAATAAAGGGCGAAAAAAATAACAGTTTTCACTAATTTGAACAAATTGAGCAAACTGCTTATAATCACTTGTACCTAATTAAACTGACTTGAAAACGAGAAAATACACCTCATATGCCAGCTATCTTGTAAACAGTCCATAGGAATTATCAATCTGTTAAATTTAACATCACAAAATCGTACTGTCACACTGACAGGTAGGAATTTGATTTTGAATTTGAATTAAAAATAAATGCAAATAATCAAGCAACGACAAGGTGGCCAGATTGAAATTTTGTTGCAATAATCGTTCTTAGTTTTACAATCGTTTTGTCGAAGTGCTTTGTGTTTTTCAATTGAATTGGAAATGGAAAAGGATGAAAATTCATTTTCCTGTATTCCACTGGAAATGACCGAAGCGGCAAAGGCTGCGACGTTAAACTTGTTGCTTCAGAACTCGAAAATGTTATATGAAAAATAAAGTGAAAGCCTTAGGCGGACCGTAAAGTATTTTAAGACCCAGCGGGCTGTAATGTCAACTTTACGGCCTCAAACCAAGCATATTAAGTGACCAACTAAGACCAGTCGTACATAAAGTCCATTATTTAAATAAGCTTGTATCACATTTACGCGAACTAATGTTAAATAAAGCCAATAAGCGATTCTTATGTTAATGTGTGGTGGTTGTAAGTTTTTGTGTCTTCCTTTAAAGTGTTTATATGAGTTCATTAAAATGGCACCTTATTTGTTATGAAAATATTTGACAATCATTAAAATGTGTTTAGCTGAAAGCAATTGCCATAGAAAGCGCAGTCAGAATTTACAAATAAAGCGTGGTACATGTAAACTATTAATCGAACAATCAGAGGATGAGTCCAGACAGGTTCTACTTCAAAAAAATATATTAGTCGACGTCTGAAAACCAATACTTGTCAAAAATGTGGAAGCTGTCACAAGCATAACTCAGGCAAGAATTTATTGTAATGTAAAATATCAAGTAAACTTGCAATTCCAAAAGGTTCGGTTAGGAGGATCTTTACCTTCCCATGAAGCTTCAAGATTTTTCAAGGCAAAATGTACAGTTGATTTCAATAAAAACTGATACACTTTCTTTTAGCTATGTAAATCATTCGTTCTTTGATTGATATTAATAATCTTACAAATGTCACTTTGACGTTAATCAGTGGCGTCGTTATTAAAAATGGTTCGACATCTAACAGATATTCAAAAATTTCGAATTGTTTCTAAAATTGAAGATGGTTGGTCCATAAGAAGACTTGCTGCTGAATACAATGTGAGTAAAACCACGATAATGAGTGTTGAAAAACAATGGGAAACCAATTAAACGGTATCCCGTAAAGTTGGTTCCGGTAGGCTCAGAAAGAGCAATAATCAAGAAGATGAAAATCTCATAAATTATCTAATAGAAAAGCCTTTTCAGACTGCAGTAAATGCAATTTCAGAGACAAATTTCCCTGCTTCGGTATCTACTGCTTGCAGAAGAATAAAACTACAAAGCGACTTGAAGAATTGTTCAGCGGCTAAAAAATACAAACTTTCAGAAGAAAAGAAGCAGTGTAGGATTATTTTTGCACTCAACTATATAATCAATGATGAAAACGTCTGGGGACAAGTTGTCTTTTCTGACGAAAAGGTTTTTAAATCCTATAACGATGGACATGTTCGCGTATATAGGCCTCCTTCCACTAGATACGACAAAAAATATACTTTTGATCCACAAATATCAGGAAGGTTTTCAGTCAATATCTGGGCATGGACGAGCCTAAATGGGTGTGTGTTGGAACAGTGGTGGTCATCTCAATTCCATTAAATATATTGAAATATTAGACAATATTATGTTGCCGTCAGTAATAGAGGTGTTTCCGGAAAATAATTTTATTTTCCAACAAGACAACTGCTCCGTACATACGGCCCATCGTGTCAGGCAATGGTTTCTTAATAAAAACATAGAGTTGTTACAGTGGCCATCTAAAAGTCCGGATTTAAATCCAATTGAAAATGTATGGGGACTAATGGTGAAACATATAAGAAAATTAAATAACCATCCATATAATGCCCAAGAATTGGAAGGGATAATTGAAGACGCTTGGGAGAACTTGTCGCAAGAAGTTGACCTTGCAAAAAATCTGATTTTCTCCATATCTGCAAGACTTCAGGCAGTTTTAGACGCTAATGGAGCAAAGACAAAATATTAGTTAATTCTGTATTACGTAATTGAAGTTCATTTATTTTATTTTTTTATTGTATTTTTATGTTCAGTTTGCATTGTTTACATTTTTTTTAATCTCAAGTGGTATTTTTGTGTTCTTATTTTAAACATAGAATCATCATTATTCAGTTAGTATTTTAATTACAACCATTATTAGAATTATCCGTAACAAATATTATTTTTTTTAAACAATAATATGGCAGTCTTGAGAATGTTTTGAAAAAATTATTTTCTAATTATTTTTTAAAATTTCATTTGAATAAAATAAAACAGAAAGGTTTAATAAGTTTAAAAACACAAAGAAAACCGAACTCCTCCAACAAAACCCAGGTCCGGGGTAAACCACCTCTTCTCCACCTCCCTCTCGACATGCCTGGCCAGCCCTATTTACAGACATATGCACACAATTAACCTATTAAGATTTTCGATTACAAGAGTTGTACCAGTTTTTTTTAAATCAAGTGTACCATCCCTTGTAACAGTAAATCAGTAGCAACCAAATTCAACCAATCCGAATCCACTCGACTGTTTCATTTGTAGCGCCTTATATGAACAAGTTTATTTTCAAAGACGGGGGCCTTTAATTTAATTAGATTGCAAGATAAAATTGAAAATATGTGAGCACAGATATTTTTATATTTATTTTAAAGGAGAATTTTACAATTTCAATGTAATTAAGAACGGCACATTTACCAAATGGGGGTCCAGTTTCATACATTTTTAAACAGTTTTTAGATAAACAGAAAATCACTACCATAAATGTTTTTTTTCTTATGGTGGAAAGACGTTCTGCTCATTAATCACACAAATTCTAAAAACTAAACTTCAATTCAATTAAACCGAAATTAAAACAAAAATCCCACTTTAGAATATAACCTAGTATGTTTGCTTTCTCCGACTCCCTGTCTGTCAATCTGGATACAAGTGTCATTAGGACCGATACAATTAGGGAGAAAGTCTGTTAGATAGTTCTATGTCGGTGATAAAGTTAAAGGAAAGCAGCGGCGTGTTCTTCGTGGAAGCTAGGGAAGCACAGCCTCCCTTACAAGAATCATAAAATAATAAATTATATTATTTATTTTCTTATTGCTCCCAATCTCTTTTTTCGACGGCACTTATAAACTAGAAATATGTGTCAAAACAAATGTCTTAAAATGCGTTAAGTTACAAAGTTGCAATGCATTTGGTTTCCAACTTCACGATGCCGATACCGCTCGAACGGCTCCGAAGTGAGTTGTTCGAGTGTAAGCTGTTTTCTCACAGCATACTTAAATACGGTAAATGTGTAATGTTTAGTAAATAAACGCGAGCTTAGATGTACAATCGAAACGTTTAGTTTATTTATTTTAAAGCGTTTTTTGGTGGTTGCTACGCATTATTAGTAATTATATTGACTTTGGATATTGAAATTATTTATTATTTAAAATATAGTGCAATTATATTTTGCGAGAAACATTAAAAAGAAACTAAAAATAGTGAGGATGTAAGCTGTAGGCTAGACAGCTTATATGGAGAAACTGGGTCCCTCAACTTCACAAAATAGTTCTGAAATGACGGAAATTATATTATGTGAATGTAATGTGTGCAATTTAGTGATAAGGGGATTTTCATCTTAAAAGTTTGCAGGTAAAAAACAAATTATTTTAAAAGATAGGCCAACTCCAGCTTTAACAAAGTTAACCAAACAGTCTAAATTATATGTAAGGCATTTCCAAACGGAAAATTATCAAAAATATGAATGGCTCCCTGGTTGCAACACTAAGTCGCTTTTATTTTGCTGGCCATGTCTTCTTTTCACAAATGAAAAGAATTTATGGAACAAAAAGGGATTTTTCGATTTAAATATTATGCACAAATTAATAAAAATACATTCGTCGTCTATAGCACGTATTCAGTCCATTATTAAAGAAAAACCTTTCGGTAAAACAAGAATAGAGCATACTTTGGAAAATCAATTGAGAATAAGCCATGAACAACAATCAAGAAGTACGAAAAAATCGCGAAATCCCTAAAAGATTTATAGATGTGGTGTGTTCTTAGGTAAACATGAGCTTGGTTTTCAGAGTCCCGATGAATCAGAAAATTCTGCAAATAGGGGGAATCATACAGGGTGTCCCAAAATTAATTCCCCAGACGCCGGGGTTAGACTCTATGACAAAAATAAGTCGAAAATCACTTATGTCAAAATTTCGAAAAGTTACTCCTTACGAAATTATGGCCATCTTAAAGATCGTAATGAAGGTATTTTTGCAAATCAATTTTTGAAATAGGTATCCAAGTAAAGATAGTTTATATTCAAGTCACCCTTGACGAAGATAGAATACGATATTTTGTGTGTCAATGTCAACAAAATATTTAAAATTTAAACTGACGTACAACGGTAAACAATTAAGTTTTCATACTTATTATAATGCCCAGAAGGTACAGCAATCATACTTGGAGTTTGTAATAATAATGCTCGTGCCGCAGAGCGTCTGTATCGCCACCGTTTTCCTGCTAAGCGACACCGAGATCATAAAACAATAAGTGCTGTTGAAGTTGACTTGAAACTGGATGTTTGGCTCCTAACATGATGCATGTTAGTCATCCTAGACAGCTAACATGGCAACAGGAAGAGCAATTACTCCACGACATTGAAGAAGATCCGTCTGTAAGTACCAGGATCTTGGAAGCCAATCGTCACCATCGTCGTAGTACTATTCACAGATTCATGCAAAGAGAAAATCTGCATCCTTATCACTTACAGCCGGTTCAAAAATTGCATCCTGGGGATAGTGAGTTGCGCTTACAATTCTCCAGATGGTTTTTAAATTGCTTAGATACAAATGAAGATCTTTATAAGCAAGTATTGTGGAGTGATGAGTCCCATTTTAATCAGCAAGGGGTGTTTAACCAGCACAACTTGCATACTGGAATTACGAAAATCCACATCAAATTAGAGAATCACATAAGCAAGTGCGCTGGAGTTTAAATATGTGGATTGGTCGTTGGGCAATGACATAATAGGACCACATTTTCTGCCTAGGATATTAAACGCAGAGAATTATGCAAATTTTTGCGAAAACATATTACCTACCGTTTTGGAAGATATTCCTTTATTGCAACGTCACAGCATTGTGTATCAACATGATGGAGCGCCTGCTCATTATTCTCGAAATGTTCGAGAGATATTAAATCGGCAATTTCCCAATAAATGGATCGGTCGCGGAGGACCTACTTCTTGGCCACCTTGGTCCCCAGATCTCAATCCAATAGACTTTTGGCTCTAGGGTTACTTGAAGAATGCGGTATACAAAGTCCTACCGAATAATGAAGGTGACGTTATTGTTCGGATTTATGAAGTATTAACTCAAATTACAAATAAAACAATAGGTCGTGTTGAAAACAATTTCTTCGCCGATTACATGCATGCATAGAACAAAATGGCGAACATTTCGAACATTTGCCTTTGTAAATTTAAGTATTTTAATTTTATTATGTGTAGATGTCACTTGATTTATATTAATAAACTATCTTTATCTAGATACCTATTTTAAAAATTGATTTGCAAAAATACCTTCATTGCTATCTTTAAGATGACCATAATTTCGTAAGGAGTAACTTTTCGAAATTTTGACATAAGTGATTTTCGACTTATTTTTGGTCATAGAGTCTAACCCCGGCGGCTGGGGAATTAATTTTGGGACACCCTGTACATATAGTAATGTGTTCAAAATGCTCTCCCTGATTTTTTACATAAACTCTGGCCCTTTTTGCAATAGACTTTTTCAAAAACGTCACCATTTTGATGAATGCTATCCACCATATTCTTCACTCTGGCTTGTAGTTGCTCAATTGTATTGATTGGTGTTGAATAAATCAGTTGTTTTATGTGCTTTTATAAATAAAAATTGCACGCAGTTAGGTCTGGTGACCAGGCAGACCATGCCACTGGTCTGTTTCTTCCCAACCCCCCTTGCCGGGAATGTCTCAAAAAACAAAATTGATTTTTCTGGATACGGTGATTTCTTTGGCCATATTTTTATTAGCTGATTACTGGTCTGATTCCATACTGAGATATCGGTGTTTATATTTTTTTTTTTCGTTGCTCAAAATAGCCAGAAAATTGTGATCACCCTGTACATATATGCACAAACTATGTTGTTACATACGGAAAGTAATGATAATTAAAAATTTACCTATTATTTCTTATAATTTAACCCTATCAATCTAAATAATTGCGCAATATTTTCACAAAAACTGTAAACCATTGTCAAATGCAGTTTGTTTCACACACGACGATTTTTTTGCCGAGTTCTACGTTTTTCCTTATTTTCAAAACAAATGTTAATGCAAAATTATATTTTCTATTATATTGTATTGGTTTTATTTATGTAGATTTAATATTAATTTCAAGAAAAAGTTAATTTAGAAGTCTTCCCTGACATTAAAAAGGTTTTTCTTAACTTTTGTACCATGTACTATAATTACATTGACGTAAGTAATTTTGTGGCTAAATATAATGTGTTTTCCCCTACGAATATTTTCAACCATTAAATACATTTATTTTAAGCACAAAGGAAACCTTTTAGAGTGCTCTAATTAATGTTAAAATATGAGGCTTCTCATATTACGTGCAGAATCTTCGAGTAATATAATTAAGTTTCAAAGAAAAAAATTAAGAAGTCAGAATAATGTTCAGGCATCAAGTGAACAAATAAAGACAACAATAATATACAAATTATATTTAGAATAGTTTTACCTTTTTTAAGTTTTGTCCACAGCCACATGTACTTTGTAATTATTTCAAACACGTATAATTTGTCACCATCCAGTAGGCCGATTTCAGTCAATATCGACCAGGCTCTTTCGGTTAATGACGGAAGCCTAGATTCATGTCTCTGGCTTTAACCATTTAGGCACTAGAGTGAGGAGCAACCAATAGACAGACAACACTGCCACAACTGTGATTTCACTTTGTAAAAGAAAGTGGAAAACACTTTTAGACAAATATAAGCTATTTTCTGGTATTCTACTTATACGTACAAGGAAATAGTACAGTTTGACAAAAAAAAATGAATCGTTTCTGATTAATAATATAATCAATCAAAAATGGCGTTGAAACCATATTGTTACGTGATTGCTATCCACACAAACACCTCTACTCGTAGATTCGTTGATTGAAAGTCCAGGTAACACTTATTCACTACTTTATTTACTAATTAACAATTAACAACAATGGATTAATTACTGTCTTAATTATAATTACACTTGAACACTTATAAGTCTCTTTCTTATTTCTTCTTTACTCGCTCACGTTCAACTTAAGATTGAGTCTCGGCCCACCGTGCGTCTTATTTATACATCCATTCACCCGGTCTAGAGCACTCCAGAATATTCCCGGCCGTTTCCATACAATTCCAGTCTTATCTAACCAGACTACACAGTCCAGTGGCGTAACAATATTTTTCGAAATATTCCCGGGATCGCTGAACCTATTACTTTCAGATTTATAATCTGATATGACCATAACTTGAGTGTATGAAACGTCACCAGTGTTATTTATATACAAGGTTTTTTTTGCACCAAGGGTAGAGTTTTTATCTATAACTATTTCATCAAAGATTTAACCTTTACTTTCTCAAAAGCTTCAGAATCCACTAGAAACGATAGGGTCCTGTCGTCCTTACTTAGATTCACTAGGTTTCAGATACTTAGGTGACTTGGAATAGGTTAAAATGCAATTAATCCAAGAAGAGCAATTTTAATGAAATGTTAAATATAATTTAACACGTAAAAATGAAAACAATTATACAGTTATATAAACTGATACATTTATTCATGTTTCTACGACTTTTTATCTTCTACTTATCAGCTACTTATCACTTATAGAAGATATTTTCATGAATCAGATAATTGTCATATTTCCTTTTATTTTGGTTTAGAGAATATGTGGTAGATTTTTGTCAATATTACTAGAGGTATTCCACAAGGGTTAATAACGGGACCACTTATTTACACGATTTATGCGCTAAACTTATGTACGCTGACGACATCCAACTATATCACTTTTTTGGGAAGAGAGATTAAGATAAGATGGTGGCTACTGGCGCATACAGTTTAAGATTTTCACATGAGTTGTATGATTTTAGCCAAAAAATCGAAAAATAACGTGTGTATACATGAATTGGAGGAAAGACAGGATATTATAGAAAACGTTCTGCTGGAAATAGATCTGTTGAAATGAATTATAAGTGAACAGGAAGAAAAATATGGACTATTAAAAGAAAATAAAAATCTAATGGAAGAAAATAATGAGTTATTAATCGAAAATAATACGATTTTGCATGAAAAAGTTAACCAAGCAAGCTGATCGTATAAAGCGATGGCAAGTAAAGAAGTTTCGAAAAACACAAGAAAAAAAGCGCAAGAAAAAATTTGCATGAAGAGACAACATCAGATGATAGTGAATGTCAGCAGTTCCAAAAAGGTCGAGGACCCTCCACTTCGAACGCATCAATAACTAAAAAGAAAACAAGCAGTATGAAAGGAAATAAACAAGGTTATTTAACTCAAAAATAGTATGCGAGGAGGAAGAGAAAGAGGTTGAAGAAAAATGGCAAATTCAAAATAGTAGAAGAAATTATCAAGGGAAAAACAGGAAACCGCTTTTTATGGAACCTCAACGGAAGATTCAGTTAAAGAACTGCCCAGAAAAATTTGGTTTTTTGTGTCAAGGCTAAATCCAGAAATGACAGAACAAACCTTAAAAGCCATTGTCGAAAGAAAATGCCCTGATTCGGAAATTGTAGTTGAAAAACAAATACATTTTTAATAGTAACTATCAAAGCGCTTTTAAAGTTGGCATACCATTAGAATTTGAGCAACAAGCAAATAATGCAAACTTTTGGCCGAAAGACTGTATGATGAATAAATATAATATTTTTCTCCAAAGAAGAAATCAATTGCAAATAAAATAAAAAGTAATAAACTAATAATCAATCATCAAAATATTCAGTCAATAGGTAATAGCGTTAATTAGTTAAGTTAAGTTAAGTATGGTGTTTTTGAGTGTGCTACGGTGGAATGTACTGTAAGAAACAAATTATAATAATTAGTGTATATAGACCACCTGGTGAAAATATAATAGACTTTTATAATAAATTAGAAGAAATGCTTATGTGAACATTTGAAGAAAACAAACTGATATAGAGTGAAATGAAAAATAATAACGCTGAAAAATTTTTGATAATTTTCAGAGAACAGGATAATTGAAATTATATAGTGGAAATTTCCCGTAGGAATAGAATAATTTAAAAATAATTAGGACCTTCATATCACTCCGACAGTACACTATTGCGTGCAGAAACTTGATGCAAACTTAAAATTTTGAATACCATATGATTCCAATTACCAGTTAGTTTTCTATTGTTCTGTCACTGCAAGAAACTGACATTCTGGACGTTTACAGAACGTTTAAAATAAATTTATCTTATTTACGCTATTATCTATTGACTGAATATTTTGATGAATGATTGTTAGTTTATTACTTTTTATTTTATTTGCAATTGATTTCTTCTTTGGAGAAAAATATTATATTTATTTATCATACAGTCTTTCGGTCAAAAGTTTGCATTATTTACTTGTTGCTCAAATTCTAATGGTATGCCAACTTTAAATGCGCTTTGTTAGTTACTATAAAAAAAAGTTTTTTTTTCAACTACAATTTCCGAATCAGCGCATTTTCTTTCGACAATGGCTTTGAAATTTTGTTCCGTCATTTCTGGATTCAGCCTTGACACAAAAAACCAAATTTCTCTGGGCAGTTCTTTAAATGAATCTTCCGTTGAGGTTCCATATAAAGCGCTTTCCTGTTTTTTTCCTTGATAATTTCTTCTACTGTTTTGAATTTGCAATTTTCCTTCTACCTCTTTCTCTTCCTCCTCGCATACTATTTCGATATATGTTATGTTTATCTGTGATAAGTTTTGTAAAAGTTAGTAAATAATAATTAGCAAAAACATTTCAGTATTATTATTTTTCATTTCACTCTATATTTTAAACTTTTACCAAGAATATGATAATTTGTTTTTACAAACTGATATTTATATAAGGGAATTTTAACACCGAATTAAAAGACAATTTAAAAAATGTAGCAGAAATTGACCTATTATTAAATTCCTTATCATTACATAGAACTGTAAACGACTATACGAGAATAACAGACTGCACAAAAATTTGCATTGATAACATTTTCACAATTTATGACAAACGAGTATGAAATACATACCTCACAATCTTTCATTTCAGATCATACAGCACGCAAACTCACGTTTTTGTTAGAGAATATAAGCTAAATATCCATGTCGTAGACCTTTTTCAGAAAGTAATAAACAATTTTTTTAATAGGTTACAAGAACAAAATTGTTATGACATGTACCAAATAAATATTAGTGCCGTAACTGAATAATTTGACTGTTTTATAAACTATTTTTTAATCATATTTAATGAAAATTTCCCACTCCAGTATATTCAAGAAAAAGAAAAAAAAGTGCCCTATTATACAAATAATGAAATAAAAGTGTGTAGAATAAAGATACGTTATTAATATTGTCAAATAATAATCCAAATTATAGAGGTATGTACAGTGAAACGAAAAAAGAATACAAGCATTCACAATGAAATTATTGGAAAAAAATAATAATAACAATGTAGAATTAAACGGAGGCCAAAAAAATGTGGCTAATGAATATAATAATTTTCTTGTGAATGTTATACCACAGTTATTAAACCATATTGATAAAGTACCATTTAATTGTAGCATACAATCAAATTGTCAGTCAATGTTTATTAAGAGGCCTAGTCGGGAAAAACTTCGGATAGCTGTGTCACTCTCTAGAAAGTTTTTATACATGCGCAGCTGAGTAATTTTGCTCTTGACTATACCTTCATTGGACGTTTTATTCACCGACTTCATTGAGGTGCGATTCCCGATAGAGGTAACACTTCCTTGCTCCATTTGTAGTGACAAAGATACTTATTTAGAAAATTCATTTTAACCAAATAGTACGGAATAAAAGTTTGAAACTTGCTGAGCATAATTATGAAGATTCATTCTAGAAGACATGTATGAATTTTACCTCGAATTTGACCGATTGATATCATAATTCAGGAGCTAATCACGTTCAAATTTCACTTATATTTACAGTATAAATTTTCCCTACATAAAGTGAAAATTAATTAAAATAGATATACATGTACCCTCTAGTGCACTTTCAACTACTGATCCTCCAAATTTGGTGTAATTTGACCAAACCGCATGGAAGAAATAAATTTTGAAAAATTACCTTACACTGGTTCGATTAGCCCTCTTAAAACTGTGTCACCGGAGGAAATAGTGAATTTATTTGATAGACTGAAAAATAAATACACAAGTAACGAAGATAATATTTCCACAATACAATTTGTTATTGAACCATTGTGTTACATAATGAATAATTCTTTTAAATATGGAATATTTCCCGAGCGGTTAAAGCTTTCAGTAATTAAACCAATCTATAAAAAAGAGGATCCAGATATATTTGAAAGTCACAGACCCATCAGCATGTTACCATATTTTTCAAAATTGTTTGAACTAGCCATGTGTGACTGCCTAATGAATTTTATCAAAAATGCAACTTAGTAACAATCAACACGGATATATAAAAAGACGTTCAACTTAAACTGCAATATTTCAATTTACAGAAAAAATTATAAATTCATTCGAAGCAAACGAAATGTCACGTGGAATATTTGTAGATCTGTCAAATGCATACGGTTGTTTAAATCATGAATATCTATTGGTAAAACTAAAGAGATATGGAGTACGTGGCAAAGCATTAGACTGGTTCAAATCTTATTTTGAAAATCGGACACAACAAGTAGTATTTCTTAACAATGGTAATGAGAAAAAATCTAATATTAAAACAAAAAAATATAGGCATTTCACAGGACAGTATCACATTAGCAGTATTCATTATTTACATGAACGATATGTAATATAATAAAAAATGAACATAAGTATCATATTATAAATTACGCAAACGATACAAGTAAAAATTACCCAGATATAATTAATTTAAGTAATAGTTTAATGTCAAATATAAGATATTGGTTTACAAAGAATGGATTTGTACTAAACTAAATGTTGAAAAAACATCATCCTATTTAGAACGCGTCAAAATCAGATACAAACGACTTAAAATATAAAAATTTTGAACGACAAATTAAAATTCCAAAGAGGAACGACGTTTTTAGGAGTATACATAAATGAGAATTTAGACTAATCTCCACGCATAAATAATGTGTGTAATACGTTAAATAAAACAAATTGTTATAGCATCAGAATTATTCATAAATACTTAATTGAAAAGTCTATACGAATTATATATTTTGCAAATTATGAATCAAGCGCGAAATTTGATATAATATTTTGGGGTAAAAATAGTAATATTCAAAAAATTTTTCTCACACCTACAAAAAAGTGTGATAAGAATAAGTTATAAATTAGATTATAAGTAATCATGTAGGGGTATTTTAAAAAAAACAGAATTTTAACTATAGTTGCTTTATATATTTATGAATGTTTAATGTTTGTTTTCAAAAATAAAGATAAATACACTATTCATAATTTCCCTTACGGGTATGACATACTGAAAGTCGATATAAACTTTCCGACACACAGATTAACAATAACGGAACAAAACTCTCATTATATGTTTATGAGGTTATATAATAAACTAAATGAAAGTATGAAAAAAATCAATAAAATTAAAAAATTTAAAAAAGGAAATTAATAAAACGTTAATAGATTTGGAACCCTAAACTTTGGAAGATTATTTGTCTATATAAATGATTGTAAATGATGACGATATTTCATTTTTGGTATTTACCTTTTTATTATTATTATTAAGAGTGAATGCAGAGAATCATGTGCTGAAATAAACAAGGATATTGATGATCAGGTTATCCTGTCGAGGAAGCATGATTTAATGATAAATTCGTCGGTTCTGGTATTTGGAAGTGTCCAACTAAATACCGTCGAAATTAAGTTGGGAGAGGATAAGATAAAGGTTTTTGAAAAAGTTAAAAATTTTAGTGTGATTGTAGATAAAGACCTAAGATTTCTTAATTATGTCTCACACGTACAAAAAAAGCATATGGCAAAGTTAAAAATATATTCCCACAGGCATATGTTGAATATAAAGCTGAAAACATTACTCTGTGAAATTCTGGTCCTCTCCCGATTTAATTAGTGCCCTGTCCATTTGTTAAAGTAACTGAGTACCACATTCAAAAAATTCGTAAGTATAAGATAACATCATTCACACTATCTACTACACGGTGGTTAGATATTACCAATCATGCTGATTATAAAATGTTAACAAAAAAAACTCAATCTTAAGTAATAAAATTAAATGCAGAACCGACATTCACAACAATAGAAGGAAAGAACAACTTTCAATTCCTCAAGATAAAACGGTCATGTTTGAAGTGTAAGAGTAAACTTGTGTCCAAACTTCGCTCTGTCACATTTAAAAAAAATAAAGGCGTTTATTTTTTTTCAGATTAACCAATGCCAAACAGTCCTCCCGTGGTCACCGACGTCTCACGGTAGTCGCGCCGACGAATCGACTACAACCACATCCCGCAGAGTTAGTGACTGTAGATACCAGAATCGTGTGCCCTAAGTAAATGGGGAAAACCCAAAATGAACCACATTCGGCCTGCCAGCCATTTGGCTGCTTTTTGGCAGGCCGGTATGGTCAATTCCGAAGGCAGCGTAGGTTTTATCCCTCCTAGTAGACCGATAATCATTATTGTTATTATTTTTGGTTGTCCTCCCGTGGCAGTAATGTTCAATTATATTTTCCATCTTTTTTTCTTTTTGTTTAATTTTTTTTTTTTACTTTTCTTTTAGTGGGTCGACTTACACCTGGCTCTGTCTGATGCGACTGTAGATCGGCGTTTCAGTAATAGATATGATATGAAAAACCTCTCTTTCTCGATGTCTAATTGCTTAAGAGTCCTTTAACACATTTAAATCAACTTTCAAATTTTAGGCGAAACAAACCTAAATATGTGTTAAAATTATTACATACTGGACAATGGACATATAGTAAAAGATATATTTATACAGTTTTCGTCAATTTCCTATAGCAGCACCTTCCAGTTCAATTATTTCTGATTATAAGGGTTTTTTTTTTAAGTTTTAACAGGAAACTTATTAACATTTTTACGTATAACTTTTACAGTTTATGTTTAAAGAGTTATTTTGTGGCATGAGCATATGATTATGGCAAATATATTCTTAAGAGACACACCATTAAACATCGAAGTTAAGGAATTTTTCCAATTTTTATTATGCCCAAGTAACCATATATTATATATCTAGCTTAAATTTTGCACGCTTACGCCCTCAAATAGCATTTTATCTAAAATTAATCTAAATTTGGAAGTTCTAATGTAATTGATATGGCAGATATTACTTCTAAAGTGACCACTATTTTAAGTAACCTGTAAATGTCTCTTATGGTGAGTGCTGTGTTGTGGGTGGACTCGATATCTTTTAAATTGTGTATTGTACTCGTACTGTATATATTACATTGTGACGAAAAGTTTAATAATTCTATTATTAATTATAATTAATTTAATTTCCAAAGACTATTAGACGATTAGCAGACGTTTTGCCTGATTCTTGTTGACTTTTTAGTATATAACATAGGTATTTTGATCGACATTTTTGTTGCTATTTTTACAGAAATTATTGTATATTTAAATTAATATAGATATTTCGTGATTAGTAGTATTATTACAATTTTCCTCTTGTATACTGATTCAATTGTTACATTGATTATAAACAGACAAATATTCATATTTAAAAAATGATACCTCAAATTTAATAGGTACCGAGATATTTACTTAAAAATGCTTAGCAAAATCATGCGCATCCGCCATATTTTTAAAAGTGTAAAGGTCATAAGTATATTACTGGGTGATTGCTATTAATATTAATCTATTAGTCCGCTGAAAAATTTTGGCCGCAATTTTTATTTAATCTCAAATTTCACAAAGAAAATAAAACGAATTGTACTGATTTCGATCAACAGCACTGTACTATGGAAGTCATGCATATCAGTTTTTTTAAGTATAAACTTTCTCTTACTCGATACAAATATAATTAACAAATAAACGGTTTTGCGCTTATAAGAAAAAGTTTCTTTACATATTTCGTATTTATAAAAAATTTTAACTAACAGTATTGTATATATTAACACAAATTTAAATAAAAGCATAAAATTGTTCCTTACCTGACACGTAGGTGCCTGTCCAATTATTTATTGTATGTTCATACAAATACAATAAATATTTAAGTGTCTATTATTGTAAAAAAATATCCCACAGATTTTTTACGTCAAAAACATCTGCTACTGCAAATTGCACAGACCACTATCTCTCCAGTCCGAAAATACTTGAAAACAATCATAAACGAGTTAAAAACAAACAGAACGTAATAACATTTCAATAATTCTCTAAGTAATGTAGCCCTAATATGCTATCAACATAAAATGTATACGCCTAAACCGAATTGCAAAATGGCGTTCGCACTAGTACGAAATCAGAACACAAAACACAAATTAAAACACATAAAACCACCTTTAAAACATATACGGACACTTAAAACGTCGTAAAAACACTATCTATTAAACATTATCCTTGTAAAATAGGCTTGGTTTTAAACAAAATCGAATCACTTTCATGGATGAAATACCTAGCTGTCATTCCACCACATTAAAACAGGGTTGCTGTGAGAATATGACATTATTCGAATGTTTCCAGTAGTGTGCACATTGTTTTAAAGCTATGGTTTATTATAACGATTGTCAATTGTTGTTTTAACACTGTTTTTACCCCGAAACGTTAACTAAAAGGTATAAATACCCCGACTTGTGTATTAGGGTAACGCGACATACATATACAGCCCTTATAGTCTTATTATCGACGTGCGCTCACTACGAATTTGGGGTGGGGAGTTCAACGACATGGGAGGGGAGGTGGCTACCCCTGGAGGGGATGTCTATGTTCTAAAATTTGCTGAAAAATTTTGTTTTGTCTTGCACAAGAAAGGTGCACACATTTTTGGAATTAGAATTTTTTTAAATCTATAAGAATTTATGTATTTCCGGTGGTTCATTAAAGTGATTGTACAAGTTGGATCTATATTATACTGAAATAAAATTTGTATCCCTTGGAAAAAATACTCATAACGAAAACAATAATTTAACTGTCTCTTTTCCGTATATCTGTATATTACAGTCAGCTGTACTATCTTATATCCACAAAGAAGAATAAAGTTTTTTAACTACGAAATTTTAATAATATACAGTGTGTCTCAATTAAGGTGAAGCACTATAAAATCTTTATTTTATATTCAATTTTAACTATTGCCTTTTTATTATTATTACTAATTCTAAGTAAAAAAGGTATACTTGTTTAACATCAGTAAAATTACCATTTTCGAGATATATATATACAAGGTGTAACAAAAAAGCATGTCATAAACTGAATGGCAGATTTTAGACAACAAATAGTGACGATATGACTTAACTTACCTCTATGTGAAAATGCTTCCAAAAATTTTTATGGGCCTTTAAAGTCGACAATAAAAAATGAAAAATTTGCTCTAACTCTGGAGTCCTTGTAAGATATCTTCTTTAAATTTGGTACAATATAGCACTAGTAGTAGTTCAATAGTTTAAGTAATTATGATCAGTTTATATCGATTCAAAAGACGAGAAGTGGGGGTCATGTGACCCATTTACCCCCATTTTTTTATGGGCACACCAATGGCAAAAAAATTAATTTTTTTGAAAATAAAATTCGTTTTTAAAAGTTTTTTTTACTGTTAACTTTTTTTTCCATGTGCTGTAGTTTTCAAGCATTTAGCTTATTGAAATTGTGAATTAAAAGACTCTAAAGCAGAATTGACCAAATTTTTTGCGATAAGACTTTTAAATCGAATGAAATAGTGTCCTCTGAATAAACAAGCAATTTAGTTTTAACAAAATAACTTTTTTTGGAAATTATTCTAAACAATTTATTTTAAATAATTACTTTATAAATAAATAAACAACACAATTACCTAATTAAATAATTTAAAATTTCATAAATTGAACAAAAATTTATTCAGGCTTTATTTTATTACTTTAGCAAGTGCTCAAAGTGACCTCCGCCTTCATCAATATATTTAACACATCTTTTCAAAAATGAAAATCTGACTTTATTAAAAATTTGCTGCTTCTGGCGAAAACTATCTGCAGTATTTATAATTTTCTCTCTGAGATGTTCGACACTATCAACTTGAACAGAGTAGACCTTTTCTTTCATAGAACCTCAAAAACAAAAGTCAACGGGATTTACGTCTGGCGAGTGGGCAGACCACTTTATGGGTGCTTCTGCTCCTCGCCGAATCCAACGTTCTGGAATTTGTTCCGTCAAAAAGTTTCTGACCTCACGACTGTAATGAGAGGATGCCCCATCTTGAAGGAACTACATGTTTTCTTGTATCGGTTATGGTACTTCTTGAAGGAGATTGGGGAGATCATTTCGGAGAAAATTTAAATATTCTGTCCCCGACAGACGGTGTGGTAGAAAAAATGGTTCAATTAAAAAATTTTCCACAATTCCTGCCCATACGTTAACTGAAAAATTGTTCTGATAATGCGTCTCTTTTTTTGCTCTCGGATTTTCGTCGGCCCATAAATGTAAATTGTGATGATTTGTCACGACATTTCTAGTAAAAGTAGCTTCATCCGTTAACAAAATATTCTTAACGAAGTTCTCATTTTCTAAATTCTTTTGTCGCAACCATCTACAAAATACAAGCCTAGGGGCATAATCTCCTGGTTGTAATGGTTGAACAGTTTTAACATGGTAGTGGTACAGCTGTTGTTCATGTAACACTCTCCAGACTGCCATATGGGACATTCCTACCTCAACCGCTAAATGCCTAGTACTTCTATCAGGATTTTCGTCAATGAAGTCTAATTTCCTTTCCTTAGCGTCGGGTTCGCGTAATCGAGGTCGCCCACAGTTTCCTACTCTGAATTCTTTAAAGCTACCACTTTCCCTTAATCTACGGTCTATTGCCAAAAAAGTACGTCGATCTGGTGTGTGCCTATTTGGGTACTTTGCAGCATAACGTCTAGCTGCAAGAGCTCCATTGCTATGGCACTCACTTTAAAATCGGATGCTTTAATGATACATAATTAAATTATTTAATATCCCAACTTACCTACCTAATACTAAATGCATATCACTCATCTTTGCAAAAGTGTAATTTGCCATTTTATTTTTTTAGAAAATTGAGCACTAACTAAGCAGTATTAATAAGAAATGAGTAAACAATTTGACATAAACAAAACAATGGTACATTGTTTACTATCAGCAACTGTCAGTTGTTTTCTAACGCACCTACTCTAGTTATTGTACATTTTCTCTTATTTCCTTTTACTAATCAGTAAAATAAACATACAAAATCTGAGATTTTGCAAAAGAAATGTCTGTGAATAAGACATTATTATTAGTATTCATTATTATGAAAATTTTGGTATACCATGAACTATTTTCATCACATAATATGGTTGAAGTTATTAAGTTATCGAAAGGTTAATCGATTTTATTACATGCAAAATTGCAGGATTTGCATTTTTAATCTTAATTTTCCTTGAAAATTAAAGCACATAGGAAAAAAGATAAGAGTAAAAAAAACTTTTAAAATTGAATTTCATTTTCAAAAAAAATTAGTTTGTTTCCATAGGTGTGCCCATAAGAAAATGGGGGGGGGGGTAAATGGGTCACATGACCCCCACTTCTCAACTTTTCAATCGAGATAAACTGATCATAATTAAAAATTTTAAGGAAGACATCTAAAAGACTCCGGAGTTAGAGCATATTTTCTATTTTTTTATTTTCGACTTTAAGGGCTCATAAAAATTTTTGGAAGCATTTTCGCATAGAGGTAAGTTAAGTCATATCGTCACTGATTGTTGTCTAGAATCTGCCATTGAGTTTATGACATGCTTTTTTGTTACACCCTGTATAAGGATTTAAAGTTAACTAAGTACTACACACCACACAATATTTTCATTATTTGCTCCAAGTAGTAATAATATTTTAAATAGGTAACTTACTATATTACAAATAAAATTTTAATATAAACAACATCCATTTTTTGTAGTTTCGGAAATTTCCGTTAGTCTTGTGCTACCGCGCACTTTCTGCCGCCATGTGATGAATCATGCAGATGTTTATTCCTAGAAGTTTCTGCAGTTACCGTTTGGCATGTGCTGCCACGTACTTCCTGCCGCCATGAAATATGAGACGTCACCAAAGCCATAATTTTGATATAAATAGAATCGCCGTAGCCAAGAGAATCAATTCAGTTTTCTACTGACAACTATCTTCAGCGCGTTGAGCTGGGTAGTTGAGGAGTCTTAAGCACGTTGAGCTTGACTCCCTTTGGTTAGAATACAGAATCTGACGACAACGCCGCCCGGCTGAATGTCTGATAGCATCTTAGGATTTTTAGCGCGTTGAGCTAGACCTCCTGGTGTTGGTAGCCATTTTACCTTCCTGCACCGCCGTCACCAGTCTAGTAATTATTTATTGCCGTGAGTCTTCAGCGCGTTGAGCTGGACCCGCCGCCGTTAAATAATTATCGAACATACCGTCGCATCGAGTCCTGGATATTCGTCAGCAGGTGGAGCTGAAGCCTACCGTTGTACCGTTTAATTACCGAAATTACACTCCTCCCCCCGTAAACTAATTGCACCGATGTATATAATATTTATTAACTGTACTTGATTTGGTTTAATTGTTTGAGAATCTGATTTTATGTTTATTTAACTTCATGTTTTGAATAAATGTTGCTTTAATGAAATAAATTCTGTTAAATATACTTTGGGCGTTCTTATTTACAACTAACAGAAATCTTGGATATTTTGTCCAAACCAGCTATTCGAAAGCAATCACCGTTACATATTCCGACGCCCAAACATACTTTCTTACATATTTTGGGCGTCCGAACAGACACCGTTACACATTCATAAACTAGAAATAACAAAAAAAAGAGTTTTAAAATCTGTTAAAACAAGTAAAAAAATGTAGTGACAAAAATTAAATTGCACAAAACAATACAAAATTAATAACGAACCTTTAGCTGCAATCACTTTTTACTAAATGCAAGTATAATGTATAAGTTGGGTAATATGAAATAATTATGATTTGTCACCACAAAAATCTTATCTGAACCGATTTTGAACTTGATCCATCATGTAGGTTTTAAAATGCACCCAAAAAATCATTAAAAAAATTGTTTCAACACCTTGCATCTCATTAACTAGACACATTTTACTGAAGCATATTTGGTTAAATATCCACATTTTGAGTCAGGAAATCTCTAGTTACTATACGGCGCATTCCTCATAACTCACCCTGTATATTACTTTGGAACTGACGGACTTACGCTGGCTAACAATTTTGTTTCATCCGCATGATCGAAACGTCATGGCGTGTCACAAGTCAGTATCTTACACAGCAAATTTTTTCCATAAAATTAGCTATAACTCGATTTGGTAAAAGACGAATTTCCTTATTGAGGTAGTTATGACGTAAAATTGACTGGAAAAATACACTTATTATAGAAATTTACCGATTGGTTTTATTTTATATTTAAATTTACGTGAATAATACCAATAAATCTACCTCATACACAATTTTGCTTAAAAGTACTTTTAACTAAAGCAGCAAGAGAAAAACAACTAAAAATATCTACGACAAATTACCTTAAAAGTACATTTCTCTTAAAGTCGAAATAGATAATATAATTAGGTAATCTATACCTTTTTTGGTGACTGAAAATCGTCATAATGGACCTTTCACGAGAAACGACACGTAAACCGTAAGAGATAAGACAAATATATGAAAAATTGGTGAAACACGTTAATCTTGTTTCCAAGGGGGACATATTTTAATGTAATACTTGTATATCTATCATCATCCCTCTACCCTACACGGCCACCCCTTCAAAAAATTCAAATGGCAAAGGGGTCGAGTGATACATCTTTTGAAAGGTCTTCCAATTCCCTACAAAACTGTGTTTTTCTAAACTTTTATCGATTCGTTCCTGAGAAATAATTGTTTCATTATTTTAGGTTCGGGAAGTAAAAATAAAAGAAGCAGTTTAAATTATCATATCTATTGTTCAAAATGACCCCCACCGACATCCATACAGTAGTATAATCTATCTTGAAATTCTGTACGAACATTTCTGAACACATCTGGAGTCAATAAACGGCATTCTCGAACAATTCGTTCACGTAACTCTTCCAGAGACGCTGCTTTTGTTGCAAATATCTTCGATTTCAAATGTCCCCACAGAAAGAAATCCAAGGGAGTTAAATCGGGTGACCTAGCGTTCCACTCCACACTCTTCTTCCAATCCATCGCTCAAGAAACCGATTATCCAATAGTTGACGGACTGCTATAACAAAATGTGGGGTGTTTCATCCTGTTGAAAAAACAGTTCGCCCTCTAAAAGATTATCGTCTTCTTCGAGGATTTGGGTAATCATTGGGTTGATGTTATTTTCTAACAGATCGAGGTACCTTTCGCCATTTAAATTTTCAGAAATAAAAATCGGCCCGACAATGTGATCCCCTAAGATGTCAGCCAAAACATTTAACTTCTGAGGCCTTTGGGTATGAGTTTCCATGAACAAATGTGGATTGGTTTCACTCCAATACCTACAATTGTGCCTGTTTACCTCCCCATTTAACTGAAATGTCGATTCATCAGAAGAACACGTATTGTACAGTAGATTGGCATTACCGTTTAATTGTTCACTAAAAATCTCACAGAATTCAAGCCGACGCGACGATCGGGATCATCTTCGTTTAATTCTTGTACCAATTTAAATTCATATGGATGAAATTTGTGGGCCTTTACAATTCGATGAACACTGCTTCGTGATACACCAGAAGTCTCAGCTACTTTCCTGATCGATTGAGTATTATCCAACTGTAAATGACCCAGAACTGCCACTTCGACTGCTTCATTCCTAATCGGTCGCTGAGGTTCATGCTTTTTGTTTCCTACAGAACCTAAATTTTGTCAATAATTGTAAAACATACTGAAAACCAACCCTTCTATCTGGGTGATTTCTATTGAATATGCGCTCCGTAGCTCTAGCACAACTATCGTTTTTAAAATAAATGCTGACAATTTCTATTCTCTCCTGAATGGTATAAACCATTTTGAGAACTCACTCTGGTAAACTGTATCTCGATTTAAAATTGGTTGTGAACAAATTAATGTTCAAGGACTATCAAATACTTATGAGTCTTTTATTATTCTGAAACTAAACGGACAAGGAAAGTGTTTTTTGTCGAAAAAACTAGTTTTGATTTAAGAGCACTGAAAAATGTGTTTTTTTTATAAAATTCCAATATCCAGTGCCGTGTATTTCAGATTTTTTTAATCGATTTCGTTTGTGTGTAATCATCAAAAATAAAATTATTTTCCTTAAGAACGAATCGATAAAAGTTAAAAAAAAATACATAGTTATGTATTTCAAAAGATGTATCACTCGACCCCCCTTGCCATTTGAATTTTTTGAGGGGTGGCCGTGTAGGGGTAGAGGGATGATGATAGGTATACAAGTATTATTTTGAAATATGTTCACCTTGGAAACAAGGTCGACGTGTTTCACCAATTTTTCAAAAAAAAATTATCTCCAAAGTTATTCAGGGTGCCTACTTTTGGTTGGGACACCCTGTATATGAAAAAAAGTTGTAGAGAATGAAATTTGCACTAAAAAATCTGGAAATTTGTTAATAACAAATGGTAATTAACAAGAACCTATAAATAATAACCATAAAAATCTGAAAATATCATGTATTATTAGGAATGTTTATTGTCAGCAATAAAATAACGTCATTTCATTATTTAATAAACACACATTATTCACCTATACAAATATTGAAAATGATATACGAAGTCATTTATCAATATTTTTCAAGTCCGCAGTATCTACGGCAAAATATGCGAATACCTACATGTAGGGAATTTAATAACCATCATTTTCCCTTTTGATTTTTTATTACGGCAAATAATTTGGAGATACTTATTCAACTTGCAACTAAAATGGGTCCAATATCCGAGGTAGTTTCTTTGAATCCAAGAGAATTAATTCCAATTTTTGGAATTTTGAAAAATAAATTTTTGCTCCATTCCGATTATTACTTCGGGTGTTTAGAACATGCATGATTTTTTTAAATGTAACGTTTAATTTCTAATTACCTAAAATCAATTGAACAACTAACAATCACCTCGCTTTTGCTACACGGCTTTGGACGCCTCCCGCAGCTAAACGATAGTGGTGTACCAGTACAAGAATTTTTTATAGAGAACTGTATAGCTTTGTTCCTAATCATAGTTGTCGTATTTCATTCCCGGACCGCTCCAATGTGAAACTTTTGTTTATATGTTATTGTTCCATATTTCCCATAACGTAAACCATAAATCGTGACATCCTGAATTTTCTCAACTTTAAATAAGAGAAATCGTCTAATTGTAACTATGTAAAAACTCATATCGTTAACTACCGACAAGACTTCTAAACTGTGCTGCTCCAACTATGTTTGCCACACATTAAGATGCATTTGAGAGACTGAAACTGTCGATTTAAAATCTGAACGTGAAGTTAATACACACGACGAAGGACTACAAGAAGTACAATATCGTCAAATTAAGTACAAGATTTTCTTCGCACTCTTGAATTCTCCCTTCTTAAACATAAGACGCTAAGAGAGAAATATTGTTTCCTTACCATATTCAGAACGTTCAACATCTTAAACCGAGATATTATGAGACATGATAAAAATTTATGTAATGGTCACAATCTCCCATATGCAGAATCACTCTATTTACTGGCGAGGACATTTTAACGCATAATTAAATAAATAACAGCCACAATTATTTATATTTGTGAGCTGCAGAAAATTTATTTTAAGTTTGAGTTATTTCTTTATTTTTATTTATTTATTTATTTACTTCAGATACACCATCCAACAGTATTTGCATACCAATTATAGGATGGGAATACGGAAGAAGAAGTATTATTAACAAGAAAAATAGGCAGTTGAAAATTAATAAATATAACGTATTTGCAGAACAAAAAAATAAAAAACAAACAGCGCATAAAATTCGTCAAAGAATGCTTGAGAGCCAAGGAAAGAGTTTCAGATGGATACTTCGGACTTCGTAGGACTCCGGTTAGTACGCTTTACATAATTTTATGCAAGCGCATGAAAATTAAAAACCTCGGACCTACTAATTTTAAGATGAAACTATCTCTAACTGGAAAATTGCCTACTTTAATGAATGTATCTTGGTCAATAAAGAAATGAAAGATAAAGATAACAGCTTTTCTTTCCTAAATATTTAACAGAACAATTGTTTTAGAATCTAAATATTTTAAATAAATAATTTGTTTATATTATTTTTATTGAATTAAGTATAAATGAAATGGTGGATAATTATCTATTGCTATACAGGGTGGGGCAATAGTTCGTCGGACTTCGATATCTCGAGTTCTACGATAGCTATAAATCAAAAGAAAATGCAAGTAAACTGGATTAAAAAAATCTATAACCGGAAATTATTTTTCGTATATACAGAGCGAGCCAAGACGAAATTACAGAATCTAGTGCCTTCTTTTAAATGAAATGCTATGTATATCAGTACATTTTTTTGATGCCTTTTTCTAGACTCTATTCATTTCTGTATTATTATTGACTATCTCCCAACAACTTGGATGTAATGAATTTTTTTGTTGAAATAATACCATCTGCAGATGCATATTGGAAATATCTGATGTGGCCAGCACATAATTTTCTTATACCAGTATATATCATCATGATATGAAAAATCATTCTATTTAATTATTCACTTACCTCAATTAAATTTTAATAGCGTACCTTGAAATGTTTCATTAAAATTTTTAAATAATTAATTATCAGCGTTATTCAATGCTTTCAATAATAATTCATGTCATATATTTTTAATAAGTGCTTTCTTATACCTAATATAAGGAAGTATAGTAATCGTGATTTTTTTTCGACCTCGAGATTTTGATTGATATATACGTTTTGAACCCTTCTGAATCCATTCTGACTATTTTCCGAATGATGTCTGCGGTGCGTGTGTGTGTATGTGTGTATCCGCGATAACTCAAAAAATACTAATAGGAGACTTTCCAAATTTGGCAATTAAGATTTTCAACAACAGTTTAGGTGGCACATTAAATTTGGTGAATGTGGTACCACCTGAATGTAAGAAGAAAAAAGGTACAATTTCGGAAAAAATATTTAAAACATTTTATTGCACTGCTGGATGAATCTCGACGAATTATACGAAAAAACATAACTTTATGAAAAAAATCTGTCCGCATGTCTGTAGTATCGCGATAGCAGCCACAGTTTTTGAGATAAAGCTTTATAATTTGGTACACTTATTCTAAAGGCCAAAGACAATGAAAAATTCAGTGATGAGCAAAATTGGCCAGCTGAAAGGGGGTTGTTCACGGGACCCAATTCAATTCAATTCAAAACAATTTTATTAATAGTTAAAGAAATCAATGTATATGGTCCTCGTTCGACACCCGGTCCATTACCAACCTAGCATCCCCGCGTAAGGTGGCGACGGGGCAATTGTTAGGTTGGGCGGAGCGGGGCCAGTCCGGACTTAAAACTAAAACATTAACAACAAATACAACACCTAAAAAAAAAAAAAAAAACATTTTTAAATTGTATAATAACTCCGAAAACGAGAAAACAAAGACGCATGCAAAAGCATGCGCCGTTGATATAAGACTTTAAAATAATGCAAAAAGAATATAAAATTGTATAAATTTGTGTATAATAATTTTGAATTTTGACAATGCTTCGACGAGCCAAACTGTCACAGTAAAAAGCTCGCCTCTAAACAATACTGAATTGGGAAGCGGGAATGTCCAACTCCGCTTATTTTTGGGTATTTAATGATATTTCGTGTATATGATAATGTGCCGCAATTTACTGATGGTTTGCTTATAATTTGGAATAAATTTTTTGGGGAATATTTGATAACAAAAACGAACAAAAAAGAAAATAAGAGAAAAGTGAGAACAAAATTTGGAATTTTGGCGCCCCTTTTATAATGTGGGAGTGTCCTCCCATTTTGTGGGAAGACCGTGGTCTAAAGATGTTGTCTGAAAATTGGTAACGTTTGGTACGGTAATTTGTGTTTTATTCGAAATGGCGCGTTATACTCCCTTATTTGTGTAATGTTGGAGGTTAGTGGACAATCAGAGAGTTTAAATTCGTAAAATTTTTGTGAAGTATCTCTGATATAATCCACTATGGGTACAATGTCGTTGCAAAGTTGTCGTAAGTCCCTTATGGGGGTATATCTTGTTGAGTTACTTATGAGGCGAAGGAATTTGTTTTCCAGTACCTGCAATTTGTGTAACGTCGTCGCGCTCGCAGAACACCAGGCCGGCGCAGCATATACTAGGGCTGGTCTCACTATCATCGTATAAATTAATTTTTTATTATCCCTGTTTAGTCTGCTATTCCCCGCCATCAGGGGGTATAGAGTCCTGGACAGAGAATAAACTTTACGTATCGTCTCGTTAATATGTTTTCCACAATAAAGTCCTTTATCCAAAGTTACGCCTAAATATTTTACGTCTTGTTTCGTCTCAATTTGGCTGCCCCCCCATCGAAATAGGTGTAATTATTTTATTATTTATTATTTTTCTAGTGAAAACAATAGCCTCTGACTTGGCGACGTTCACCTTCACCTTCCACTTGGCGTAGTCGCGGGACCCAAACTACTTTGTATTTGACTTTACAAAAAAATATATTCCTGATGAAAGATTATAAATCATGACTACTATATCAAGCGAATAAAATATATTTACCAAGTACTTAAATAAAGCTGTTGTAAACTGAAATATTTTACACATTTGGCCTTATAAAATTTAACAATATGACGTTTGAAAGATAAGTTTGAAAGGTAAGTGAATAATTAAATAGAATGATTTTTTTAGATCAGGATGATATCTACTGGTATAGAAGAGTTATGTGCTGGCCACATTAGATATTTTTTTGTTGTTGACATTGACATTTTTGTAACTAAATTAGACCTTTGAAACGTCAAACTGTTAAAATTATTCTAACCCCATTTTATGACGCCAAATGTGTAAAATATCTTTATTTAAGTACTTGGAAAATATATTTTATTCGCTTGATATAGTAGACATGATTTATAACCTGTCATCAAGAATTTTTTTTTGTAGTCAAATACAAAAAGTTTGGGTCCCGTGAACCCCCTTTCAGCTCGCCAATTTTGCTCTTCACCGAATTTTTCATTGTCTTTGGCCTTTAGAACAAATGTATCAAATTTGATAGCTTTATCTCAAAAACTGTGGCTGCTATCGCGATACTACATATATGCGGACAGATTTTTTTTTCATAAAGTTTTGTTTTTTCGTTATAATTCGACGAGATTCGTCCAGAAATGCAATAAAAATTTTTTTAATTTTTTTTCCGAAATTGTACCTTTTTTCTTCTTTCAATCATTATGTCTCTTCTGGTGGTACCACATTCACCAAATTTAATGTGTCACCTAAAATGTTGTGTTGACAATCTTAACTGCCAAATTTAGAAAGTCTCCCATTAGTATTTTTTGAGTTATCGCGGATACACACATTCACACACACGCACCGACAGACATCATTCGGAAAATAGTCAAAATGGATTCAGAAGGGTTCAAAATGTATATATCAATCAAAATCTCGTGGTGGAAAAAATCACGATTACTATACTTCCTTATATTAGAAATAAGAAAGTAAAAATCACCAAAGTAACGATTTATGGTTTTAAGAAAAACTTATGTGAATACTAGTTACGAGATATCTAATTAATGTTTTTGAATCATTTTTACTTCCTAAAAATGTACAGGGCGCCCAAAAATAATTTTTCAATTAAGAACTTTTTAAATTGAATTTTTTTCAATTTTTTTAAATGGAACACCCTGTATATTTTTCAATGATGTGATGTAGAAATGAAAGACGAACATTTTTTTAAGTACTTCCCTATTGCTAATTGCAACCATTTTCGGTTTATTAAGCAATAAGTACAAAATTCAAGAATTAACTTAAAAAAATAGAGGTTTCTTCAAACAATAATTCATTAGAAAAAATTATAATCAGTGCTCCACATGTTGCCCATTTTGACTGACACACTTAATTTCTAGCTATCGTAGAACTCAATATATCGAAATCCGACGCATTATTGCCCCACCCTGTATATTCCTACAATTTGTCACTTTCCTCTATTTTATCCTTATCTAGAATTTCTTTGGCACTTCCCTTAAAGTAAACAATATTGCTACTGCTACTATCAGTATCTGTCATATTTTTATACCTAGTATATCAGAGGCGTTATACATAGTATTTGCATTCTCAATATAACATTCGTAGATAACTCGGTTTTTTTTAACCTATCAAATAAATTCTGATGTTTGCATGGAAACTAAATAAAATCGGATAAATCTCTCTAAATGCAATAATGCAATAAATTCCTTGATCCCATTTTATTTACTCTACACTACCACCCGCAGTCAATTCAATTTGAATAGATAATTTATTTTGTCGTTAGTTAATTCGTTTTATGTAATTTTATAGAAAATAAAACATCAGTGTTTTATGCAGCTTCACAGCTATAATCGAAATTTAAACGGCAATAAATGCAATTTAATATGATTATTTTTAATGTAATTTAAATCGCCTTGTCTGTATTTGTTAATAACAATGACAAAATAGTTTATTAAACAATCATCACATAAAATCAAATACATTTTGTGTATATGAAATGTATCGTATACACCCAGGTAGACCCGGCTTAAGGCACAATGTTGAGCTAGCGACTGCTTAGGGTATCAAATTTATAGGAGCCCCAAAAAATCAAGAAAATGAAAAAAAGTGCGAAAAACAAATCTTAAAATTATTTTCAATTGCTTAAAAGAAATCTGGATAATGAAAACATTATTTTTCAACAATGTTTAACTGATTTAATAATAATTTGAATAACTCTATACGGTATTTTAGCGCCATACATACAGGGTACTCCATTTAAAATGGACCGCTATAAATAACTCTTGAAAATATGATTTCATGAAATAATGCCGACACACGTCCATCATCATTTTTAGGGTACGTCTTTTGCCATGAAACCCTCAGCTGACATTGATTTACTCTCATCTGTGGTACTACCCTTTCAAAAATTTCAAATGGGAACAACGGTCGAGTATACATCGTTCGGAAGGTCTTTCGACCCTGATAACGACTATGGTTTGTTTTGCATATTGGTCAACTCGTATTCAAAACTTGAGGTATTTGATAACGAATATTTCAGCAATTCTTCTATTTCCTAAGTGTTTAGAAAGGATTAGTGACTTATGGTATTAGATTAATGTTACATTTCTTCTACCACGCAAGTGTATATTTTCAATATCTTTAACAAGTCACACAGAAGAAAGTATAAAAGTTAATGAAGAAAAGAGAATAAGTTGAATTTATAAACCAATAAAAAACTAATCAAATATCAGTTAATTATTCGTCCCAATGTTCACCACTGACTTGCATACAGTAATACAAACGCAGAAATTTTCGTAGCCATCAACATATTTGGTGTTGTTCGACGATATTCCTGTACAATTTGTGTTCTCCACTTGTTTTAGGCAAGTGGTTTAGTAGCATAAACTTTGGTTTTAATATATCCCCATAGAACGAAATCAAGTGGTGTCAAATCTGGGGACCTGGCCCGCCAATCAATTGAACCTCTTCTACCGATCCATCTATCAGGAAATCTTTGGTCCAAATATTATCTCACTGGTATCGCTTAATGTGGGGGGGCCTCACCCTGTAGCTCATCCTCAAAAAGATTGTCACCTTCCTCTAAAACTTTGGTATGTGGTCATGTGATCTATCTCATTCCCTAATAAATTGAAATACATTGCTCCATTTAAATTATCCGGAATAAAAACGGGCCATTGATATGATCTCCTAGATGTCCGCCTAGATATTCAAGTTTTGTGGTCTTCGGATATGATATTCCCTATAGAGATGAGGAAAAATTCGTCGTACCAGTATCTGCATTTGTGTCTAGTAATAGTTACTTTAAGAGAAAACGAACTCTCATCCGAAAAACAGACATTATACAGCAAATATGGATCTCCTTGAATACCTTCAGATATGATCTCACAAAATTGCATTCAACAATTATTGTCATTCTCGTTCAACTCTTATAGAATCCTAATTGCGAATCCAAGATTTCTTTGAACATTAGTTCCAGGCACTCTAAATCTTTTATTGTCAGTTCAGTTACCTATTTTAGTTCGTAGAACATCGAGCTAAATTGTGTACAGACCTTTCGGTTCCTCGGTGCTCTCTTTTGTTTTCCATTTTCTGGATGCAACTTTGTACTCTCCACTTTTTATTTTTTATTCGGGGAACCTCATCGTGAGTACTCCTTAAATAACTATTTAAAAAAAAATTCATCAAGTTTTAGCTCGAGGACATTACCAATAGTTTCTATCAATGATTCAATTATTTGAGTAATTTGTGGGGACAGCAAACAAGTAAGCATAAATTAAAAAATCTCCATAATTCTTTAACCAAAGTCAATAAAAGTTTTGTGAGTGGTTTACAGTAGACATATAATGAATACATGATTTTTAAAATTTGTTCTCCTCCACCAATTTTCAAGATATTGGCAGTTAAATTGAGGGCTTAATTTGAATCGTGCAATAGATACTAATTTACTGTATTATTGACAGGGGCACTCCACAATTTATGGAATTTCATACTTTGCTCAGTATTAAAAAAACATAAAGACACCAATTGTAAATTTCGTCGTTTTGAAAAGCTAGTCCTTAAATAGACTTAAACTTTATTTTTTCGTCATCTACTCAACATTTATTATTTATTATGAATAGACTCACTTTATAAAAAGTTTTATTAAGGTTGGATGCCCACAAAAGTTTTTCCTGTAAAATTTTACTAAGGGCCTCGCTTTTTCCTTCCCTTGGGAAACGAAGCGAATTTTTATGATGTTGGGTCAAAAGACACATACCATAATAAAGCTTTTTTATAGCAAATAAAAATACTTGTGAACTCTTTGCCGAAGACAATGCACTATTTCCTAACCACACATAATAGACCATAAAGTTAGTAACCATTTAGCCCTTCTCTTTAAAATTTCATACAAAGTTGTACCGTACAGGACGCTTGGGTTATGTATAATGTGTGAAATATATTGCTTCGTTCTGAAGTCGTGAGGACATTTATCAATATAGATAACACTGACGTAGTTTTCCACGAAACACCAAAACTTTATATACTGCACTCCACGCGCGTTTCGCCAACCAAGTTGGCATCATCTGCAGATGATTAAAACTAAACTTATACTAACAATCTACCCTACTTATACCCAAACTATTGTCTCGGTTCGGTGAACCGTGACCCATTAACTAATAAAGCGAGCTATTTGGGATAGGCCCTCTATGACTATTTATACCATTTTTACGCTATGATTTCAAAGCTTTCAAATGCATCCAGCTGTCTAGTATTTGTTACATTTCTAATTAATCTTAAATTGCTAATATCTATTTTATGGTTGTTCTCAAACTTATGTGTTCTACCATATTTGAGATGGGACATATGCTCTTTGAATCTACTTTGAATTGATCGTTTTGGGTTGCCTAAGAGTTGTGGTTTGTTTACAGATGAAAGAACCACTGTCATACCTAGATCTCTAAAAATCTTACCAATACCACGAGTGAATCGAGGATCGAATGAAATCGATACAAATATCGGATTTTCTCCTTCATTTTGAAAGGTTGTTTCCTATAATTATTTTATTCCTTAACCTTACAGAATATCCATTACTAGCAGCTATATTCTTAATCAATGCCTTTTCTTTTTCAAACCTCTTCTTATTGAGAGGGAATCTTAATAGATGATGGACTAGAAAATTAAAACTAGCCATTTTGTGTTGAGCACAATGGTGAGAGTCCTTAGGGATATATCTGGTATCTTTTCTGTATATGCCAAATTCTAACTTATCTTCACTATTACTAATTATTAATACATATAAAAATGGTAGTTGTCCAGAGTTTTCAATTTCATGTGAATTTAACTGACGCGAAACGCCTGTTTAATTTAGATACAAAGATGTCAATATCAGCGACTTTTGTATCAAACACTGCAAAAATATCATTCACATACCTAAGCCAAACCCTGGGGAAATACTCGAATTTCTCTTTTGCTTCCGTCTCGAATATGTTCATGAAGAGACTGACAGAATGGTGACAAAGAGTTACCCATTGCTGTTCCTTCATATTGTTCGAAGAAATTATCGTTGAATCGAAAACAATTTTGTTTCATGCTAAGTTTAGTGAGATGAAGATATTCTTTTACTATATCTTGACTGAAATTGTTTAATTCGAGTAGATCCTTAAGGTAGTCCAAGGTCTGTGGTATCGGAACACTTGGAAACAATGAACAAACGTCAAACGAGATCAAAATTTTACCTTCTTGCAACTGAATATTTTTCACCTGTTTAATGAAATTATTGGAATTAATCATAGAGAAACTAGATGGTGCAATAACCAAATTTTCAAACTTTCTGTTAACCGTTTTGATTGGTGGTAATTCAGCGATCCGATTGCTGAAACAATAGGACGCACCGACTTTCCTGGTTTATGTATCTTAGGCAAGCAACACCATCTAGATACACTTGAGTTAGATACATGTAACCTCCTATTTAAAGTTGTAGTAATAAGGTTATTGCAGAATTTAAGTACATTTCTAACTTTAGTAATCATTTATGGTAATGGATTTCAAGAAAGTTTTTTATAAGGACCATTACTAATCAGATTCTACCTTTCATAATAGTCCCCGTTGTCTAAAACAAAAACCTTATTGCCCTTATCAGCTTTTAAATAAAAACAATCATTTTCACGCAACCATTTGACAATTTTTCTGTCTTTTGTAGATTTTGACTTTCTATTTACTTTAGTGACAATATTTGTCGAGAATTGATTTCTGCAAGCTTCTCTGACAAATGCCTTGTTAAGGAGATCAATTTCTTCTTTATCAAACGACTGTGAGGAATGATTTTCTACGATGTTGAGAACTTTTTTGAGAAACACTTTCTTTTGACGCACCACTGATCAATCTTTTGATTTTTTTATTTTGTGACGACATTTTCTTAATAAATTTCGCATTAATTGATATAAACAGTCCATATGCTTGTAGTTCAAGCATACTTCGTTTGCTTTATAGATATTTAATTTCTAAATCCAGCCATTTCTGCTTTGCAAACATTAGAACTTTGTCTGAAATGTGTGAAGAATTTGGAATTTTAATTTGTATAGATAGATGAGAAAATAGAATCGAGGTCGCTGCTAGGTGCCCCTTGACAGTACCTACCACTTTCTCATTATCATATTCCATTTGACATGAAAGAAATAAATTACCTCAATTAAAAATATCATTTCTATTTATTTTATTTGTTTATATAAAATAATTAATATAAACAAAATAAATAAGATAAATATGATAAAAGATATCAATGATATAAATTAGATAGACGAGATAAATGATACATATTAGACAAATGCGATAAATGAGATGCATAGGACAAGTAAGATAAATGAGATAGACGAGACAAACAAAATAAACGTAACGAAACGAAATAAAATAATTAATTTTTCATTAATCTCACATTGGATACAATAGGAAAGTACTATCAAGAACGACTTTACTTTTTTAATTGAATGAAATTAATTTTAAATTTTTTTCTCGGTAACGGTTAATCTTACGGAACTTTTTAAAAGTGCTTTTCAACACATCTCCTTATTTTGAACAATTTTTATTTAAAACATTTTTTGTTTCGACATAATTTTTTTTGTCCCATTAAGACATGCAATCCCGGTGCACCAATTTCACTGATATTCAATAGGGTTCGTTCCTGGATCTCACAGATATTATATGTAAATTTTCAGATTTCCACGTTGAGACATGTATGAGAAAATGCGGTCACAACAAGCAACCAGCAACACACAGACGGCATGCCAATTCAGATAAATTTTCTATTCTCAAATCGTCCATTTTCATCATAATCCGGAATTTTATTTTTCTCGCGGTACAGTGGTCAATTATTTACATTTAGACAATCAATACCTCAAATATCATATTTGATTATATTACAAACCAAACCCATGGTTATTTATTTATTAAGTATGGTAACGTTGCAAACTTAGCGTTTTCTTAGATCATCGACGCGCCCCAGTTCTCCTTAATCGCTAACTAGATACAAGTGTCTGTTGTGGTTTAGTTTTAAGATTAGGAGAATTGTTGATACATGGATCCTTATAATGAAGGTATATTGCTTCAAATACAAATTTTTATTTTAATGTGCTTATTTTACCCCGCATTATTAATTAAGGCTGACATTCAAAACCTCAGGCAATAATTTTCCGCATAAAACTATTTTTGAGTTTAATTTCAAAAAGACCAATTTTGTAGAATTGTATTACCAACTTAGGCTCATAGATTGGACTTTTCTGAGATACTTTAATAATGTAGATACAGCAGTGGATGCACTATATTTAAAATTATATGATATTTTTGATACATATGTACCTAAAAAATAAAAAAAGTTGTAGGTCTTATCCCACATGATTTAATAGACAGATAAGTCATGATATTAAGAACAAAAAAACATTAAATAAATATAAAAAATCTGGTAACATTGAATATTGCAATACATTTGCAACATTGAGAACAAAAATTAAATCTGACATCGATAGTGCTTACAAGTTATATTTAGACAACACTGAAAATAACATGCAAACCAATCCTAATAATTTTTGGAGTTTTAATTCAAAAAACAATTATATCGCTAACTTACGAGAATCATATGATTGACGACCCCCAAGTAATAGTTGATAGTTTTACGGACTTTTTCTCGAAATCCTTTACTTCCCCTACATTCTGTAAATTTGATGACGTAAGTAGTCTGAATTTAAGTACTTTAAACTTATCTACCATCACTGAGGAGGAATACGCCAATCTATTGAGAAAATTAAAGCCACAATGACCATGGGCTCTGATCTAATTCCTTCATCTCTAATTAAAGATTGTTCAACTGTATTTGCTAAAGCCCTTCCAGAAATTTTTAATTTAATTCTCAATATTCGGGATTTCCTCAAAAATGGAAAAATTCACATCTATGTCCAGTGTTCAAAAAGGGGGAAAACAGTGACATAACGAAATATAGGCCCATCACTATTATTTGTAACTTCGGGAAATTGTTTGAAATTTTTCTTCCCGATTCTATGCATACTAACTTATCTGGCTTAATATCCATTGTTCAGCATGGCTCTATAGTAACGAACTTTGTATGCAAAACGCAATTTCTTTGCGAAGATCTTGATGGAGGGGATCAGGTAGATACTACCTACACAGACTTTTCTATTTCTTTTGACAGAGTTGACCACGGTGTTTTGACTTGTAAACTTAACGAATTTGGTTTCTCAAAGTCGTTACTTCTATTAATACAGTCATATCTAGAGAATCGACATCAATTTGTTCAGTACCGTGGTAGTAATGGGACTCGAGTGACTTTTTTTCACTCGAATAACTCGGTAGGTTTCCGAATTTACTCGAGTTGAAACTCGAGTCGAGTTGAAACTCGACTTTTGACTCTAGTCGCTTTTTGACGAGTAGATTTTTGAATCGAGTCGATTTTTGAATCGAGTAGATTTTTGAATCGAGTCGCTTTGTGACTCGAGTCAAGTTTCTTTAATTTAATTGTTTATGGTTTTATTAATATTTTTAAATATTCTTTAGTGCCAGTGTGATTTGTTTATATTATATAAATATGAAAGATTAGTTACATGAAGGCACTGAAGGCACTAATCTTGTAAAAGTAATAAAGATGAAAACATGTAACCATAAATGAAATCACTAATCAATTACTATATCATCGGGTCGTCGGGATCGGGAATTCCCCTCCAGGTTTGTTGTTTCATGTTCATAGGTCAGATTGTATAATTATTAATTAAAAAGGTTTGTTCGTAGAGCAGTTTCCAACCGTTTGAAATTATCAGAGGCATGCGCACATTGTTGTAGAGATGCGCTTATTCAATCAGAACGTTTGTTATTGCAGAGCTCTCATAATACTCGCATCTCTATAGTCAGAAAACTATCACAAATCGCCTCTACGTACAAACCTATAATTGTTGCATACGACGTTATTACGACGTATTAGAAAATTAGAAATTAGAACTTAGAATTCTTTAAAATCAAGACTCACACGACTGCAGCAATCAAACTGGCACATTCATATTCATAAAGATTTGTTTTTCGATTCAATTAGTTCGAAATAAATAAGAAACCGTAATCGGTGTGTATTAAATACGAGTATTAAATACTGTATTTATTTAATATTTTGTGCTAAACAAGAGTTTAATTTAATGTTAATTTAATATAAAAAAAAAATTATGTTGGTTTTCTTTAAATGTCATTTTATATACAATGTTAATTAAATATTTAATTTTGTATTTGAAATGTGTTGATTTGCCGGAAAAATAATATTTGACCTGGGTCCCTTTATTATTTTGTATTTCAATTATTATGATTTATGTTTATCCTCTCGATTTTTCAAACTTATGTTGGAATTAGATGGTAGTGTTTTAAATGCTGAAAGATTACCAAAAGTAAAAACCTAAATACACTTTAAAAACTTACCTTTTAGCAAACCACTGAATCATCTCCAACTACTTACTCTATAGTTCGCCTCGAGTTTGATTTCGACTCTGCCCTGACTCTAGACTCTAGTCAAACTCAACTCGATTTAAAACTTAAATCATATTAACTCACTGATACGAGTAGCAATAACTCGACTCGAGTAACAACTTTACACGAATTGCAACTCGACTCAATTTGAAACTTGAATCATAGTAACTCACTGAATCGAATATCAATAACTCGACTCGAGTAACAACTTTACTCGAATTGCAACTCGACTCGAGTTAAAACTTGATTCCAGTAGCAATAACTCGAGTCGAGTAACAACTTTACTCGAATTGCAATTCGACTCGAGTAAAAACTTGATTCAAGTAGCAATAACTCGATTCGAGTAACAACTTTACTCGAATTGAACAGCCATATGACTCGAGTCACTCGAATCGGATTTTGACTCGAGTCACTCGAGCATTTTCACACTCGAGTCCCATCACTATACCGTGGTCATAAATCACATAGTTTCCTTGCAAAGATTTGGCGTGCCACAACGTTCGATATTCAGACCGCTCTTCTTCGTAACGTTTATTAATGATATTTTCTAAAACTTGGATACTAATGTCCACATCCTCTTGCATGCAAGCGACCTAAAAATGTCCCGGTTTATTGATAATGGTCATGATTGTGAAACTATGCAAAAAACCTTGGATAGTGTCAATATGATGCGTCAACAACTATCTACCCCTCTATGCTAGCAAGTTTAATGTCATATCATTTGGCCGGAAAAATAATCTGTACGTGTTTAATTATAATATCGATAATGTTGTTTTACAGCAACCTGATGTTATTAAAGACCTTGGCGTGTATTTTCATTCTAAATGGTCATTCAATAAGCACGTCGAAATGATAACTACTTCTGCTTTTAAGTGTCTTGGCTTTGTAATCAGAAACTGCAAAGATTTTAAAAATTTCAACACTTATCGTTTACTCTATGTAAAATTCGTTAGATCTCGCCTTGAATATGCTTCAGTTGTGTGGAATCCAATTTAAAATGTCAATATATTACAATTAGAGAATATTCAGCGTAAGTTTTTAAAATCTGCAGTGTACACTGTTGATGTTTACCTATTGGATTTCCATAAAATATATTGTTAGAAAGGTTTATCAGGTCTCACCAAACGAAGAATATTTCAATCCATAATTTTTCTATATAAAATTGTTAATAATCGTCTAGATTGTATTAACCTGTTAAATCAAGTAAATTATAAAGTTCCTAGAATTTCTGCTCGCCATAACAACTTATTTATTTCACAAACACCAAGAACTAATATTCTCATTGCCTCCACAATACACCAAATGTATGTCAACAACTATGCTAAAATTGATGATTGTGTTGATATATTTTCTGTAATGAGTGTAATCAAAAACTCTGTTTTGCACCTTGATGTTTTGTAATCTACTGTATTATTTATTTATGTGTATATGTATGTGTACGTATATGTACAAGTGTATACTTATATGTGTATATACAATTCTATATGTTTTGTTTATATATGTTATATATTTCATTAAGAAATTTTTTGTAACAGGCAAAATTGTTTATGTATATTTACCTATACATAAATTCAATGTATCTAATCCTCTAATTGGGCTCCTGTCTATTGGATTTTGTATTAAAATAAATAAATAAAATAAATAAATAAATTTCATGCATTGTTCCAAAGTAAATGAACATAACGGAAAAGTTTGTTTTAATTTTCTACAAAATTTGAGATAGTGTAGACAGTTAATAAAAAGGTTTACTATAATTGTTTGTTTCAATTCTGCATATGTTCACCTATGTAACAAATATGATCCCAATGTGAACAATGCTGAACTTTTTGTAAAATTGTTTTTTTTTTTTTTAGTTGCGGGTAATATCATCACTCGAAGAGAGTTTTTTTATGTGCTCAAACAAATTGGCCCAATCAATCTCTGTACAGAGGGACTCGAGAAATTCTTTCTTTAATTAAACAACCGAATATTCCTGTTATGGCATCTTCAAGTCGCAAAAGCAGTGTTTCTGATTAAAACTTGACAGGAACCGATAGTGTTGGAGTTTCAAAATAGTAAAATTGTAATTTAATTTAAGTTAAAATGGAGCGCGCTGTAGAAGGCACTTCGTGCGTCCTCCATTACGTTCGGATGCATAGGCGTGGTACCTACCACATGTTCACCTATGGCAGAAAAAGTACGAGGGAGAAATTGTATAACCAACCCGCCATTATTAGAGTTTTAGTTTCGTTGCAGAATAGTTCACATCACTCTCTTGTTTGCTGCAACATCTCATATGTTGTGATGTGTTGTATGTGTTCTAATAAATGTTTGTTAAGTTTATCTACAAGAATTAGTTTCTCTTCCCTCTAAAACACGAATGTGAACAGCGCATCATACATCCTCTCTTCTCAGAATTACAACCCCAAGGATAACAATAAATCTCGACTTTCAACCAAACAACAGAAAATTACAGTCCATTATTACGAAGTGTAAAAACAATAAAAATTTGTGGCTTTATCAGCTACAGATAGTGATTAAGTTATATTTTTATTGTTTGTTTGTACACCTTTATTTTAATAAAAATATCGGAAATATACAGGGTGTCTCACCAGGAATAACATCGATCGATATAAGGAAAAGTACGCACCTGGAAATTTTTAAAATTTGGGGACTTACTAATGGCAGTATGGTCAATCCAACTAAAATTATTACAAGCTATCGACTTCCGGTTATACCGGAAGTCGATACCAACTTGCTTATTTTAAATTGAATACCCTATATATTTTCGAAAAGAGCATAAAATTCTGAGTCAAAAAACATGTAGGATACCCTATGCTAAAACCCAGCCGTTTCAGAGATATTTGACATTTTAAAAAAAATTTTGACAGGTGTAATGTTTTACAATAACCATTAACTTTCTTCGTGTAAAAGATGCTCATTTGCTTATTGGTATGCAGAAAGACCATAAAGTGAGCTGCGCTCTACAGTTTAAAGAAATTCAATAATAGAATACCAAGTGTTCCATTTTTGACGTTACATTTTGTAAACTTCAAATCGCAAAAACTTGCTTAAATCAAATGGAACACCCTGTATTTTTTTACATAAGATTATGTATAATTAAATTCCTTTTTTTCTGATATCAGCATTGTGGGGGTTTAAGTTAAAACTTTTTGAAATATTTGCAATTTACTTAGAAATTCAAGAATTTTTAGTAAAAATTGTATCAAATTAGCCATGATTAGAAACAATCAATAATGTCAGTCATTATCTTATGTCAAAAAATGCCACCGCGTTTAAATTACACCCACGAAGACTTTTTGAATTTGTTTATTATTTATGGAGAATGTGATAAAGTAATATCAAGAACTTGTAGTACATTTGCTACTCGATATCCTCAAAAACGGAAACCGTCACCAAACACTGTAAAACGCATAATGGATAATTTTAAAAACTATGGCTCTGTCAAGGCAAGAATTCAAAAATGGAATTGTTGATGACGAAATCGTAGAAATAGCAATTCTGGGATATTTTCATGCATTTCCAATGATATCGTTAAGACAAGCTGCTCTGGAATCGGGAAAATTTCACCCATTTTCGTTCCAAATGGTTCAACGATTAAAAGAAACGGATTTCCCAAGAAGAGAAAATTTTTGTGAATTTATTCTAATAAGGTCTGTAGGCGACGATTCTTATTTGGGAAATATTATATGATCAGATGAAGCTAAATTTACCAAAAATGGACTTTCTAATCGACACAATTTGCATTATTGGAGTGACTCGAATCCTCATGTGTTCAGGGAGAGAAATTTTCAAGAAAGTTGACAGTTAAATGTTTACTGTATCATAAGAAACGATAGAGTGGTGGCATTAGAATTTTATCAGGAAAATCAGTGAGTTATAATGATTTCTTCCTCTGCTAATATGTATAGTTATTTTTTTGTTTTTGTTTTTTTTTTTTAGGTGAAAGGTATCTAAATATTTTACAAAATTTGAATAATAACTATTTAGAAAATTTACCTCTCGCTGAACATAGAAACATTTTTTATCAGCACGACGGTGCTCCTCCACAACGCGTATTTGATAAATCATTTTTAACAAGAAACTTATTACGATCGATGGATCGCCAATAATGGACCTTTCCTATGGCCTCCTCGCTCGCCCGATTGATCAATATTAGATTATTTTATTTGGGGAACTATTATTAAATTATTAATAAAGTTTATGAGAGCCTATTAACAACTATAAGAGCTACTCATGAAGAACTAATCCGAAGGTGCGAAAAATGTATGGAGATTCGAGGGCGGAATTTTCAACAATTATTAAATTAAAATGGAATCATATTTTTAGTTGATTTTATCTTAGCTATTTCAGTTTATGCAAAGTGTCCTCAATCCATTTAATAGGCATGTTACAGTGTTTAGTGTTATTTTTCGTTTTTGTGTATATCTACTAACAAATGTACTACAAGTTCTTGATATTACTTTATCTCATTCTCCATAAATAATAAACAAATTCAAAAAGCCTTCATGGGTGTAATTTAATCGCGGTGGCATTTTTTGACATGAAGGAATGACTGACATTACTGATTGTGTCTAATCATGGCTAATTTGATAACATTTTTACTAAAAAATATTTCAAAAAGTTCTAACTTAAACCCTCATAATGCTTATATCAGAAAAAAAGGAATTTAATTATACATAACCTGATGCAAAAAAATGCAGGGTGTTCCATTTGACTTGCAAATATGTTTTCGCGGTTTGAAGTTTACAAAATGTAACGTCAAAATGGAACACTTGGTACAATATTATTGAATTTCTTTAAACTGTAGAGCGTAGCTCACCTTATGCTATTTCTGTACGCCAAAAAGCAAATGAGTATATTTTACACGAAGAAAGTTATAAAGATTATTGTAAACCATTATACCTGTCAATTTTTTTTAAATGTCAAATATCTCTGAAACGGCTGGGTGTAGGCATAGGCATGTTTTGACCCAGAATTTTATGCTCTTTTCGAAAACCTTAAAATATATAGCGTATTCCATTTAAAATAAGCAAGTTGGTATCGAATTATCCCCTTTAACCGACCACAAGCTCTTATGGTTTCCGAGATCGCAATAGTGAGCATCGAATTTTACCACATGGTTCAGTGACGTGGACCCACACGGATTTGAAGCGCCTGCTAATCTATTTGTTACGTGATTTCCTTCTGGGTGTGTCGTTTCGTCCACTGTTATTTATTTTTTTGTATTTTTTAATACATGTTGCAAAAAAAACTCATTTTTTTATTTCGTATGTTGCAGATTTTCTGTCTCTTCCAGTTAGAAGGGTCTGTCGATATGCTTAAAAATCGGTAATTTTTTTACATGTATTTATTTAATTTGAACTTCGTTTATTTTATTGTTTACATATTCATATTCCACGGAAAAAGTGAATAATATTAATTTTTGAATTTTTTCGTTGTTTAAAAATAAAGATACAGAAAAAACTAAAGTAAACCAGTTAAACACTTGGACTTTGATATCTCAAAAATGATTTATGTTAAAAGTGACGTATTATATATTGTTTAATTCCGTAAAAAAAATCTCTGCCTGAAGAAATAAGCAAATAAAACTAATATAAAAATAATAATTGATTATATGAATTAATTATTCTTAATTAGCAACCTTAAGCTTCTGAGTCATTTAAAACAAAATCAATTTTTTGACAATTTTGGCTTTTCTATCATATATTACTTTAGTTTCGACTTTAGTTGATGTTTAATTGTATTTCTTCCGATATTCGGATTCCTCGTATTTTTCAGTTATCAAACGGTATAGATTAATATTTGCAAAAAAAGAAAATAATAGGAATTTTTAAGAATACAATTTTAGCCCATAATCTTGAAAATGATAAAAGGTTGGATTTTTTGTACAATCAGCCATTTTCCATTTAGCGCACAAATAGATGAAATTTTTCAGAACTTTAAATTTCATACTGTACATATTCATGTATAGAATTTTATTCATTACTTCAATTTAATTAGTTTATTGTTAAACGTTTAAAAATCTAATATATGGCGAATGCGCCGGGCGTATAGGACCGGACAGGAGAATTTGATAAAATGCGCGTTGCTATATATAATAGAATTTTAAGTGAATGCTTGGTTGCCTGTTATATGTATATTTTTCTTTAGACTTAGTGAGATTGAGGCCACTACTTAAACAACAAACCGTTTGTTAAAAAAGTTGACTTTTTCGAAATAAATTTATTTCGGAATGTCGAAATAAATTTATTTCAAAACGTCGACTTTTTAAAAAACAGTTTGTTGCTTTAATTAGTGGCCTCAATCCCACTAAGTCTATAGAAAATATTTAATAGAATACCTTATAAAAACTAAAAATTTATACGAGAAGAATCGTGTAAGATAACAAAAAATAAAGTTGATGTAATTTTTGTAAAAACTACTGTTTGAGAAAATTATTTAAGAATGCCACTGTAAAGTCTTTAAAAAATGATTGCAAAATGATCGTAAACATTTTTTTAATTGTTCACAAATAAAAAAGTTACGAAGCATTTTTGAAAATGGGGTTAACGGGGGTGGGTCTCACAAAGTTTCCCACATATCTCCCTTAGTAATAGAAATAAACCCCTCAACTCCTATATCATTGTACTCGTGAGAAAGCGTACTATTCAAATATGTGAAAATATACGGAGTATTCAATTTAAAAAATAAAATTAATAACTGTTGCCATCTTGTGTGAGCATCCTCTGTTTTTCTGATATGATTTTCGAAATCTACATGAATACTCCTATAACTTTTGTATTTACCATTTTTTCGTAACAATAAAAAATAACGAACTAGGGGGTGGGAATTCTGACAAAATCACCCCTTATATTTAACTAAATGCTTCTCAATGTAGGATCTTTGAGAAATCTAAAACAAATTATTTTACTTAATGTCAGAGATAATAAAGCTATATTTTTATTTCAACATAAGTATTGACATTTTACAACGATGGATTTAACCTACTCATATAATTAAGAGTAGGAGCAAATTTCTGAGTGCTTTCTACAAGGAAAACAACACCTCACTATTTGAATTGAAATATCCACAAAATTAACAAGCAGATAATCAGAAAACAGTGTAAAAGCACATTTTAAACACTTTCTGTCAAAACGAAGTGAATCCAAACAACGATTTTAACAATAATTGAGTCAAAACAAGTAAACAATAAAACAGAGTGTGCCGGCCAATTGAGGAGGCGTAGGAACCTCCGCCCCTCTGACATATTTGGGCACTAAATGTTACTGTTTACCGTGTCTATTATTACTTTACGACTAATTGCTTAAAATTCGATTTTTTGTAGCTGAATTTTGACGTCCCTGGCGTTATTTATTTACGACATTGGATATAATCTGAATTCAGTATTAGTTGGATGCAGCATCTACTTGTATTTTTAAAATATTATTTATGTTAATGAGAAGAAAATATTCTTTTCGCATTTTTAATTTGAACCAACATAATTTTGAATTGTGTATTTTGTTTTTGATAACGAACAAGAGTTGTTATTTTATTGTCCACTGCCAATATCTATTCGAAAATTTTTGTTTTATTCATCTGAGCCTCATGGAATTCATCATGTTTATATAAACATTTATTTTCCTATTTTCAAACATTTATAAAGATAGAGGTGACATTCGCAGTTGATTATATTTTGTCTTTTTTCCTTTTTATCATAGATATTTTGGTTGATATATTTCAATAAATAATCCAGAACTAGATATATATTGCATATATTATACCCTTTTTGTCATGTGAATTCCTTGGAGCAACAAAAATTATAATTATTCTCCTCTCATCTCAGTATCTAGTTATAAATAAATCTTGCTTCTAATACGACGCCCGTCCATTCTACAACCAAATGATTGTGTGCAGAACGGGTGAAAATTGGACTCTGCAGCGTCACGATGCCAGCGCCGCCACACTAGCTCTCTCTATTGGTATATTTGCCAAGCTGCTACAATGGCAAGATGTTTTATATAGTCAATATGTATTGAGTTTGCGCATTTTGGATTTTTAAAGTGGTACAATCGGACGTGGAACGTTTTGTTATTGTTTGGTACAGTCTAAGAGGGTGTCCAATTTCAGACAGGGGAGAAAGTAGGCCATCGGTAAAGTGAAAAGGATATGGATGGAAGAGATTTTTTTGAAACTTATTTTGTGTTAAATGTGGCGAAAAAAACAAGGGAAGCTTCTTTTGAAATCTAGCTGGAGGTTTGATTTACAAAAGATATTTGAACAATAACATTACTTGATACGCAACTGTTTTGCTATTTTTTGTGTTGGATGATGGAGCATAAGTTAAATACTAGAAATTATGGGTTAGTCAGAAATTAACATACCTTTTTATTAATTTGTTGTATTTATTCAAATAAATAAAATGTTTTTATAGTGCAGATGTACAACGTGGTCCAAAAAGTTGAAAAAATGGAAAGCTGTTTCATTAATAATTTCTCAGAAAACTTTATTCTTGAGAAAAGTTGGTGCATAGTCTTAAATTAAATACTGGTTACACAAATTAGTATTAATCTGGATACTTATACCAGAAAAACAAATTATGTCAATTTACTCAAGAGCAGACAACCTATTAGTATCTATACCGGGTGTAACAGGATCATGGTACACACCTCCATTTTCTATTAGTTTTGAAGATAAACGATTGAAATTTAGAACATTCTGTATACTTAATAAACGTCACCTTTTGAGGTAAATGTTTTTTCCACTTCCGGTTTCACCGTATTGGTACCGTGTTACCATTTATTAGTACTATTAATAAGGAAATTATTCATATGCATTATTAAAATATGCGATAAACACAATCAAAATTACACCTAAGAAAAAAATTAGAAAATACAATTTTGTTGTAATTATCTAGGTATACCTACATAAGGTGGCTTTAGAATACAAAATAGGAACATAAAACGTTACAACAATTGTTCAAAATGCTGTCCATTAACGTCAATGCGCTTCTGAATTCGCATAGTTGTATCTCGAAGAGACAATTTTTTTTAAGTGCCCCCAAACAAAAAGTCTAGGGGAATCAAATCAGGTGATCTTGTAGGCCACCTGACAGGACCATTCGTAGAAATAACGTTTTCTCCAAATCTCTGTTGAAGGTAATTTGTTACTATTCTTGAATTATGTAGAGGAGCGCTTGTTGGAAATACATTCCTATCCTAAATTCAAAGGTTATTCATTTAAAATGTCCTCAATCTCGATTTGCAGGAATCCCAGAATCCCAAAATACAATTTTGTTGTAATTATCTAGGTATACCTAAATATAGTGGCTTTGGTATACAAAATACGAACACAAAACATTAAAACAGTTGTTCAAAATGCTGTCCATTAACGTCAATGCACTTCTGAACTCGCATAGCTGTATCTCGAAGAACATTTGCCAATTGCTGGGCCATTACGAAATTAATTGCGCGTTTTACTCGTAGCTCCAGGTTTTCACGGGTTGTAACAGAGGTTGCGTAAACAATTATCTTTAATGACTCCAATCAAAAAATCTAAGGGAGGCAAATTAGGTGACCTTGGAGGCCACCTGACAGGACCATTCGTAGAAATGACGTTTTCTCCAATTCTCTGTTGGGGATAATCAGTTACTATTCTTGAATTATTTGGAGGAGCGGCATCTTGTTGGAAATGCACTCCACGTCCTAAATCCAAAGGTAATTCATTTAAAATGTCCTCAATCTCATTTTGCAGGAATCCTAGATATCTGGTACCAGTCCCATCATTCTCTGTTGAAGATAATCAGTTACCATTCTTGAATAATTTGGAGCAGCGGCATCTTGTTGAAAATGCATTCCATGTCCTAAATCCAAAGGTAATTCCTCAATCTCACTTTGCAGGAATCCCAGATATCTGGCATCAGATATCTGGAGTGTACGCATGGCAAAGTAGTACTGAGTATGGCATGTAGCATCCTCAGGAGCTCAGATTTCCTCTTGCGGTTTGTAAAACATCACGAAACTGTAGGAGTGGGAGCAGGATTGTTCAAGGTAGCAAAAAGAGTAGCAGATGAACTCGGTCTCGCATTCGACATCAGGCGAGGTGGTCGGCGAGGTGCTGATGTAGAGTCAGTCACTGAACTTCAGCCAAATCGCCTGAGAGCCCGAATTAGAGCTGTCGAACTGGAATATCTGTTTCGGCAGCACGTCGATAAACCCCAGCATGGTGTCTTCTATAAGACCATGGAAACACTGGGTTTATCGACCAGGCTGCATTTGCCTTTCTAAGGTCAGCCGGGCTTAAGTCGGAGACCGAGGGATTCATTATGGCCTGCCAAGAAGGTGTTATCAACACCTTGGTGTGGCGTGTAGAGGTTCCTGCCAACTGCAGGACCTGCCGTCAGGCGCCGGAATCGCTCATGCACTTACTCTCTGCATGCCCCATATATGCGATTTCGGCCTACATCCACCGACATAACGCGGCGTTACGAGTGCTATACTACCATCTAAGGCACTGGTACGGTGTAGACCAGACACCAGTGCTGCCTTATGAAAAAAAATTATTTATTCACCAAATAGAAATTAAAAATGTGATCTACAAAAACTAATATATAAGTATACAAATTGAGTAAATAAACAGAAAAATTCACAAGGGATAAATCTGCGACTTCACTCGCATTGTATAAATAACCAAAAAAAAAATAATAACACTAATTACAGAATTTACATAAATATACATTCACAATAATTATATTTACATATTACACGAATACATGTAAATTTTATTTCGAGACATATTTATAGGACCTATGGTAAGTAATGTTTTAAATATTTTTTGTTTAGTGTGACAAGCATAAAAATTTAAATAAATGAACCTATGTTTTGTTGTCTTTATTAATAATTTTTTATTTATTCAATTTATTTATTTATTCCTTTATTTAATAAGTATAGGCAGAATTATTTTTTATATCTATTAATAAATGTACTGATAATCGTGGAATAACTGCTATACATTTTATAATTTTTTTTGAACAGTTTAAATGAGTATGTTTTTTAGAGAAATATATATTTTGGGTGCAAGATAAAATGACAACGTTGTCTTGCAGTTTTTATCATGTTAGGTATATTTAATTATTTTTTTTTTATATATCGTATATTATGATTATGAATAATGACCCTCTTCGTATTCTTATACCGATACAAAATTAAACTCTGAGAAAACAACTGTCTTATGTCAAACATTTTATATTCTTTGTATAGATCATCATTTGGGTGAGTGTAATTTCTAAGAAAATTGATAAATCAAGATATTATCAGTTTATTTCAGCCTATTTCACTCTCACATGAGTTATGGAGTAATACTTTGGGATGACTCTAGTTATTCGCAAAGAGTTTTTATTTTTCAGGACAAAGTTCATTAGATTAAAAATTACGTTCTTGCCCAACATATATATTTATTTTCAATAGCTTACTGGAAATACATAGTAAAAAATTCAACTGCAGACACACTCTGATATTCATGCCCATAATACTAGGTATAAAAATAATCTCTACAATCTTAAATACAGGTTGTCTAAATCTAAAAATAATTCCTTAAACTTCAGTTTAAACAATAAACTACCTGGTAACTGAAAAACTCTAAATAGTACACAGTTTAAAACCAAAATTAAATCATTTTCGTTGGGCAACTATTTTTATACTACAGAAGAATATTTTATGCAAATGTACTATGATTTTTAATTATTTTTTGTTTTGTTCCTTTTATAACATTTATATACACTTTATTGTTTTACATGTACATATTTCTGTAATTGCACTGGTATGCGTAAAATGTGCTTTTACGTGTATAGTATTGTTACGTGTTTGCTATCCACACAAACACCTATACTCGTGGATTCGTTGATTGAAAGTCCAGGTAACACTTACTCACTACTTTATTTACTAATTAACAATTAATAACAATAGATTAATTACTGTCTTAACTATAATCACACTAGAACACTTATAAGTCTCTTTCTTATGGCTTCTTTACTCGTTCACGTTCAACTTAAGATTAAATCTCGGCACACCGTGTGTCTTATTTATACATCCATTCTCCCCGTCTAGAGCACTCCAGAATATTCCCGGCCGTTCGTGTACAATTCCAGCCTAATCTAACCAGTCTACACAGTCCAGTGGCGTAACACTGCCCCCTCCTTAAGCCTGAACGTCCCGATCAGGCAATTCATTGTTCCCTGCATACTTGGCTAGTCTCTCTATATGCACCACCTTCATCTTGGATTTTGGGCTTTGCTGAATCCTATATACAGCGTCGTTTAGTCTGGTGACAACAGTGTAAGGACCTTCCCAGGGCGGGTGAAGCTTCGGGGACCTGCCTTTCTTTCGTTGTGGGTTATATAGCCAAACCAAATCTCCAGCCTGGAACCCTCCTGAATTCGCCTTAAGATCATAACGAGCCTTCATGCGATCACTTGCAATGGTAACTCGCTCAAATGGAGCCCTGGCGTTATATTGCTTATTTCTTATCTGTGGCCCCGTTCTTGCCGCGCAAACTTCACATTGGCGGCACCAAGCCTCCACATCTTGACGACTGTTTACCCAGTAGAAATGTTGTCTTACTTTTGTCAGAGTTTTGTTGATGCCAAAATGTCCGCCAGACGTTCCATTATGCACTTGCTGAAGTACATCTGCTACGTGACACCTGGGGATTAACAATTTCCAAGTAACTTTCCTCCTATCTGGACTTTCCCACGCTCTCTTCAGCAGTCCATCCTCTACGATAAGGAGTCCCATTGTGCCCATAAAGCCTTCAGCCCCACTGATTTATTTGAAATGTCCTTCCAATCGGGCCGAGTTCCTCTTTCTTTCCATTGTAGAATAGGACCAGTTTCCTTATCGTTTAACTGCGCTTCCCTTAACGACTCCTTCGTCAAATAATCCGGGACATCAATCTTAACGGTCTTCATTATTTGTACCTTTTTGTTGTTCTTCCTTACGGTGGCAAGGCTTGCAGTCTTTCTGACACGGTCTTTTGGAAAGGCCATTTGCTATATTCCGCGAAGTACCAGCTCGCCAGTTTTCCTGCGGATTCTCCATTACTGCGACCCTCTCAGGGATGCGCTGACGACAGTTACTCTGAATATGGCCCACTCTGCCACACTTATAACAGCGCATACGTCCTCCATTCTGTCTCCCACTACTTTGCTGTTGGGTTTGTCTCGGATCTTGAATGTTGAGCTCATGACAGTTCCTCTTAATATGGCCCAATTTGCCACACATATAACAACGGATGCCTCTATTCTGCCTCCCACTATTTTGTTGTTGGTCTTGTCTCTGCTGGGAGTTCGATTTTGTCAGTAGTTGGGTTATCATCTTGTGTAGATCAGATATTAGGTTTTGTGTTGTGTTGTCTGGCTTGTCGTCCTCCACACTCACAGCTCGTACTCTCTGACTTGATTGTGTGGTATCCTTGTAGGCAGCTTCAATCTCCAGTGCATGTACTAAAGCCTCACTACTAAGCTTATGCCTGGCCAACTTAAGAATTTGTCTAACTTCCTGATCCCTTACTCCATCAATAAATGTACCAACTGCTAACTGTTGTTGAAATTCCATTGGTGCATCAGGATAGGCTAGATGGGCTAATCTTTCTACCGCAGCTTCGAACTCCTGGAGGCTTTCCCCACCTCGTTGTCTGCGTGATTTGAGCTGAGCCTGATATACTTGGGCGAGATGTTGGTCGCCATATCTTAGTTCTAACGCTGCCTCCAAGATGTTAAAGTTTTGTTGCTGTGCGGCAGGAATTGTTTGGAGCAGGTCTAATGCTTGGCCCCTTAGTGCTAATACCAATGCTGTTGCCTTTTCCTCATCGTTCCAGTTATTTGAACGTGCAGCTGCCTCAAATTGTCTCTTATAAGTTGACCATGAACTTTGACCGTCGAATGAAGGTGGTGGTAACCTAGCACCAGACGACAGTACTAATTGGCCTCCCTTCTCTCTTAATTGTTGTTTCAACCGGGCTATCTCCCCTTCAACTTCACCGACTTTTCCTTTAACTTCAGTTATTTCTCCTTCAACTTGGCTGACTTTTTCTTTAACTTCACTGACTTCTTCTTTAACTTCACTGACTTCAGCCTGTACATCTTCCTTCAATTGTTCAGTGACCGAGAGCATGATTTGATGCTGTCCCTCCATAAGTTGTCTTAATTCTTCCTGGCGTTCCTTTCTTTGCTCTTCCTTTTCTTCCTGTCGTCTTATTTCCAGGCCTTCGATCATTTTTATCAAGTCTTCTTTTTCTTCCTGTCGTCTTCTCTCTTGTTCTTCTTTTTCTTCTTGTCGTCTTCTCACTTGTTCTTCTTTTTCTTCTTGTCGTCTTCTCTCTTGTTCTTCTTTTTCTTCTTGTCGTCTTCTATCTTGTTCTTCTTTTTCTTCTTGCCGTCTTCTCTCTTGTTCTTCTTTGTCTTTCTGTCGTCTTCTCTCTTGTTCTTCTTTGTCTTCCTGTCGTCTTCTCTCTTGTTCTTCTTTGTCTTCCTGTCGTCTTCTTTCTTGATCTTCCATAATCTTCCTTTGTTCATCTTTCTCTTCCTGTCGCTTTCTTTCTTGATCTTCCATAATTTTCCTTTGTTCATCTTTCTCTTCCTGTCGCTTTCTTTCTTGATCTTCCATAATTTTTCTCTGTTCGTCCATCCGTTGTAACAATGCAGCAAGCATGTCCTGTGTTTGCTTCTCCGCCATACTTCTTGTTGTTGGCATTAACTCACGACACGTAAATCAATTTCAGAATAAAGTTTATTACACTATAAAGTCTGTAAAATGTTGAAATCACGTCTATTTTGTTAATGGAATGTTCCAGAAAAATCTCGAAACAGCACTAGAAAGTCTTATTTAGAGTCTATACTTCTTTTGTGTTGACAAAATTCACTTATCTCCACTAATTGTCCAATGGAATGTTCGAGAATTTTCACGAAATATCACTAATAAGTCTTGTTTTGAGTCTATAACACGTTTCCGTTAACACTATTCACGTATCTCCTGTAGTTTCCAAATAGAATGTTCTAGAATTTTCCCGAAATTGCACTAGTAGCCCTTTTTCTCAGTCTACAACGCGTTATTACTAGCGGCACTCGCGTATTTGCAACTATTTCTAAATCGAATGTTCTAGAAACTTCTCGAAAATCCACTTTAAAGTCACTACTCGGTCCAGAAATAGTCCTCCAAACACTGTCCAGTAGCTTAATTCTCCGTGTTACCACTAATTTCTGAGAAGAACACTGTAGAACCTTTTCGAATATTCCAGAAATTTCTCTTCCAATCCCACTTCTGACACCAAATTGTTACGTGTTTGCTATCCACACAAACACCTATACTCGTGGATTCGTTGATTGAAAGTCCAGGTAACACTTACTCACTACTTTATTTACTAATTAACAATTAATAACAATAGATTAATTACTGTCTTAACTATAATCACACTAGAACACTTATAAGTCTCTTTCTTATGGCTTCTTTACTCGTTCACGTTCAACTTAAGATTAAATCTCGGCACACCGTGTGTCTTATTTATACATCCATTCTCCCCGTCTAGAGCACTCCAGAATATTCCCGGCCGTTCGTGTACAATTCCAGCCTAATCTAACCAGTCTACACAGTCCAGTGGCGTAACAGTATTATGTACTAAGATTGTTATTTGTTATTATTTACATTTTGTACGTTTTATATACACTTATTGTTTTACAGGTACATATTTCTGTAATTCCACTGGTGTGCATGAAATGTGCTTGTACTTATATAGTATTGTGCACTTATATTATGTAACTTAATGTGTGACTACTTTCGTGTATATGTATGGAATATGTGTGTATATATATGTATATATATTTTATTGTACAGGGTTATTAATTATAATGCCCACCCCTTATCATCGTTATTATTGCGTATAGAAAAAGAGTTTTAAATAAAAGTTGTGTGGTTATGACTGAATTTTGTTAAAATGCTATCAAAAGTACAGTAGCGTGCAGATTTCAGAGGATACAAAAAATTATGTATTTTTTTATATAAGATATACCCTGTATATTATTAAATTTTTCGAATGATCCTTTGATCCTGATTTCAAAAATATACCATATGTCATATCTACCATATACCGTTTTTGAGTTATTAAACGTCGACTATCTTAGTTAAACTAGTTACTGTTAATATGGAAAAGTTAACATTAAAGTGAGCTTTGAAAATGACAACTATTATGTTTGATAAGTGACATTTCTTTAATGAAATAATCAAAATCGTTTAGAGTGAGGAAGAAAATGTCCAAATCATTACTTGTTATATACAAAATAACAAAAATAAACATAGAGCAAAAAGAGCATATAGGGTGTTGTATTCAAATCGTCCAACACCATCAGAAAATACGTTTAAAAATATTTTCCGAATGGTGAATAATACCTCTAGTTTTAGTAGAAAAAAGCGTGTAGTTCAAGCAAACCAGGAAGAACAGCTAAATATACTGCTTCATTTCAAAGGTAAGTCCATCCATATTTATTCGCGAATAGACTTTTTTTGAAACATTGTATTATTTTTTTTAAAAATTCTGAATGTAGTATAAATAATGCAGTAGATCAATTAGGTAAAAGTTATTCCACGATCCAACTTACGTTAAAAAAATAACAGCTACAGACCATATAAAATTTTACCCATACAAGTTTAACAGAGGCTTATAAAAGGAAAAGGCTGGACTATTGCCTCCAGATGATTCAAAAGTTGGATGAAGATCCCGATTTTTTTACTAAAATATTATGGAAGGATGAATCATCCTTTTCTACGGCAAGAGTTTTTAATAGAAAATATTGAAGGTCGTGGGAAAACAAGCACAACAGAAAAAGATTGGTAAAACAAATAAAAAAATCAGGAAAAAAAATCTGTTAGCGTTTGGTGTGGAATTTTCAGAAACAAACTTGTTGGATCTATATTTTATGATTATACATTAACTGGAGTTACCTATCTGGAAATAATTATCCCAGAAACAGGAAATATTCTTTTGCAGAATTTTCCGGAAGCCGAACTTGATGATATGCTTTGGATGCAGGATGGAGCAACTCCGCATAGTGTCCTACCCGTTCGAGATTGTTTGAATAATGTATTCCCAATATGGATAGGGAATAATGGACCGATTACTTGGCCACCTAACAGTCCGGATTTGACCCCTATGGATTATTTTTTTGGGGATTTTTGAGACATTGTCAATAATATTAATAATAATAATAGTACCTATTCAAGTCATTAAAGACAGGATTCGACTTAAAATAAACAATATGATTGGAAATAATGAAGCCATTTCCGGTGCAATTATAAATATAAGACGGTATCAATTATGCATTGGCAATAATGGTGGACACATCGAACATCTTTTATGAGTTATCATTTATTTATATTTAAATTTCCTAAATAAATCTGTTATCTATTTTGTATAAACATTTAGTTTTTCTCTTCTTCACAACCATTTTGAATATTTTATTAAATAAATGTCACTTATCAAACATTACTAAAGTGAGCTATAAAGCTATGAGCTATGTTAACTTTTCCATATTTACAGTAACTAGTTTAACTATATTCGACGTTTAATAACTCAAAAACGGTATATGGTGAGGTAACATGGCATATTTTCAGGAACAAGGGTTCATTCCAAAAATTTAATAATATACAGGTTATCCCATTTAAAAAATATATTATTTTTTGTATCCCCTGAAATCTGTATGCTACTGTACATTTGATAGCATTTTAACAAACTTCAGTCATAACCACACAACTTTTATTTAAACTTTTTTTCTATAGGCAATAATAACGATGATAAGGGGTGGGTAATTTATAATGAATGACCCTGTACCTATTTTCATTAACTCATATTAAGAGAGCTAATCAAACCAGTGTTTGTAAGGTAATTTTTCAAAATTTATTTCTTCCATACGGTTTGGTCAAATTACACCAAATTTGGAGGATCAATAGTTGAAAGTGTACTAGAGGGTACATGTATATCTATTTTAATTAATTTTCACTTTATGTAGGGAAAATTTATACTGTAAATATAAGTGAAATTTGGACGTAATTAGCTCCTGAATTATGATATCAATCGGTAAAATTCAAGGTAAAATTCATACATGTCGTCTAGAATGAATCTTCATAATTATGCTCAGCAAGTTTCAAACGTACCATTTGGTTAAAATGAATATTCTAAATAAGTATCTTTGTCACTACAAATGGAGCAAGGAAATGTTATCTCTATCGGGAATCGCACCTCAATGAAGTCGGTGAATAAAACGTCCAGTGAAGGTATAGTCAAGAGCAAAATTATTCAGCGGCGCATGTATAAAAACTTTCTAGAGAGTGACACAGCTATCCGAAGCTTTTTCCCGACTAGGCCCCTTAATTTAATACTGTTTTTATCATTGTGTTTGTTTACAATCAAAATGTTATACTGTTCTTTTTAATCTGACTTGCCACAAAGGTAAAACTTTATCTAAAGTGGTCAAATAAAGATATCTATCTATCTACTGTCTCATCCCTTGTGCCGGCCCTGAACACATGGAAATTCTCCGGTGCCTAGTTATTAGATTAATAAATGATCCAAATTTAATTTTTGTAACTTAGACGTCTCGAATTTATTGGCAAATAACTATGTTTTACTTGGCCCTTTTAAACTATTGTAGCTTCCTAATGAACTGATTTTTGGCAAATGTTTATATACAAAATTCCACTTATTTTTTTCTAGTTCTATTGCGTCCTTGAAGAAAGCTAACCAATTAAGAGACACCCCACATAGTGAGTGTAGATAACAAGGTTTACCGAATATTAATATAAACTGGTTTTAAAAGAAGTAACAAAAATAGTTAGTTGTTTCTATAGAAATTGTGTTTTTATTCTTTAATTATTCAGCACGATGTATCTCTTTACAATCAGCCAAAAGTTGAGTGACTATTGAATATGCCACTATTCGCTCGTTCTGAATATTAAAAGTAATTATTCGTTTCTGAATGGTGAATTTTACTTTGCTCTCTCATAACCGTTCCATAATTATCTCGTTCTCCGTTCTCATTAACCGTTACAAAGAAATGAAGCGAACGAGCGTGCATTTGTAGTAAACAAATATTTAAGTAAACTACAATTGCTAAGTTAGACGATGTAGATGGGTTTAATTTCCTGTATATTAATAAATCGTTTCCTGGAAATACACTCGGTAATTCAATAATTTCTGTTGTGCATTCTCGCATAAGCCCCTCTGTTGACATTACCGAGATTTATTTTCGCCAGTCATGTAATTTAAAATAGGGCTCATTAGATATTCCCAGCGCTATGTGAACTAAAACTACTAACTATATTTAGCTATAAATATTTCGTTAAAATTACAATTAGAAAATAGTAAAAAGAGTTTTCAAGTTTTCTTGGTTTCAACAAAGGAAGAATTTTCTGCCTTTAGGTGCCTACCTACCTAATAATAATCATTAGTCCATAAATAGTAATTAATTTAAATTTATTTACCACAAAAATGTCCAAGAGCACATAATTTTTGTTAATTTGTGAAATTTTATTAACCGCAGGCGATGGTGAGTGATGAATGATGATTGGGTAAGTTTCAATTTTCACCAGATTTTAATGTTTGATTACTGGAAATACTAGAGAATACTAGACGTTTTTGTTACAATAGTTTAAAAAATAGGTCGAGCGATTTTTGTCAACAATGTGACTATCGTAAAATAATACAAAATGAATCATTGATTATATCAAATTAAAACCAAGTAATAGAAAAAAAATACAGATTATTTCTCAAGCAACGTGTGGCGTCTCAAAACATACGATTTAACCAACAGTGTCTCAAACAGAACATAACTCCAAAATACGTGAACATTTTCTCAAAACTAAAAACACCGGCAGCTCAGAAATCAATAGAAGCAACAAAAACTACATGGATAAAAGAATGAATTAAATGCTGGTATCGTAAAAATCAAAACCTCAGACAACATATGTTAGTGCTACATTCTCAAATTACATATAAATTACATCCAATTGAATTTGACGTTTTTGAAGATAAAATAAAAAACCAAGTAAGTGAAATTATCTATAGAAAATACCAAAGACAACTGAAAAAGATTAACAATTTACCAAAAATTCAAGAAAGGCAAGCAAAAAACCAATTTAATAAAGACATTAAAGATTCGTCAACCTGTCCGATACAAATTTCACTAGTACTGAAGAGAACCTCTTAAATTTAGGCCCAAAGTTCACACCGCAACCACAAAACATACTAAAACAAAAGAAATACTATGTTTACATGCAGAACTAGCTATAACAAACAACAATAAGACCATTATGAAATTCCAAAGCGTAAAACATCAAATAGCACAGAAAATAAACAAGTCCACAGAAACGACAAGCCCCTCACATACAGCCACAATAAAAGGTATCCAAGAAAAAATACATCACAATAAACTCATTTTAACAAAAGCAGATAAAGGCAATACTACAGTTATTTTCCAAGAAACAGAATATATCGAAAAAATTGTTAAATTCCTAGATGAACTAAATTTACAAAAATCAACCCAAGATCCTACGAACAAATTTGCAAAAGACACGTTGTCCTTAATATAAAGTTTTGATTATTTGTGCCACTCTGAATTTAAAAAAAGAAGACTTACACATATGAACTGTGAAGCCCCAAAGTTGTAAGGCTTAGTTAAATTACACAAAGAAAATAAACCCATTAGACCGGTGGTTTCCTACACAAATGCACCGACACGTAAGTTATCTGAATTACTTAATAACGAGTTTAATCTATTACAAAATTTAAGCCCAAAAATACAATTAACAACTCCTTAGACTTAACAGTAAAATTAAATAGCCTAAATATTGACCCCAACTCTATAAAATTAGTATCGTTTGATGTGTTAAATATGTTTCCCGTTTCGAATGTCTTCCTTTAATTTCAAATATATTAGAAAAATGCAAAATTATCCCAAAATTAAAAAATGAAATACTGCAAACATTCAAGTTGTGTTTAGATCAAAATTATTTCCAATTTAATGAGGACATCTTTATACAAAAAACAGGGCTCCCTATAGGTTCGCCACTTAGCCCCCTTTTATCCGATATATTCATGGATAATCTTGAAGAAACTATATTGTATTCTCCAATATCAAAAAACATATTATCTTTTGGTACAGGTACGTGTGATGACATCCTTATTAGGATAGGACAGACAGACAATTAAAAATACTGCTCGATTTTGTCAATAACACATAATAATATATTTTTTACCTTGGAAACAGAGAACGATAATAAATCAATAAACTTTCTCGACTTAACTATAAAAAGACATAAAACATCATTTTCCTATAACCCTCTCAAACATTAGCCGCATATCAATCTATGACACACCGAGCCTTCAGCTTACCTCTATCTGAGACAGATTTAAAAGAAGAATTAAACACAATAAGACTTATAGCACATAATAACGGTACCCTCAAAATATAATCAACAATCTAATCCACAAAAAACAAAATAAGTCCGTCTTAAAAGAACTTTATCTCACTATTAACGAGAAAAAAGTTCAAACATACATTTCATTACCATATTCAGGTCAACTCTCGTATCCAATTAGCAATACTTTTTCCAAATTTAATATTAAAACATCTTTTAGTTCTAACAATAATATAGGCAGATATCTTTCCAATGCAAAACAAAAAGCTGATATGTCTAAAAAATGTGGTGTATATCGGTTAGATTGCCCAGAATGTAACGCCTCATATGTAGGTCAGACAGGTAGATCGTTCGGAGTAAGATATAGAGAACATATTCACACAAAAAAAACAACATTTCAACTTTTATAAATACCTAACAGATTCTGGTCATACAATAACTGATGACCATCAACCTAAAATATTACATATTTGTGGGAAAAGTAAACAACTTAATTAGAAGTGCTAGAAATTAATAAATTAAATAGGAATAAAAATTACAACATATTAAACGACCAAATAGATTTAAATAATTCTCCGTTATTAAACTTATGCAGATAATCTGTTGTTAATAAAAATCACACCATAATATAATTTACTATCTTGAAAACCCCTATATTTAAAGACATAACATCTGTACAAATTTGAATTATATTATCAACCAGAAAGTGACCCATCCTTCTATTCAGTTCAGTTTATATTTAAATGAAAGTAAAATCTGTGTATATTTTAGTTTACTTGAAAATGTCCGAATAGGATGAAACTAGTTGTAAAATAACAAATAAAGTGAAAATTAGACAAGTAATAAAAAGTGTTTATAATTTTTTAAACCAAGTAATAGAATGAAAAATATATCAAATGCTACTCTAAATCAAAGCTCTTTAATTTTTTCTGCCTACGCGACAAAAGAGTAGAAAATGATTCATTAGGAGAACATTCAGTGACACGATCATCCGCATAATAATAATTTAAAACTCGACAATTCTAGAAATAGTAGAAATTACGTAAAACTTTTTATGACAGTAAGGTAGAAAGCCAATAGAGATTATACAAGATTATTTGTTTTATTATTTACTCAACATCAATATCTGTAGAATTACATTGAGTAAGAACTAATACATAACTAATACTAATAATACCAAAATAATTTCAGTTACAAAGGATGTAATATAAATGCATGTCATAAATTTACTAGCAGATTCTGTAAAGCAAATAATGGCGATATAATCATATTTACCTCTATTCAAACATTTTTCCTTAAAGAGATAGAGGTCCTCAAGCTGATCATAAAAAAAGTTTAATTGCTGTATCTTAAAGTTACATGGCTACTAACTCCGATGAGGTGTTTCAATAAGAGAGCAAGATTTGAATTGAGCGCCAGTTTGGCTGTCATATTGTCACAAGATTATGACACGCCAGGTCGATAGGAGACAGATGGGAGTTAGTAAACATGGAGCATTACATGATAGAACAACGCGTCCTGATTGTAAAACATTATTATCAAAATGGTGAAAGTTTGATTACCACGACTCGTAAAGTGCGTCCAATTTTCGGTCGAAATAATATTCTTTATTCATCTACTGTGAAAAGAATAATCGAAAAATTCGAAAGTACTGGTTCGGTTAGTGTTGTGAAACACACGATACGAGCTCGTAGAGGTCGTTCAGAACAAAACATTATGGCAGTTCGCGAGAGCGTGGCCGAGAGTCCAGGGACGTCGATTCGTCATCGTGCACAAAAATTGGACGTTACAACAGCCACTCTTCAGCGTATTCTCACTAAAGATTTGCATCTCCATGCCTACAAATTCCAATTGACTCAAGAACTTCTGCCAACAAACCATGCACAGCGAAGAGAATTCACCAATTGGATCCTTGAACAACAAGAAATGAATGATGATTTTGCGGACAAAATCATTTTCAGCGATGAGGCCCATTTTCACTTCGATGGCTTCGTTAATAGGCAAAACTGCTGCATTTGGGGTTCAGTAACGTTGAATGACGAACGTTATCGTGCCATTTTCACTTCGATGGCTTCGTTAATAGGCAAAACTGCTGCATTTGGGGTTCAGTAACGGTGAATGACGAACGTTATCGTGCTATGATAACCCAGTTTGTTGTGCCTCAATTGGAAGATATTGCTCTCGGCGACATGTGGTTTCAGCAGGACGGTGCCACTTGCCATACCGCCCGTGGAACATTGACGGTCTTGCACGAGTCTTTTCCTGGTCGTATCATCTCTCGATTTGGTGACCAGAATTGGCCGCCACGCTCTTGCGATTTAACACCTTTTGGACTTTTGGCAGTGGGGTTATCTGAAGTCACAGGTTTATGCCAACAAGCCCGCGACCACCGAAACATTGAAGGCCGAAATTAGACGCAATATCAACGAAATACCGCCACATGTATAAAACACTGTTATTCAAAATTTCGCCAAAAGAGTACGCATGTGCCAGCAAAACCGTGGCAGCCATTTATCAGATGTGTTGTTCCATACATAACTCCCAAATGTCTACATTTTAACTCAATAAATATTTCAATACTTTGCTACAGAAAACCATATTTTATTGAACCTTGAAATATTGCGCACTTATTGAAACACTCTAGTATGTTCTACTAAAAAAACTCGAACTGTAAAATTTCTAAATATACCTTAGTTAATAAAGAAATGTCGAAAATCAATACCCAATACCCAAATATAGACTTTTTGAGAATGTTGGTGTATAGTTTGGTGTATTAACTGGTACAGATGAATTAAGTAATGTTTTGAGTTTTATTAACAATGAAGAACCGACAATTAAATTCACTCTACCAATTGAAGATGATAGTGACAAATCGTCTTTTCTGGATGTAGGTCACCAAAACAGATAGCTTTTAAACAACCGTATGATATACAAAAACAACTCATACAAATAGATATCTAAATTTTAATCCTAATCAGTAATAATCAATCACTATGTATTTATTAAAAAGGGCATAGTTAAATGTTTACATGATGGAGTTAAATCAGTTTCATCTAACGCTGGAATTTTTGAGAATAAAAAAATTTTAATAAAATATGTTTTGCAAAATAACAATTTTCCAGTTTTTTTAAGCTGACACGGTTTTCCTAAAAACACCATATGCTGCAATCGACGCGCAATTCGCCAATCAAGATGGTATCACCTGGAGATGATTAAAACTAACTTTATGCTAATAATATATCCTATTTAGACATAGTGACTGATAAGTGTATCCCTCTGGTGGTCAGTGCTACTACCCGTCAGACATCACTGATGTCTTAGTGACTGATAGCGACCTGCAAAGCAGATACCAAGAGCTGCGACCTCTGAACCCTGGTGGACTAAACTATATACTGAATAAGCTTTACAGGAAATAACTACTCAGCGGACAAAATCCACACCTGCGTTGAATTAAACCTGTAAGTCTTGTTTGATAGCTAAGATCATTTGTCAATTTCTCACTAGACATAGACCGGTTTCGAACTTGTTATGTTCTCGTCAGTATGCCATAAGTAATGGAAGAGACAAATAAACAAGACTTGCAGGTTTATTCATCGTAGGTCGGGGCCTTTGCCCGCTGAGTAGTTGTTTCGTGCGCTACAGGATTGGTCCTCTATTTTCATTATTTATACCATTTTACACTTTGTAATTCGCAAGCTTTCAAATGCATCCAGCTGTCCAGTATTTGTTACATTCATAATTAATCTCAAATTGCTACTATCTATTTTATAGCAGTTCTCAAACACATGTTGGGCAATACTGGACTTATCTGTTCTATCATATTTGAGATGATATATGTTCCTTGAATGTACTTTGAACTGATCGTCTAGTTTATCCAACATACTTTTGATTATAGCCCTTACAGCTAATTTCATAATTTACTGACGTTTCGTTTGTTTCAATTTTGCCTTTTGGATTGCCTAAAAGTTATAATTTATATCCCGATGAATTAGCCACTGTCATATCTATATCTTTAAAAATCTTATCAATACCACGGATGAATCGAGGATCGTATAGAACCAATGAAACCTTCAGATTTTCTCTTTCATTGTGAAAGGTCAAGGAATTTCGAAGTGTTTATATTTCCTATTATTTTATCAGTTAAACTTACAGATTATCCATTACTCGCACCTATATCCTTAATCAATACCTTTCCTTATTAAGGGGAAGATTAATAGAGGATGAGGTAGAAAATTAGAACCCAAAGAAAATCAAAGTTTCTTCTTGCAACTGGATATTTTTCACCATATTAAGGAAATCATTGGAATTAATCACAGATAAACTAGGTGATGCAATGGCTAAACTTTCGAACTCCTCTGTTAACCATTTTGATAGGTAGTAATTTGGTGAGCTAATTGTTGAAACAATAGGACTCAGCGACTTTCCTGGCTTATATATCTTAGATAATCAGTACAATATAAGTATACTTAGATCAGATACGTGTAACCTCCTATTTAATGCTAGAGTAATAAATAAGGTTGTTACAGAATTTAATCATATTTCTTACTTCAGTAGTCATTTATGGTAATGGAATTTCTAGAAAGTTTTTTATAAGGATTTTTGCTAATCAGGTTCTCTACCCTTTCATAATAGACCTCTTTATTTAAAATAACAACCCTATTAACCTTATAAACACTAATAAAATATTTAGCGTCTTAAAAACGCTCCTCTTTTTTCAATTTTCGTGTTTGGTTTGGTGATCTGCAAATATCGCGCATTCTGATTTGTTTTATTTTATTTTTAGAACCGAGGAATTTTTCGTCAAATAAAGGATGAATTTTTGGAATGCTTTGGAATGATTATAATATCTGATTTAAATAATAAAACCTAATAGCTTTACGTACATTAATTTCTGACACGTCAATACATCGAATACATAATACATCGAATTAATGCCAATATTTTCCCCGCACTATATAAAGCATACGCACGTAAGTAATTAGGCAAAATCTAGATGTGAAGGCGACAATTTTGTGCTCCAATATACCTACTTTATAGCATCTAAAAATAGAATCATGAAATCCAGACATCTGTCGCCGGTTGCTCTACAAATTTCGCGGCAACATTATTAATGTGAGCAATTAGGTCTTCCCGCATTAGTCCTCCGTGGTAGACATCATTCATTCCATAAAGGTTACTCGGATATTACTACAGACGTCACACCTTAGTAACTAGATAATAGTCAAAAATTGTAAATGCTCTATTGGCGTTCGAAATTCAAACTTATTTTGCAGGCATTTATCACACTTATTTGGGATCTAACTTTTTTATTTTAAATTAAAACTAATTAAGTATCCCTTCTCTTGGTAAAAGTTTAAAATATGGAATGAAATGAAATATAATATATAATTTTTTGCTACTTATTATTTTCTAACTTTTACAAAAAATTATCACAGATAAGTATAACGTATATCTTTTTAAACAATTATTTTTCCGGCTAATTGCCAAAACGTTGAAACTTGGATTATAAAAAGGATAATAAGCGCATTATGTTCAGTACGGCTGACTCAATAATGTTATTTTTAATTCTCGCATCTCTGCTCAGTAAAACCAAGAATAAATAAAACAAAAGTACTGACCAGTTGACCAATTACTTGAAAACATCCACCGACACGTATTTCTGCATTTTTGATTCGTCAAGATGGCCCTTAGAAAGCCTTGAAAATAACTACGAATCTTAGTAAATCCTAATGTAATAAATATTAATGGCTTCAGAGAACAGAATAATCGAAATTATGTAGTGGAAATTCCTCGTAGGGTTATAATAATTTAAAACAAATTAGATACCCTCTTCTTGGTAAAAGTTTAAAATATGGAAGAAAATGAAATATAATAACGCTAAAAATTTTTTTTAAATTATTATTTTATAACTTTTAAAAAAATATATCACAGAGACTATAACATATGTATATCTTTTTAAACAATTATTTTTTCTTGCTATATGCGAAAACGCTGAAACTTGGATTATAAAAAAGATAGTATGCACATTATGTTCAGTACGACCGACTTAATAATGATATTTTTAATTCTAACTACTCTGCTCAGTAAAACCAAAAATAAATAAAACAAAAGTACTCACCCGTTGAACAATCACTTCAAAACTTTAAAACATCCATAGGCACGTGCTTCTACATCTTTTCGTCATCAGTATAGCCCTTAGATAACCTCAAAATTAACTGCGAATCTTCCCTACGGGGAATTTCCGCTATACAATTTCAATTATTCTGTTCTCTGAAGCCATTAATATTTATTACATTAGGATTTAATATGATTCGCAGTTACTTTCAAGGTTTTCTAAGAGCCAAGTCACAATTATGGGTTTTAAGAAAAAAATATGTGAATACTAGTTACGAGATATCTAATTAATGTTTTTGATTCATTTTTCCTTCCTAAAAATGTCCGGAGAGGCCAAAAATTATTTTTCAATTAAGACCTTTTCAAATTGAATATTCTCAACCATTTCTTCCAATCGATTGCGCACATCTCATTCCATCCATTAGTGACGTGATAGGGGGTAATTCACCTCCCTTTTTTAAAACTTTGTATACAGGTAGTTAAAACATGGCAGCTGGCATAAAACTTTTTTAAGGACATAATTTCCTAAAAATCCAAATTTAGCTCAAAAATGATTGTTATTGAAATTTTCATTGATCCGTCCCACTTTGAAACTCCATAGCTCTGTATCTATTCGACCTACAAAAAAATAATTTGGACAAAACTTCCATGTTCTTAAAAAGTTTTATACAGGCCATTTTTTACCTAGAAGCAACTGGTAAGGCGGTATCGACAAAAAACCCCTTTTGGGCGCCGCCGTGCCTCAAGATCAAAAATTCAAAACTAGAAAATTCTGCTTTAAAACTAGAAATTTCTAATTTCAAAAGCAGGCACTTCTATTTTAAAAGTAGAAATATCTACCTTCAAAAGTAGAAAATATTAGTTTTTTTTTATTTGCTGTGGCCTTTCAGAGCCATGTACAAATACACTGAGTCACAATACTCAGTGTTTTGTAACAAATTTTAAGAGGCTGTCAGCAACAGTTTTCGAGTGGCTTATAAATTTAATTAGTTCAAAGTGCCCACATCATGTTGCTCAAAATCCATACTGAGAGGAATACAAGCTTATGTTTCGTGCAAAGAACTCGCTCAACATCTATGTTAAGCTCTAATGTTACGAGTCGATGTTACAATATACAGGGTGGGGTAATAGTGCGTCCGACTTCGACATCTCGAGTTCTATGATAGCTAGAAACTTGATTTAAAAACATAAATAAACTAGACAAAAAGTCTATAACCGGAAATTGTCTTAGTATATACAAGGTAAGCCAAGACGATTCTACAGAGTCAAGTAAAATTTTTTTAAATGAAATGCCATGTATATCAGAACATTTTTTTAAATCTCTTTTTGGCCTCCTTTCACTACTGTATTATTATTGACTTTCTCCCAAACACTTTGATGTAATGATTTTATTTTTTGTTGAAATTATACATTTTACACGTGTATATTAAAAATATCACTACAATCACAACTATCGATTTTAAGAAAAAAATATGTTAGTACCAGCCATTTTCACTTCCTAAAAGTATACAGGGTAGTCAAAATAGATTTTGAAATTTACAACTTTTTTTAACAGAATTTTCTCAATTTTTTCAAATGGAACACCCTGTATATTTTTGGACGGTGTGATGTAGGTTTGAAAGACGACCATTTTTTGTACATACATTTCTATGGCTATTTGTGAACATTTTCAATTTATTGAGCAATAACTACAAAATTCAGCATTAAAAATTAAAAATGAGGGTTTTTTTCAAATAACTCAAGTGAAAATATTATAATAAGCAGGTTGCATGATGTCCATAAAAACATCACACCAACAACAGTCCAAAATTTGAAGGAAAGGATAATAAATGCTTTTAGCGGCAATTTTATGAACAGGAGAAATCTATTTCCAAAGATGCTATCGTTTTCTAAGATTCTAGAATTTGTAATGAAAAATCAACTAATAACCTCATTTGAATAGTAATCACATTTTAAATAATTATCAGTTTGGTTTTCGAGAAAACTGCAATACGATAGATGCAGCTTTTAACTTAATAGAAAATATCAATACATGCTTGGAGAATAGAGAGACACCATTAGGTATTTTTTTGTGACTTGTCCAAAGCATTTGATTGTGTTGATCATCAAATATTACTTAAAAAACTGGAATATTATAGCATACATGGTAGCGAAAATAACTGGTTTAAAACACATCTACTCGAACGACAAATGTGTGTTGAAATAACCGAGACAAACAATGACGTAATAAGAAAAACTGATTCTGATTTTGCTGTGGTTGAGAGTGGAGTCCCACAAGGATCTATTCCGGGGCCAAAATTATTCTTGATATATACTAATGATATAGTACCAAATTTTCCAGACACAAAACTTTCATTATTTGCAGACGATACTAGTATAATAATACACGATGATAATAGAAACAATTTAATAAAAAATGCACAAACTTTACTAGAGAATATATCAGACTGGTTCCTTGCGAACAGACTTGCACTCAATTTCAGTAAAACAAATAACGTAACCTTCCAACTACAAGGCGAAACAGACATTACTCTTAAACTAAATATTGAAGAAATACAACCTGCTAGCTCTACTAAATTCCTCGGCATCTATATTGACCCACAATTGAATTGGTCAGTACATATAACTAACCTAAAGGCGAAATTAAGCAAAGCTATATATGCCATACTAACGATTAAAAAAAAATGTTGATTTTGTCTTAGCAAAAATAGTGTATTTTGCGTACTTTCAGAGTTTGCTACAATATGGAATTGAACTTTGGGGTGGAGCTAGCAATTCTGAACAGATATTTTTGATACAAAAAAAACAATTAGGGTATTATGTGATTTACCTCCTAGAGAATCCTGTAGAAACCATTTTAAAAAGATAAAAATATTTACTCTAACCAACTTATATATTTACAGACTTGCTATTTTAATTCATAAAAATAAAGATTCTCTCACTACACCAAGTAACATACATAACTATCCGACTCGACACCAAGATTACTTATTACCAAAATATAATTATACTAGAACCAGAAAGGGGCCCCTATATTCTGGAATAAAAATTTACAATAAATTATATTACCAACACAGCTAAAATCATTAAACTCTAAAGCTGTTAAACGTAAAATAAAAAGAATTTTACACGAGCATGAATTCTATAACTTAAATGAATATTTCGTAGCCGAAATTTAAAACAGGAAGAGGTTATCATGGATTTCTCATGTTTTTTTTTTCTTTTTTTCCTTTTTTTTCCTTTGTCGTGTATAATAAAAGTGCTTTAAAAGACAAAATATATATTTTTATGTCTGTATATATTATACGTGTATAACCTAATTAGATTAATTATAACTGTATTATTAGGATCACTCGCTCAGTTGTAACTTACTTCATTTATATGCATTTACTTTCTGCATATATGTAGAAACAATGCTTATAGCTATTTGTTTGTTATTTGTCTATTAGGCATATAACTAGGTATGTATCTAATATAATATGACCATATATATATATATATATATATATATATATATATATATATATATATATATATATATATATATATATATATATATATATATATATATATATATATATATATATATATATATATATATATATATATATATATATATATATATATATATATATATATATATATATATATATATATATATATATATATATATATATATATATATATATATATATATATATATATATATATATATATATATATATATATATATATATATATATATATATATATATATATATATATATTTATATATTATAAAAAAAAATCTATTTTTTCCCTACACCTTTGAGTAGGTTCTTTATTTGTTACATTATAAATTGTGTTTATTTTCACCACTATTTATTGTATTTATGGTAATAATGATGGGAAATAAATGTTTACTTACTGTTTACTATAGAAATATGTGTCAATCAAAGTGGGCAACATGTGGAGCACTTTTTATAATATCTATGGCTATAATAGCCATAGGGATGCACGTACAATAAATATTCGTTTTTCAATTTTACATCACATCGTCCAAAAATATGCAAGATGTCATTTGAAAATATCTGATGTGGCCAGCACATAAATTTCTTATACCAGTAAATATCATCCTGATCTTAAAAAATCATTCTATTTAATTATCCACTTGCCTTCATTAAATTTTAATAGCGTGCCTTGAAATGTTTCATTAACATTTTTAAATAATTATTTATCAGCGTTATTCGATACTGTCAATAATAATTCATGTCAAATTTTTGTCGTTGACATTGACATTTTTGTAACTAAATTAGACTTTTCAAACGTCAAACTGTTAAATTTATCCTAACCCTATTTTATCGGGCCAAATTTCAGTTTACATCAGCTTTATTTAAGAACTTGGAAAATATATCTTTTGTAAAGTTAAATACAAAAAATTTGGGTCCCGCCGTGGCCAATTTTGCTCATCACCGAATTTTTTCATTGCCTTTGGTCTTTATAGAACAAGTGTACCAAATTTATAAGCTTTATCTCGAAAACTGTGGCTGCTATCGCAATACTACAGACATGCGGACAGATTTTTTTTCATAAAGTTATGTTTGGAAATTCGTCCAGAAATGCAAAAATTTTTTTTAATTTTTTTCCCGAAATTGTATCTTTTTCTTCTTTCATTCATTAGTCTCTTCAGGTGGTACCACATTCACCACATTTAATGTGTCACCTAAAATGTTGTTGACAATCTTATCTGCCAAATTTGGAAAGTCTCTCATTAATATATTTTGAATTTTATCGCGGATACATCCACACACACACACCGGCAGACATCATTCGGAAAATAGTCAGAATGGATTCAGAAGGGTTCAAAACGTATATTTATATCAATCAAAATCTTGAAGTCGAAAAAAAATCACGATTACTATACTTCCTTATATTCCTTCCTTATAAGAAAGTAAAAATAGAGAAAATTCAGTTCACATAGTAAATTTCAAAATTATCTTTGGCCACCCTGTATACTTGTAGGAAGGGAAAATGGTTGAGTGCCATCACACAGATGTCGCATAACTGGTACTAACATATTTTTTTCTTAAAATTCGATAATTATATTTTAATATACACGTGTAAATGGCATAATTTCAACAAAAAAAATCATTACAACCAAGTGATTGGGAGAGAGTTAATAATAATATAAGACTGGATGGAAGCCACAAAGAGATTCTGATATACATGGCATTCCATTTTAAAAAATGTTAGTTGACCCTGTAGAACCGTTATGGCTCACCCTGTACATTCAAAAATAATTTCCGGTTATAGACTTTCTTGCCTAGTTTATTTATGTTTTTAAATCATGTTTCTAGCTATCATAGAATTCGACATATCGAAGTAGGACGCACTATTGCCCCAGCCTGTATATCGGACTAGGGATTTTCTTTTATGTATCGTAAGTGGAAGAAATTATTTCTTTCCTTTTTTGGTGGGAATATTTTTTTAATATCGATATTTTTTGCATCTAATACTAAGAACACTGTTATTTAATTAAATGCAAATCCTGTTCCTAGGTTGATTTGATTAGTTCTTTTAATAGTTTCTGTGATAAAAAATATTGGAAGTATTGTTTTTTTGTCTAAAACTTTTATACTAGCGCATTCAGAAAAGAATGATATTATAAAATATAAAAAATTCTAGGTATTTATTATTTTTATCATGTTAGGTTTGAAAGAATGCTTATATAAAACCCAATATTTTATTATTTTTCTCTGGAAATGCTTGAAGTATTCCTTCCGGAACACAGATTTTTTTAGAGATGCTTTGTATGTGCTTCTTACATTCATTCATTCTTCTTGAGCCGGCTAATATAACCAGTTTTGCTAATAATTGCCCCATGAAAATAACAAATTATTTCATTAGAAGACAATATATTTCGGTTTACCATTAGAATATTATTTTTGCAATTAATTTGCATTTGTTTACAGAATTTCAAAAAAATCTGTCAAATATAGTATTGACCATTAAATTTTCTTTCTACATTTGCATGTTCATCATGGAGTGTTTCAAAATATTCGAATTTGTTGGTTGGTTTAATGCATCGAAAAATCCACACTTTTTGACTCACCAGTAGTATCAAGAATATCACGCTTACTTTTATATGTATACATTCACTACGCTTATGGTCGGCAGTATGATTTTATAACTCTAATGCTCATATGTCAAACGATTATAAATTTTTTAAAGTCACTTTAATATGCGCTGATTTACAAACAACTTTTCTTTTAATCATTTTTTTTATTAAACCAGTATTGACAAAGTTATGGTCATTATGCAGAACTTTTTGCCCACCCTAGTGTGCTTTAGAAATTGGACATTATTGATTTAGTTTTCTACTTAAAAAGTTGAAAATCACGCAAGCAAAAATTAACAGTATTAAGTAAATAATATACATATTCTTAAATGCCAATTTTTGTTTTGAAACTTCTACATTCAAGTAAACAAACAAAGTGCATTATAACTTTAACTAAATTATTCAAAACACGCCACTGTGTATCTAAGAATGCTGAATTTTAAATATTCTGTTGGAGCATAACGTAATATCTTTCTTGCAATTGTAGTTTTTACTGTGTCAGTAATTTTAGTGAACCATATTCCACGTAAAATGATTACAATTTAAAAAGTAATTAGTAACGCGGTGTACCTAAGAATTACCTCTTAACAATGCATTTTTTAATATTTTTTTTATTTTCCTTCATAGTTTTTTGTAATAGTGCCAGTGGTGAAAGTGTTTTGAGAAAAAGTGAGGAAAAATTATTGGAACTTAAAACGGATGTGGACAAAGTTGGCGATGATTTTGAAAACCTAGCATTCGACGTCATGAAGCAAGTAATGAACAAGGTCGGTATGTTTGAAATAAATGGGGATTATTATACTGAAGATGAAGTAGAAGCACCCAGGGAACCATTAACACAATATCCTACCACAAAAAAAATGTTAGATAATGTTTTAGAGAACACTACCGAAAGCGCAATGAACAAATCCACAACTAATGTAGAAAGTAACACTACTTTAAAAAACGTTTTAGAAAATTACAACGTAGATCTTTCAAAACCCAGGTCCAAGAGATCAGTTGATGCCAATACATCGGATATACCAAAAAAGGAACCAATTGTAGCTAAATCGTTAAGTCGTGACAACAATAAATGTCCTGAGAAGTCTCTAAACGAACTAACATTAGAACATCGACATATCGCAGATTTGAAAGATGAAGTGAACAAATTATACAACATTGTCTTGTTGCTAAGAGACCAACAAAAACTTATATCTCTCTTAGATGAAGGAACAACAAATTTGAAGACCGACCTACCCAAAAGATTTGGTAGTAAGGATTTGTTAAAAATTATTGATCATGTTAGTAATAAAGACATAAGCGAACAATTTATGGAAAAAGATGGAATTGTCAACAACAATTCAGAAGGAAAACCGGCCGAAATAATTATAGAACGTGATGCTGCTGATAAAAAAGCCACCCACGAAGAGCTAGAAAAAATTAAATATGACCTTAGTACGGCCATTGTTGCGCTAAATAAAACAAAAGATATTTTGGCATTGGAAAGACAGAAGCAAGTTATTTTAGCAAATGAATTGAGGGATCAAAAAATGGAACTAAATTTTCTGCAGATAATGGTAGAAAAACTCTACAAAAACAACAAGAATTTTTCTAAGGGATTTTTTCCAAGGAAAGAAAATTTTACTATACATAGCGATGAAATCTTAGCAGCTCCCTTACATGCACCAAAAGAGCTGCCAGCCCTCAAAATTCGCGAAAAGATAAATGACACGTATGATAAAATCAATGAAAAATCAAGAGAAAGTAAGATCACAGATCAAACACCTAGAATTGGTGAAAGCCTATGGGAAAATATGAATTCAGATCGAGCATATAAAAACCAACAAAGAGCCAGAGCTAGTGAACTAGAAGGTTTGGAAAAACTACTGCACCAAATAAACAAGCCGAAGAAAAGTGACATAGAATCAAAAATGTTTGAACTGCAGCAAGAAATGGACAAGAAGAAAGAAGATGAGGGCCTAATGAAGCAACTTGTATTGCTACAGAGGTTGCTATCCCAGCAGAAGGAAGGCCAAAGTGGCAATCTGGATATTATAAAAATGTTAGAAACCGCTACGAAACATGTCAATCAGCCGGAAAGCAAAATAATCGACGATGACATGGAATTGGAATTGCAAAAATTGCAAGTTGTCATAAATAACCTCAGACCCAAAGATGACGGGGAGTTGCCGAAAGAGAACAAACTAAGCGACCGAACTAAAACAGAAACAGAACAACTTCGGGAGATGTTAAGTAAATTGCTGATTCAACAGGCTAAAAAAGATGAAGTCAGCATTGATACAGGGAATACAGGTCACCAATTGTTGTCCCCTAAAGAATTCGAGGCGTTAGAAAAGCAAATTGAACGAGCTAAAATTCTGGGAGGAGTGAGTACTCAAATCCATTTTCCTAATAATGGATATGGTTATGGACCACAATTCGTAGGTAATGTTAATAATACACTCCTCAACATTTCATTATTTAAAAAATCTTTGATCAATTTCACATATTCCGCAAAACTTTTAGTTTTAAATAAATACAAAAATTTATTTGCACTAAACTTTTCTTTATATTTTTTGTCGTATTTACAAAAATTGCAGAAAACTCGTTTCACTATTTTTAAAAATTCATTGGTCATGCAGTATCGCACTTGGTATACAAATTATCTGTTTACAAGAGGACAAACTTTTTTTATTTTTTATATCACAAAAAAATTCATTCTCTATAAAACAGTCTACTTTTAAAATATAACTGTGTCCAAAAAATTGCAAAACAATTCCACATTAATTTTTTTCATAGAATTGAATTATATAGTCAAAACTGTGTGCGAAAGCTTCACTTTCCAAAATACAGTGACAATTTTACCAGTAAAATTTATGAAATTCGCAATAACAAATTTCAAAAAAATTTATAAAACCTTCATAAAATTTCTTTGTATGAAATTTATCACATTTTCATATAACCCTTATGACAATTTAATGAAACTAATATAATATATTAGTTTTATTAAATTGTCATGAAGGTTATATAAAAATTTCATACAACATATTTGTTTCATGAAATTTTCATAAGATTCATGATTATTATTCGTGAACATCTGACCGTTTAAATTTTAGACCTTGTGACAAATTTTACATTTTCAGTTATGAAGTTATAAGTTATAAGTGCAAGTTTTGCAACTCAGATAAATTGTGTAAGTATACACAGTGATTCAAAAACCTATTACTAAACAAAAATATATTTTTAAAATTAACATTTGGTGTGAAAATATTTATAGAAATGTAATTTTTTTATGCTGTATATATCAACTGAGATATCAACTTTCTTAGAATTTTCAAGAGACAAAACCTACCGACATCCTTATTTTTTTGGGCTGATATATGATGGTTAAATGAACATCGAAAAAAAGAACATTTCTATGGAAATATTTTCATTAAAATTTTTTCAAATCAAGGCGTTTTAGAGTTATACGGATGAATTAAGGATTTTTATGTATAGCAAAATTTTGACCTTAAAAAAGAGTAGCTTGGTATCCACAAAATAATGGGACACCGTGTATATCAAACTATAATTAATATACACAAAATGATACAGACAAAATATGAAAAACTGTATAAAGAAGTCTACCGTGTTTTTTTGTTTAACCATATAAGAGCGATGGTGAACTATATACAGGGTGGTGTGATTCATTGTGGTGGGGGAAAATTTTTACCTGGTGACTATAAAATTGCGAAATACATTGTGTTTTGTGGAGGTTGGTAATAACCATTATCTTCATATCTTCTTCATCTTAAGAGTTCTTAATTAAAGGATCAGAATAATTTCTACATTAAGAACTGCACAAAAAAATATACTCTTAGTTTTGAATAAATTACAAATTACCGATAATATTTTACATAATATATAAACTTAAAGGAAAATATCTCTCGAAAATGGTGGATTTTACTTAAATTTTAGAATAGAATATCTTGATTTGGCACATTGCTATTCATTACACTAATAAAATAAACACACACACACGTACATTATATATACATACATATACAAAACAAGAAAAGAAGATTTATATATCTCTTTTTCAAAATTCTTTTAAAGGAAATCATACTTCTAGTATCTTTTGCTTCATGACTGAGGCTGTTATATTTATTAATTTCCTTAAAATAATTGAATTTTGCCCAGCAGTTGTCCGCACCATTACAAAACCAAATTTTGTCTCCCTCTTGTATTATAATCATGTATGTTTTGAAATATTTCTAATATATTTTGTAAGTATTGAGGTTCTTCCTTTAACCTAATTTTATGAATAAAGACCAGCATATTAAATTCTAAAAACTTCTGTAGGCGCATCTAACCCAAGATAGTCAACATGTCCTCAATCTTTGTGTATCTAGTACAATCTAATATTATCCACATGGCTCTAGTTTGAAATTTTTGTAAACGTTCTATACATCCTTGGTTAATTAAGTATAAAACAGTACTCGGTAACAAATGTGTGGTAATATTAAGGTATTGTACACTAATTTTTCAGTTCTTATAGTTAAATACCAACTAACCCCCCCCCAAGGAACTATTTTTTTGGCAATATTTCTACATATATAATCAATATTTTTATTAAATTTTAACTCATTCTCAATAATCCCCAAACACCTAATTTAATTTATTACTTCAACAATCTCTGCACTTAATTTAAATTTTAACTGGTTAATAAAAAATAGCTACCTAGTTTCTTTCTTAATGACATCCCTTTTGTTTTTGCAACGCTCAATTTTAGTTTGTTTACTTCCATCTAATCACTCACATTTTCTAATATTTGGTTCATTTTACATCTTTCAATATGCATGTATCTGACAAGTATATTATAGTATCATCAGTAAATAGATGATACTTTTCAAGAATATATCATTTAAATACAAAACAAATAATAGAGGTCCTAATATACTCCCTTGTGGTATTCCGACATTAATATGTGATTCTCTAGATACACGCTCTTCATATTTAACTTTCTGTTTTCTATTGCTCATACAACCAATTAAAGACTGTACCCTTAAAACCTAATGATTTTAGTTTTTCAAATAGTTTATCTCTAACGATCGTTTCAAATGCCCGTTTTACATCTAGAAAAATAACAGGTTACTTTACCTTCACCAAGTGCTTCTTTCCAATCATTTATAACACATTTAAGGCACTTTCACAGCTATGCATTTTCCGGAATACAAATTAATAATCACGTATTAATCGGTTACTTGAATTCTAAAATTTGTAAGTATACAACTTTCTCTAGTATCTTTTCAAAAACAGGTAACATATTAATTGGTCGAAAATTTTCATCTTTTAAAGAAAGTTGTATTTATAATTTAAGTCTACATTGCGGAATCTATTTAAACCTTTTAATTTATTTTTTTTTAGTTTTACTGATTTTTTTAGAAGATTTTATAATACAACTATAATTTACGATGGCTGTGAAGGGCCACAACAAATAAAAAAAAATTGAAATTTTTACTTTGAAACTAGAAATTTCTACTTTAAAACTAGAAATTTCTACTTTGAAACTAAAAATTTCTACTTTTGCAATTAGAAATTTCTGCTTTTGAGATTAGAAATTTCTAGTTTTACAGTAGAAATTTCTAGTTTTATATTTTTGACCTTAAGATGAGCGGCATCCAACACGGGTTTATTGTCAATACCTTTACCTTAATCTGAGACTTTACCAATGGCTTCTAGGTAAAAAATGTCGAGTATAAATCTTTTTAAGGACATGGAAGTTTTGTCTGAAAAATTTTTTTGTAAGTCGAATAGACCTATGGAGTTTCAAAGTGAAAATTCCAAGACCGCTCATTTAGATTATTAGGAAATCATGCCCTTAAAGTTTTATACCAATGGCCATGTCTCAAATACCTGTATACAAAGTTTGAGCTCATATCTTTGTTATAATATGCTCAAAATAAAAGAAAAATCGGTCAACGCGTTCAAAAATAAGGTGTTCCGGTCTTAAATAGCACACGTTGTATATGTATACAGGGAGATTTCTTATAGACATAGGTCCGCTAAGGCTTTGTTTTTGAGATACAGGGTGTTGACATTTATTTTTTAAAATGGTCTTTTCTTAATATCGTAGAAACGATAATAGATAATTTGGTATGAATTATGACGGTATAAATTACAATAAAAATCCATTCCATCCTCATTCCATTCACTAGTGGTGTGATAGGGGGTAATTCACCTCCCCTTTTTAATACTTTTATACAGGTATTTGACACATGGCCGCTGGTATAAAACTTTTTAAGAAAATAATTTTCTAAAAATCCAAATTAAGCTTAAAAATGAGCGTTCTTGAAATTTTCAATGATCCGTCCTACTTTGAAGTTCCATAGCTCGGCGTCTGTTCGACTTGTAAAAAAAATGTTCAAACAAAACTACTTAAAAAGTTTTATACTAGCCATTTTACTTCCTCGCCCCTCAAAGTGAGGAAGTTATGTAGGTATTCGTGAAAAAAATTTTGAAAATTTTTATTGCGTTTCTGGACGAATCTCCACGAATTATGACGATACACAAAATTTCAGACAGAAAAAATTTTCTGTGTGCAAAATCGGTCCCGATCTCTAAAAAAAATATTAGTGACATTCCACCAATGTGACTTTTTTGAAATGTCAAAATGTAACTTTTTTGAAACGTCAAAAAATTGGACTTTTTTGAAACGTCAAAAATTACTTTTATTATAAACTCCCCCACACGTCGAGTTTTACTACGGTAAGGAAGTTCTGATCCCCAAGTAATAATTGGCAGCGGTTTTTTACCTAGAAGACACTGGTAAGGCGGCATTGGCAATAAAACCCTTTTGGGTGCCGCGCCTCTTAAGATTAAAAATTCAAAACTAGAAATTTCTACTTTAAAACTAGAAATTTCTAATTAAAAGTAAAAATTTCTGTTTTAAAAGTAGAGGTTTCTACTTTCAAAAGTATAAATTTCTACTTTCAAAAGTATAAGTTTCTAATTTTAAAGCAGAAATTTCTAGTTTTTTTTTAATTATCTGTGGCCTTTCAGAGCCATAGTAAAATTACATATGTTTGGTTTATCTAGTACGAATATTTCAGTGCTTTTATCATAAAAACTAAATCAATAATAGATGCACAACCATCATAAGTATATGTATGAGTAATTATCAACTGTTTTAACCCACAGTCCGGAGAAATAGTTTTCAATTTAGCTGAATAGGTTGAATTTAATTTCCAATTAATATTAAAATCACCAATCATTATAGAAACCTATGATTAATGATTAATGTTTGTTAAATTACTCTCTAACCAATTTTTTACAAAATTTAAAAAAAAACAGGTAATTGATTTGGGGAATGATACAAGCCAGCAACAGAAAAATGTTCATTATTAATTTTAAATGTAATAATCAAAAAACACACATTCATATAAATTACGTGTTAAAAACAAACACTATACTGTATATCCGAACATAAAAAACCTCCCCTGAAGTATGCCTACTTTCTGAATTTACTGTTTCAATATCATAATCGCTTCCATTAATTTCATAATCGACTACGTCGTTGGTGACATGGTTTTAGTTAAACACATTGCGATAGGGTTTTTTTAACTTTTTAATTTACTAAAACACTTTTTGGTATATTTTTAATGTCAGGGTATTCCAAAAAGTTGCGGACAACCTTGAAGATATGTTTTCTAGAGATGTAATAGAATGCTGCAAAAATGTTTAAGAATTGTTTGTCCCTCACTTAAAGAACTATAAGCAATTTAAGAGTACACACATAAAAAAATATATTTGGAGCAACAAAAATTTCTTTGTATATACGCCACTAAATTTTTGTTTGTATAAAGGGAATTTAAGTCCTGATATATTCTATTTGATTTAAATTAATTTCAATTACATTAACAAAATACAAGTTTCAAATTTATTAAATAGTTGTTTGTCTGAAATTGCGTAAATATTTGAAAGAACAATGTTTTCTTACACAGATTAAAACTTTCATTGTATTGAGAGCAATTTTCTTGTGCGGACATTCAATACAATGTTTTGTTAGATTTAAGATACTTCTTTTAAATCAACGAAATAGTTTTATTGCATTTAATAAATTTATTTTTATCAAATAGAGTGCAATTCAGTGGAAAAATAAATTTAGGACAAAATATTTCTTTCTTAGGGTAAGATTTTTGTTGTTTTTAATATAAAGATTTCAATTTCATGACATTCTGTGCAGACAAAACTGTTTCAGTTTATCTGAATAATTGCATTTGCGTTGACAGAAATTAAATTTCGACCAAACAAATTTAGGCAAGAGAAATAATTTTCTTAAATCAAACAAACATTTTTAAGTGTGAAGACTTAAATTCTCTTTATACAAAAAAAAATTTAGTTGCGTATACTTATACAAAGAAATTTTTGTTGCTCCAAATATATATTTTTAAGTGTGTGGAAAAAGGCAATACCGTTTAACAAATATTCGACACTTTAACAATAATGTGCAATACTTTAACAAATGTTCAAAATTCTACCCATTTGCATCCTAAACATGCATTGCTCTTCTTACGAAGTTTTCGTACGCAAACTGGAGCATTTCAGTGCTCACGGTGGCAATTATATCCTAATTGTTGAAATGAAAATTTTATTCACAATTTTAAACCTTCAAAGCAATAATTCTCTCAGTTCTCATTTTAAACTTTATCAATGCAATGAGTTATAAATACAAAATAATTCTTTAGTGTGAAATAACCATAATGACCCTTAAATTTATGACTGCAATTGTACTCCCTTTGGAACCCCGTATCTCAAAAAATAAAAGTGGAATGAAAAATAATATTAACTGAAAATTTTTTGTTAATTATTATTTACCAACTTTTACAAATCTTATCACAGATAAGTATTACATATATCTTTTTAAACAATTATTTTCCCGGCTATTTGCCAAAACGCTGAAACTTGGATTACAAAAAAGATAATATGCACATTATGTTCAGTACAACTGGCTCAATAATGTTATTTTTAATTTCAACTATTCTGTCTAGTAAAACCAAAAATAAATAAAACACAAGGTACTCACCAGTTGACACTCACTTTAAAAAACTTTAAAATATCTACCGACACGTGTTTCTGCTTACATCGCTTCATCAGGGTAGCCAGCACATTTAAAGAATCCAAAGTAACCAAACTTGTAAACCCTAATGTAATAAACATTAATGGCTTCAGAGAACAGAATAATTGAAATTATATAGTGGAAATACCCCTTAGGGTCAATGAAATAATTTAAAAACAAATTAAGTTCCTCTTCTTGATAAAAGTTAAAATATAGAGTGGAATGAAAAATAATATTAACTGAAAATTTTTTGTTAATTATTATTTACTAACTTTTACAAATCTTATCACAGATAAGTATAACATATATCTTTTTAAACAATTATTTTCCCGGCTATTTGCCAAAACGCTGAAACTTGGATTACAAAAAAAGATAATATGCACATTAAAAAATAAGAGTCATTTTTTTATATTTTTTTTCGCTATCTTAATATTATCTTATAACGTGCCTACAAGGTGATATGTGACATTTGGGACACTCTGTATATAAAATATAAATATAAACAAGGTATAAACAATTAACAAAAACAGTAGCGCCGAAGAAATAAACCGGAACATTGACTAGACTGTGTTATTTTCCGATTTGTTTGTTAGTGTTACTATTTCTATTAATTGTTTATACGTACCTTATTCATGTTTATAGTACTATATGTTAAAATTATCAATCTACAAGGAAAATATAAATTAAATAGGCCTGAGAATGTCTTTAAGTAAAGACGAAACATATAAATAAGGTTTCTAGAAAATATAATTTTATAGCAAAATATTTACGGTCCTTATCATAACAGAATATAAAACTGTATCTCGATCATGATGTTTTATTAATAAACAACTATCATTCAGGGTCTTTGGGAAAATTTTAGGACACGTCTATATGATAGTTTTTTTCCTCGAATATCATCAGGAATCATTAGGTTAATCGCCTTGTATATAATTATAGATACTTCCTTCTTAGAATTTAGTCAATAGTTTCGATTAACAAAATAAAATTTGTATTATTTTTTAAATAGGTACTTACGATTCTTCAAATATATGTATATCTTTTTGACATTTTATACAGTGTTCCAAAAAAGTACGACACAAATTCAGGAACACCTAGTCATATACAAGAAGCATACGTCTTTATGAACTTTCTTTTCTTAAAATACTGCAAATATTTTTTTCAAATAAAAAACCACTAGACACCCCCATAAAATATATTAAATAAATGGTACGTCAAATCATTAAATCATTTCCTATAATCAATTGTGTCAATTATCCTGTGCATAGGAAGAAAAATCAATTTTTCAGCAGTACTTTTAAAATTATATTTATTACAAACCAAGATTTTATGCAAATTTTAATATGTTAATTTTGAGTGTCTATTAATAAATACGTCAGACTCACTTACTTGTAATTTTTATATTTAGTCCAAAATAATGAATGTTAGTCAAATTAGTAATCACAGTAAGTATAATTACTTATCTTATCTTTTATCCATACCTTCTGCCTTTCTTCGTCTCTGCATTTCATAAAACTTAATTTTCACTAATACCACTTTTACACAAATATTTAGGAAATATATTTAAAAAGTCTGTAATTAATAACTATTAATAATGCTTAGAATAGGATAATATATTGCGAATACACAAGACACCTATAACTCAATGCAGACTTATTTCATTATTATTACCAAAAAAACTTGTGATAAAACCAGCTCGAGCTCTTAGTTGATGTTACACCATGTAAACAACGCCTTTTTTGTTTTTACTACGTATGTACGTACTTTTTCTATTAGAGAATCGCGTTGCACTAATTCATAGTGATATGATGATAACAGAGTGAATTAACTCATTTGTTTTTCGCATACTTTAGAAAGTGAAATAGGTGTATATCATTTGAAATTACAGTCACATAACATTTTTCTGTTATGGAAAAACTATAAAATACTGGCATTTAATTCGTTTAGTTACAAAATAAACAATTTGGAACTGGCATTGATGAATATAAAAACTCACCTAGATGCTCCGAGTTTCAGTGCCACGATTTATACCATGATATCAAAAACTACACAGGCACACAAAAAAAAGTCTGTACTTTAAATCAAAACCATGTTTCCTTATGTATTTTGATGTGCTGAAACCGAATCTGGCCATAAAAATTACGGCCATTGCGTCAATTTTTAACTACGGGACATTTTTAGCTACAGATAGTGTAAAAAATCACCTTTTTTTAAACAAAAAAATTATAAATCATCGTAATTTACGTTTCCATCGGTACTATACATGATTTTGACATAAAAATAGTCTTTTTGGCAGCTGCCAACAGTCAAATTGCAAATTGTAAAATTCCGAAATTTGTAAGAAGAGATTCTTCCATGTGTAAAAGTATAACACTACCCACGTTTCTGACAGTACTAAATATGATTTTTTGACATCAAAATTTCAAGAAAAAAATTATTTGTAAAACTTTGTCATTGCTGCCTACGTTTTTGGGGGTGCTCAACATGATTTTGACGGTTATTGTCAAAGTACTATTGAAATCTACAGATATATAATTACGATAACCAAATTATATTTACTGATTTCGAAGAAGAAATTAATAAAAGTTTTTTGCACGCCACTCAAACTATTTATCTAGAATTTCGAATGTGAGAATTGATAGTTTGATAGTTGGCAGCTGCCAAAAAGGCAATTTTGATGTCAAAATCATGTTTAGCACCCTCGAAAACGTTGGTAGTGATACAGTTTTACATACAGAAAAAGCTTTTCTTACGAATTTTGGAATTTTGCAATTTGCGGTTTGACAGTTGGCAACTGCCAAAAAGGCAATTTTGATGTCAAAATCATATCTAGCACCCTTGAAAACATTGGTAGTGAAATAGTTTTACACATGAAAGAAGCTTTTCTTACAAATTTTAGAGCTATACAATTTGCGGTTTGACAGTTGGCAGCTGCCAAAAAGGCTATTTTGATGTCAAAATCATGTTTAGTACCCATGGAAACGTAGATTACGATGATTTAGGCAAAAAAATGGTCTAACAAAATTGCAATTTTTTTGTTTAAACAAAAGGTGACATTTACAATATCTGTCACTAAAAATTTAAGAAATAGTCGTAATTTTTATGGCCAGATTCGGTTTCAGCACATCAAAATACATAAGGAAACATGGTTTTGATTTAAAGTACAGATTTTTTTTGTGTCTGTTATCTTGGTCAAAGGCGGTCATGGATTCTAAAATAATTATCGAAACTAGTGCCGTACATTTATGTCAATCATTTTTTGATTGTCAAAAAAGTATGGGTCGTAAGTTGACAACCTTTGACAAAATTATTACAAAGGGATGGTATAAGCTAAGACGGCAATTTTCCATTCCATGACCACCTTTCACCAAGATAATTTTTGGTGTCACCGTACAAGTTTTACTTTCGTGAAAAAAAATCAAATTCCGGATTATTATGAAAATGGACGTTTTGAGACCAGAAAATAGAAAATTTATCCGGACTAGTATACAGTCTGTGTGTGGCTGGTTATTGTTGTAAAATTTTAAGAAAAATGTGCAGATTACGGATACCGATGGGCCCTACCTCGCAGGGGTGGCAGAGTGGAGAAAACAACCCCTATGTAATTTCTATAGAAAACACCACCCTTAAAAAACATAAAACACACCACATAACTTTGACAACCCCCAAACCAAAGCCGGAGTTGCACGGACGGGGGTTACACAGTTGAAAGAAACGCGGATACACACCCCTCGACTTTGTCAGAATCGAAACCAGGATTTGAACCCGGGAGCCGATAGGCAATAAACCAACTACGTTTGTCACTTAACGCTCTTGCCCTCTGCGCTACCTTGCTCGGTGGATGATTTAAAAAAAAATGCCGTTATGAAAGTATAATATAGTATAAGACTAATTTTGTTCAATTTCAATAGTTGAATTAATTATTTAGTATCCTAGTAGTACCTCTAGTTATTGACAAACCACAAATATGTAATGTTAACCAGTTCCACCCATTGAATTTCACCAACCCCTCTGACGCAAAGATGAAATTGTTCGCTACTTTTATATAAAATATATGTTTTTAAATACGGCGATTTCAAAAATTAAGCCAGTGGCCTCTTTACCCTAAACAGAAACAAGCGGACAGGGGTGTTAAAGGGGAGAAAGCGACCCTTATGCCATCCCTATAGAAAAAAAATACATTCTCTCAAATAAATTGCTAAAAATTGCAAAACATACGTCTGAATTATTGCTTTAAACAATGAATTGAAAAATTCTCCGAAAATACTTCCTTAATAGTTAAAGGATGAATTATTTTTAGAAAATATGGGTATTACCCAAGTAGCATTTTAAGGAACATTTTCGCAAACGTTTCTAATAAAGTGTGCCTGTTACCATGTCCAAAATGGGAGCTGTTTCCGACACATACATAATTTCACATGGATTTATTAATATAAATCCATCTAATTCCATATGATATTACTTCAAGTCATTGAATATACAGTACACGAACTGCGCGCTTCTTTTCTGGGTTCGAAAATAAAGAGAAACATGTTTCAAATTAGTAGTTTGCTGCTTTGTATACAGTTTCGCAAATGTATCGATCTTTATTATGTTTTGTATTGATCGATGTTTTTACAACTAACATTGTTGGGAACGAAATGTGTGCAGTCAGTTTCGGAAAGTTTTATTATCTTTGATGTCTAATAAGAATGTTTCAATATCGTGAGTATTTTTATTTCCTTTCAATATGGAAACAATTTATGAAGGAATAAGATAATATTTGAATTAGCGTGAAGACTAGGTACATTGTAATTTTTAGCAGATGTCTGTCCAGAAAAAACGTATGCAACGAAAATTTTATCGATTAATTTACTGAGATACTTCGAAATTTTAAATGCTCCTTAAAAACATAAACGTTTTTAATTTAATTTAATAAAGATTTTTTTCATAATTTTTTTTGTGATAATGATTAGTAACGTAATCCGACGATCAAATTATATTTCTTTTTTTGTAATTTGTATCAATATTAAGCCTTTATCTGACCAACGTTTTCTTTTAAAGGAAAATTGTCCATAATGTCCGTTAAAATAGCCAACACACCCCCACACTCACATCCAAAATGGCAGAAACAGTTATTACTATTTTCATATTTGGAGAACTTTATTTATACTGCATATCATACCATGGTGTGCAGTGTTGGTTACTACAAGTTTAAACTTAAACATTAGTAGACCAACAGACAGACAGACAGGATAAACATAATTTTTGACAAATACATCTTAGAAGCTATAGTATTATACACAGGGTGATCCGAATTTAAATCGGTAAACTTCGTCAGCTGATACTACGCCTAAAAATAATAACTTTTTGTCATATAAACATATATCAAAAAACGAATGGATTTCAAGATACAAGGTGTTGAAGTTAGGGGAAATTTTTTTTTTCCAATATCTCAATAATGAATAATGATTTTTTATTGAAATTTGTTATACAGGTATAATTAAGGTAAGCACACCAGTTGAAATAAATTTTGTCCAAAATTTTACGCTGGGTGATTATTTTTCTGATCGATTACCACTTAAACCACAACAACTTTTTGTTTGTACGCCACTAGTAAAATTTAATAGAAACATTTTAATCTGCGTTCCTTATGATTTTTGAGAAAATTGATATTTTCTACAACGATGCGTTTCCGCAGCATTAAATTTGAAAGTGGAAATCAAAAAGAGTTGGCTATGCAAACATGCGTTGTGACAAAACTGTCAGTTATAAACTTGTTATTTACATTTTTATATTAGCGTCGTATTTCTTTTTTAGTTTGTGATTTACTTTAAAATCTTCTCTTTTATATTATCAGGCCGAATTTATTTACTAATGAAGAGTATGCTGATATACATTTTATGTATGGTTATTGTGATGGAAATGCAGAAGAAGCTTCGAGAGAATACGAAATATGATTTCCAAATAGAAGACAACCAAATCCTCAAGTTTTTATTAACACACATCGTCGTTTTCGAGAGTTTGGGTTAAAAAATAATCATAGGGAAGTAGATGTGAGAAACGAAAGACATAAAAATGAAATATTAAATGTTTTCGATGATGACAACCGTTTAAGTTCTCGTAGAGCTAGCAAGCAGCTCCGGGCACAAAATTTACGAATATCCAAAACTAAAATTCTATGCACACTGCGTAAAGATCATAGAATACCATACCATTTACAGCCTGTACAAAATCTGAGACCCGAAGATGCACCTAGACGAAAAAAATTTTGTAATTGGTTAATAGGCTCTACCCGTAGAGATGCAATGTTTTTGCGAAAAATTTTCTGGACAGATGAGGATACGTTTACACGAAGAGGTGTGGTAAACTATCACAACTTACATGTATGGGCACAATAAAATCCCATGCTATTCGTCCTAAATCATTTCAGACTGAATTTAGCTTGAATGTTTGGATAGGAATTATAGATGACAACCTTTGTGGTCCATATTTTTTGCCACATTGGCTAAATTCAGCATTATTTTTGAACTTTTTGGAAAATAATTTCTTAGATATTTTCGATGATGTGCCCCCTATTATAAGACATGAATGTTGGTTCCGAATGGATGGAGCTCCAGCTCACTATGGAATTAATGTACGTGAATGGTGTAACGCTCATTTTCTAGAACGTTGGATAGGCCGATCAGGATCAATCAATTGGCCACCTAGATCCCCAGATCGCACTGTTTAAAACTTTTTTATATGGGAATACTTAAAAGATCAAGTATATGCTACGCCAGTGAACACAATAAAAGAATTAAGATTGAGATTCAAGAGGCCTGCAATAATTTGCTTAATAATAGCCACATGATTTCAGCTGCCGTAAATTGCCCACTGCTGGACAATATCTTATTGGCTATGGCAGTGGATTCCAAGAACTGAAATCTTCTCTCCATTGAAATCTTGGATCTTTTGTGGAGTCTTGGGGGACTGTTCATACAAGCGATTGTATTCTGCGTCCCATTTTCGGGTGACACATGACGATTTGAAAGAAAAAATGTATGTTTAACTGCTCAAACATCATCCACCTTTTAAAATTTTCAATTTATGGTCTTATACTATAATTTAGACGCATGTTTTGCACTTTTAAGTAGTTTATTTGGAAGAATGTATTTTTTCTATGGGGATGGCAGAGGGGTGGTTTCCTTCATCTGCCAGCCCTGTGAGATAGGGCCCATCGAATTTCGTAATCTGCACATTTTTCTGAAAATCTCACATTGTTTCATAAAAATGCACACGGCAGCCAATGTCCATTTTAGATTCAGAATGGACTAGAATGACAAGTAAATCATTTTAATTATTTTATTTCGTTCCATTTTTCGTTTTATTTCGTTTGTTTCGTTTGTCTCAATATTCTCGTCTATATCGTTTATTCTATTCATTTCGTTTATGTCATTTATCTCATTTATTCTATTTTACTATTTATATCGTTATCTCGTTTATCTGATCTATCCTATTTACCTTATTTATTTTATTTATTTATTTTATTTATTTTATTTATTTTATTTATTTTATTTATTTTATTTATTTTATTTATTTTATTTATTTTATTTATTTTATTTATTTTATTTATTTTATTTATTTTATTTATTTTATTTATTTTATTTATTTTATTTATTTTATTTATTTTATTTATTTTATTTATTTTATTTATTTTATTTATTTTATTTATTTTATTAATTTTACTTATTTTATTTATTTTATTTATTTTATTTATTTTATTTATTTTATTTATTTTATTTATTTCATTTATTTTATTTATTTTATTTATTTTGTTTATCTTATTTACCTTATTTAAGTTCTTATTTATTTTGTTTATTTTGTTTGGTTTAATTATTTTGTGGAAATAAGTAAAATAAATGGAAATATGATAAAACATAAACATAAAACACAATACGATGATGAGAAAATACTGCCGAAGAGACTCAACGAGCACTTAGCTGCAATTGATTTTTGTCTTTAGTTGACCATTAACTCTTCGAAATGGTTTACCATATTAACAAATTTTTGTAGATATGCGAGATTAAAGGAATACCTAGATTCATCTCATAAAAATATGTAGGTATAGTACGTTTTTTATAATTTCGTTCAATGTCAACTTTTTGAAGATAAATTGTATTTCTGGAAGAGACTTAATTCAATGTTTATCCACAAAATAATGACCTAGTGAAAAAACAATATTATTTGCAAAGAAGTTTTTAATTCTTTTCTCATTATAACATGGACCCATGCATACGGAACCAGAAAAGTGTGATTTAATTGGCTTAACTAGCTCAAATAATATAATGATATTAATAATTGCTCATTAAACCATGCTCAAAATCAAGATCCTAACCAAAAATCGATGATTAATGAAAAATTTTTTTTAATAATATTTAAATTTATTTCAGCATAATCTTGCACCACATCAAATACAATGTTTGTAATATTTTTTATTGTTTTGCGTCACAATTACGAAAATGTTATACATAAAGAAGTATTAAATCCCCCACTCTATTAGGTTTTATAAAACAAGACTAAACCTATTGTTTTAGGACCACTTTCAGGAAATTACATTTGTAACATTGTAGAAGAAGAATTGCCACAATTTAATTTAGACATTAATTCTTCAGATCTCTCTGGACGAGGACCTATTCCGTCTGATTATTCCAACGGAAGGTATGGAAACTTTGGCCCTAATTATCCTCCATACACAAATCCGCAATACCAGCCTATGACGAACCGTTTCTTAAATAATAATAATGGAATGTATGGTGTCCAAGGTAATTCAGAGTTTAACGGTTACTCCCCAATTACAGAGAATATTCCAAATCGATATCAATATCAAAATGGTGGTCAATATTCTTATTACAAACCCATGTCCACGCCGCAAGATCAGTATAACTTTGGAACAAATATGGGCCAAAATACTTATCAGAGCTCATCAAACTTTTTTCAAAGGCCATTTGTAAAGCCAATACATCCGTATAATTTTGAAGCTGGCACGAATCAAAATACTTACCAAAGTTCATCAGATCTTTATCAAAAACCATTAGTGAAACCAGTGGCACCAAATCAGTATAGTTTTGGAGCAAGTATGGAGCAAAATACGTACCAAGGTTCATCAGATCTTCCTCAGAAACCATTTGTAAAGCCCATGACGCCAAATCAATATAATTTTGGTGCAAATGTTGATCAAAATGCTTATCAAAGTTCATCGGACTATCATCAACAACCATTTGCAATTAATGCAGCACCTAGCGGTTTTAGTAAACCATTAGAGCAAGGACCAAAACCACTACCATATTCTCAAGTATCGAACACCGGCCAAAGTTACACACAAAGAGAAATAAAAAATCAATTTTTTCCAATATCCCACCCAAACATCTATGAAAAACCTATTTCAAATACTTTTTACACTCAAGCAAATGTTGCTGGAAGCAATCCAGGACAATCAGGAGTATATTCACAGCAAAATACAGAGACTATCGATTATAGACATCAAAAAATCCAGGACTTAAAAACGCAGATTGATCATTTGCAGAACATTATTAACGATTTGAATAAACCGGATTATACGCAAAAACCAGAAGATAAGGAGACCGTAGCTAATTTAGAGCGACAAATTAATGAATTAAATGGTATGTAATATTGTAATAAATAATATATGTTTAGGTTTTACTGTGCCTGGACAGGTTGGCCTTTTAACAAATTATTTAAAAAAAAATCAAAATGTTTAGTTTTAATCCAACTTTTGCACCCTAAAATAAATAGCTGGTGTGTCATTTCATTTGTTATTAACGGTTTATAGTGCGGGATTAAAAGCTTTTTTAGATGCTTTATAACTGCTTTTGGTCAATTTTTTTAATGAAAATACTGAAGTCTTTACCGATCCCTTATGTCACTTTTGGTTGTCGACAATTTCTAAAAACGATTAAACATGATTAATCTAGTCTTCTTTGAAAGTATGCGTTTGATATGTCATTTAAATTTTATGAATTTTGTTTGCAAAATATTTCAAGTTAAAAAGCTTTTGAGACTACCAAGAACGGTTGCAGAAAAAAACATTGTACACAACTCACCCCGACAGCGTCTTAACTGCGCCCACCCTGGAAACTGCCAGCTCACCCAATAAAAAATCACTTTTCGGTATTCTTATTACCTAATAGATATTTACGTAATAAGGCCGGTTGGCCCAGTGGAGACCCTCAGGGTGCGTACAATGTATTTCTAAAACTGTTCTTGCTAGTTTCAAAAAACTTCTTAATTTGAAACCTTTTGCAAACAAAATTCATAAAATTCAACTGACAGAAGCAAAGCAGACGCTTACTTTCAAATAAGACTGGATTAATCATTTTTAATTGTTATAGATTCTACAAACCAGAATTTACTAAAATGATTGATTCTGTTCAACTAACTTATGAAGGGTATTACTATATTAAATATTTAATAATTAACTATTATTATTTCTTCATAGGTATTATAAATGGTCTGAATGAAGATTTAACCCCAAATCAACCTAATTATCAACCAAATAATTCGCCAGCTTCTGAACAAAATAATCAACAACAACAACCTGCAAACTATGAAAAAACGTCAAGACGACGAAGATCTCTTGAAGACAATCAAATGACTGCTGATGAGGACTCTAAACTTTACGATCAATTCGTGACAAATATAAAACAATTTCTTTTCCAAGGAGAAAATCAGACAGAAAAAAGAAGCAGTTATGATAATGTACAACAAAAAATTACGGATTTAAAATATCAGTTAGGTGAGCCGAGATTTTCATTCATTTTGGTTTTATATATTATTTTTTTCAGAAAACCACATGCAGAGTCCGAAAACTGGACAAGAACGTACATTTAATCCCACTTATTCGCCAAATACCATTCAAAATTATTATCAACCACCATACTATCAATATGGTAATAGTTTTCAAAATATTCCATATAAAATAAATAGTATTGAAGTGATAAAGTCCAAAAAAAATGACGTGTTCACTTCTATAGTTTTAAAAATTTTAGACAAACTTTTGGCAACTACACCAGCAGTTATAGAAAAACTCTTTGGATCTGGCCTGACTGAATTAACGAATTTTGGAGACAATTATGCCTACGGAGATAATTACGGAGGGTATAATATTGCCTATGGTGGTAACAACGATTTACAAAAACTATTAAAAAATCTTGGTTATCTAGGATACGGTCCATTAATTTTTCTAAAATTAATAGATGGATTTACAACACTTGTAAATATTTTGAAAAAAAATAAGTTTTTTAAAAATTTCTTAATGCCTGCATTGATACTCTTGTTAGTTGCAGGGTCGGTATTATTTTTAGTATGGTGGTTGCAGCCTAATGAGGAATATTCTGATTATAATTATAATTCTGGCCAGCACGGCTATAATACTGATTATTATAATAAAAATGATGGACAGTATTCAAATAATAATTATCAAAATAATAAATATAATTACAACAATATTTATGCTCCAGGGAAAAGTTACAATACTCCAGTTTATTCTAGAAGTTATTTTGAAAATAACCAACAAAGGACAAGTTTTGTTTAAAATGATTATATTGCTTTTGAATACTTATTTATTAATAATGTTTATATTTATTTATGTACCGGTGTTTTGTAGTAATAAAAAAATTTTGAAATAATTCTGTTTTGCTTTTTACTTTCTTATACCTAATATAAGGAAGTTTTTTATCGTGATTTTTTTCGATCTCGAGATTTTGATTAACATATACGTTTCGAACCCTTCTAAATCAATTCTGACTATTTTCCGAATAATGTCTGTCGGTGCGTATGTGTGGATGTGTGTGTGTGATGTGTGTATCCGCGATAACTCAAAAAATACTAATGAATGACTTCCCAAATTTGGCAGTTAAGATTGGATTAAATTTGGGGTGAATGTGGTACCACCAGAAGAGACATAATGAATGAAAGAAGAAAAAAGGTACAATTTTGGGAAAAAAAAATTAAAAAGTTCATTGCATTTCTGGACGAATCTCGACGAATTATAATGAAAAAACATAACTTTACGGAAGAAAAAACTGTCTGCATGTCTGTAGTATCGCGACAGCAGCCACAGTTTTTGAGATAAAGCTTTCAAATTTAGTACACTTGTTCTAAAGGCCAAAACAATGAAAAATTCGGTGATGAACAAAATTGTCAGCTGAAAGGGAGTGCATGGGACCCAAACTTTTTTTGTATTTGACTTTACAAAAAAATTATTATATTTTGATGAAAGATTATAAATCATGTCTACTATATCAAGCGAATAAAATATATTTTCCAAATACTTAAATAAAGCTGATGTAAACTGAAATATTTTACACATTTGGCCTCATAAAATGGGGTTAGGATAAATTTAACAGTTTGACATTTGAAAGGTCTAATTTAGTTACAAAAATGTCAATGTCAGCAACAAAAAATTATTAAAATATATGACATGAATTATTATTGACAGTATCGAATGCTGATACACAGGCACACAAAAAAAAGGTCGTGTACTCTGGGACCAACCTTTTCCCGATTTTATTTTTGCTTGCTGAACCCGAATCCGGGATCAAGAGTGGCCGGAAAAATCAAAAAATGGCCGCAAATTCGCCAAAATTCGGATAAAAATACATTGAAGGGATTGACGTGACTTGACCCATATAACCGGTATGTATTTTCGCCCGCTGCAACCGAATTTGGGGTTAGAATTGACCCCTGGGATTAAAATTGGCTGCCAAATAGCCTCCAACATGTTCTAGCAAATTTTCCTGTTCCCAGTATTTTTTCGAAGCGCTCACCAGATTCTGTTTTTCATTTTTAGCGATTATAACGGACCCGTTTGCATTCAAAAGACCTGTGCAAGGGCATTCTTTTCCTTTTCCTCCCCTGAGCAGGCAAATCTCTTTTGAGCATCCAGCAATAGTCCGACATCATATTTACGTTCCACCGCCCTTGGTAGCGGCGCTCCATCACTCGGATATCTTGGTGGAATCAGCCCCTCAGGCAGATTTTTTGTGGATGCTCAACAGGGACTTGCTTGTTTCGGAGGAAATATGGTTTGGAAAAAATGGAGGCTGAGTGGGGCACCCAAAAAAATGCCGGGAAATTCGCTTGCACATGTAACATACATACATACATACATGCTAACAAAATAGTCGAGTCACCTGAACGTCATTCAATATTATTTGCCCCAAATTTTGGTCAATTTTGAGCCATTTGTTGGCTTTGACCGGTTGGACTAATTCTGACCCCAGATTTGGTTCCAGCGGCCAAAAATACACCCGATATAAGGATAAAGTCACTTCAATATCATTTAATGTTTTTTGACCCCAGATTTTGGCGAATTTCCGGCCATTCTTTGATTCTTCTGGCCAATTTTGACCCGATGGGCCAATTTTGACCCGGATTCAGATTCAGCAGGAGAAAATACATACCGGTATATAGGTCGGTCCACGAGTACACGACTATTTTTTTGTGTGCCTGTGATTAATTATTTAAAAATTTTAATGAAACATTTCAAGGTACGCTCTTAAAATTCAATTGAGGTAAGTGAAGAATTAAATGGAATAATTTTTTTAGATCAGGATGATACATACTGGTATAAGAAAGTTATGTGCTGGCCACATCAGATATTTTTAAAATTAAATGGATTTATTATGTTCCGGAAATAACCCTGAAACTTTTTTTGTTGCCATTTCAAAACTTTTAGAACCTACTAGACATTTTTCAAAAATAACGTACAGTCAGTGGATAAGTAATATACATTCATATTTTGTTAAAGCAAATGTTACAACTACATAAATAAATAGTAAAAAAAACATAGGAAAACATAGAAACATAAAAACATGAGCGTATTATTCGCATGTTACATTGTATCATTGTAGTGCTTCCGCAAGTTATAATGGGGTCTGTCAATTATCCAAAGTTTTACAGCTTTCCTGAAGAGTTTCAGAGAAGATATATTTTTTAAGGTTACTGGTAAGTGATTATAAATTTTTCTACTGTCATAAATTATGAAATTTTTTGTAATATTGTTATTATATTAATGCGGAAATGGACAAGTGATATTACACTGATTATACTTGGGCACATATCTTTCACATTTTATTGTTCTCTGATATACATCTATTATGTTATATTTTGTATTTTGTAAAATAAGATCCCTCGGTTAAGTAGAGCAGTTTATTAGCCGGACACTTAAGGGTAAAAATAAGGATATTTTTTTTTTCGGTTGCCCGACGCTGGATAGTCCTCCCGTGGCCTCCGACGCCTCACGGGAGTCGCACCAGCACATTACCCACAGCCACTCCTTACATCCCGCAGAGCTAGTGACTGTAGATTCCGGAATCGTGTGCCCTAAGCGGATGGAGAGAAACCAGAATGACCTTAGAAAGGCGAATGTCAGCCTGGTCGATAAACCCAGTGTTTCTATGTTCTTATAGAAGACACCATGCTGGGGTTTATCGACGTGCTGCCGAAACAGATTTTCCTGTTCGGCAGCTCTAATTCGGGCTTTCAGCCGATTTGGCTGAAGTTCAGTGACTGACTCTACATCAGCACCTCGCTGGCCTCCTCGGCTGATGTCAAATGCGAGACCGAGTTCATCTGTTGCTCTTTTTGCTGCCTTGAACAATCCTGCTCCCACTCCTACAGTTTCGTGAAGTTTTACAAACCGTAAGAGGGGATCTGAGCTCCTGAGGATGTTACGTGCCATACACAGTACTACTCTGCCATGCGTACACTCCAGGACCAAGAGTCCTCGCCCCCCCCAGCCCCCGTTCACGTGGGAGGTACACACGAGGAACGGACGATCTAGGATGAATACTTCTGTGAATATTCATCATCTTGCGGGTATCTCTGTCTAATTGGCGTAGCTTATCTACCGTCCACTTTACTACTCAGGAACAGGAACGGCAAGCATATTAGTTGCAGACACCTTGTTCTTCCCCGAAAGTTCGGAAGACCAAATATTTCGGAGACGTCTGTACTTGCCGTGGAGAGAATCCTTTATTTGTGTTACATCCTGGATGTGCCTTTGTTGCACACCCAGATATGTATAGGTCTCTCCGGCATCCAGATGTCTTAGGATGCTTCCGTCTTATTATTATTTTTTTTTTTTCGGTTTTCCGACGCTGGACAGTAGACCAAGGTGTTGATAACACCATCTTGGCAGGCCATAATGAACCCCTCGGTCTCCGACTTAAGCCCGGCTGACCTTGCTTGCTGCGGAGAGAATTCTTTATTTGTGTTACATCCTGTATGTGCCTTTGTTGCACACCCAGATATGTATAGGTCTTTCCGGCATCCAGATGTCTTAGGATGCTTCCGTCTGCGAGCTACACATCTTCAGAGAATTCCCCGCATCGTCCTCTCTTGATGTGAACGACTGCACATTTGTCCAACCCGAACTCCATACCAATTGCCCGCATATATTCTTCGACCACTCTAAGAGCGTTTTGAAGTTCGCGCTCTCCGAAGGCATAAAGTTTAAGGTCATCCATATAAAACAGATGGGTGACCTTATGCCTCCGGTCGCTGGGTGGTCCACATTGATATCCGAGGGTTTGGCCGAGCCCAACAGACAACGGCAGCAGTGAGGTGCAGAAGAGGAGAGGACTCAGGGAGTCACCCTGGAAAACTCCTCTCCTAAATGCCACCTGCTCTGTCGTGACCCGCTGTGCACCTGATGTTATGGTGAAACGAGTCGTCCAGAGTAGCAGCAGCTGTTCTATGCATCTCACTAATGGTGATGGTACCGCAAGACATTCGAGCAAGTACAACAATAGCTCATGCGATGTTGTATCAAATGCCTTCCGGTAATCAATTTAGGCCATCGATAGATTCCGCTTGTATTGCACAGAATCCTGTGTAATACAGCGGTCTATCAGCAGGCTGTCTTTGCAACATGCCTTGCCCTTCTTGGCACCACGCTATTCGTGTATCTGCTGGAAGACCGGATCAACAGACATCAGTGTCCTAGCATATAAGGTACGTGTAAATACCTTGTAGCAGGAGTTGAGGCAAGTGAGCGGCCTATAATTCCTCGGGTCGGAAAGATCCCCCTTTTTTGAGATAAGTACAGTACGTTACTCGACCAACCAAGCCGGAATCTGCTGCCCCTCGTTCAACCATGAGTTGAGAACTCGCGGCAGGTGGCGGTGAGTGGAAGGAAATTTCTTCCATCAGCAGTTGTTAATGCTGCCTGGGCCCGGGGCAGCGAAGTTCTTGGTACCGACAAGTGCTTGTTGGACTTCCTCCGTACTGATTGCCGGGCACACCTCTTCTGGCTCTTCAAGATGTTTGTGACACAGAGCCTCGAAGTGTGCAATTGCTGGAGTGTCGTTATTGAATGGACGTGTCGTTTCGTAGATTCTTTTCCAGAAGGTATCGACATCTTCTACAGTCGGCGGATTATCTACAACACGCTGTGGCTCTTGAAAGAGGCGTAGAAGAATTCGTACTAAACAAATTGTTTTGCTCCATACTGCTCACCCGCCTCTTCAACGTTTTCTTTATTGCCATGAGCGCTCAGATCCTATCTAGACAGTGCTGCTTGATGGTAAGCATCACTGTCAGATTTAGAGTATGGTGTTGACGTCTTAATACGGCTGCTATGCGCTGGATCCTGGGAGTAAAAATTCTACCACTCGTCTTGTATTCCACGACACTCTGGATCCGAGAAGCTTGTTTCTTCCTTTTTTTTAACGCTTTCTCGACCCCGTGATTGGTTGACGTCTCACGGGGGAACGAGTTGCTTCGCGACGTTTCAAGTCTTGTGGCTTTAGGTTAGCTCTAGTGTGAAGGCTAACCCTCGTCCTTAAGTCTACATTGATGAACTCTAAAAGATGTTCCCCATCAGCTGCTAATTGCCGCGGTGGGAGTGCGGCTGGCAGTTCTTCCAGCTGACGGGGTGCCCTTACGTAATCTGCGCAAGAAGGAAGGATACATGATCTCTCAGGTGCTGTTGAGAGAAGGCGCGATACTCTGGATGCATTTCGCACCAAAGTGTATGCAATCGCGCCATGTATCCCCTTCGCTCAGGTTCGCTACTCTCGAGTCAGGTCAGCAAGTCATCCCGAAGTTCCCTTGTCCACTTAAAGCGTCCGTGTGCATTACCATTGTCGACGTTGTTGAGGCCATCCGGTGGGGCCTCTCCCGCCTGTCTCTGACCCCCATCCGCTTGGGGTCGATCGTGAGGGCCCCTTCTTTTTAAGTCGTAAGGAACCAGAAGTAGAAGGGGTATCAGATGGTAAGCCTCGGTACCCCCGGCCGACATTAGTCAGGCAGAGTTACCTCTGCCTGTCCAGGGTGCACCGCGCGGAGGTTGCCGGTCCTTGCACCCCATATCACATTATTTTTTTCACTTCCCATGTAACTAGAAATTACTACAACTTCTTTATTTGAAATGATACACTATATTATTAGCTCAATTTAAAAAAAAATCTTTCTGAATTCAGAAATATATAAAAAATGTTTATTATCTCTCATTTCATACAAGATATTGGGGTATATATTTTTAATGTATGAAAACAAATAAAAACATTTAATTAATATATTTTTTGTTTCAAAAATTAAAGTAATTCCATAGATTTTATTTATAAAAAATGTTCGACAACATTACCATTTGCTGCAAACAGAGGCGAAGGTATTTGATCAAATCCTCTCTACATTTTCTTAAAATAATGGGGTTGATAATTAAATCTATTTCTTGATGAATTTTTAGTTTGATCAAACGCCTTCCGTTTCTAACAACGTTTTCAAACTTTTGTTGTAAATTAATTAATTAATAACAATTACTATTTGAAAAATTAATTATTTAAATGTTCTTATTTGTTTTCATAGATGATTTCCAGATATATTGGTGTTATTGGAAGTTTAAATAACAATTTATAGAAAGAAATTATCTAAAAAAGTAGTATACACTTAAAGTGAAAAAAGTAATTCCCGGTTAAACCGGATGTAAAAAATATGTATGTGAAACGAATTTAAAATCAATTGAATGTCACATGTCCATTTCCGCAGTAATATACAGGGTGTTAATTTTTGTATTTCGGCCATAACTTTTTTATTTGACGTGTTCAATTGGTTTCTTTTTCGAATTCAGATTCATCAGAAAAAATTCGTAAGTAAAGGTTTGTAATTGTTATCTTAGGTAAAATATCAAGCAATAAAATCGAGTGAGGCGATTAAAATGCCCACCCTGTACAGGCAAAAAAATAGACCTATGTCACTAGTATGGTGCTTTTGAATTTGATTTGAATTGGGTACGTGAAAATAATAGAGGCGTTAGTATATTCAATTTTGGTATCATTTATCTTATCAGAAATATCCTTAGATAAATAAAACTTATTCATCTGAGAAAATATCCGTAGTTCTACAAACAAAACAATATTATTTATAGAAGTGTACATATATAATCTTTGTTTATAGGAAAGATTGTCTTTGTTTATAGCCTTCGAGAAGCGAAGCGTGGTGCTACACAGCGGTGTATAGTTAAACTAGATAGACGGATAGACATGCTGATCAGAAAGTGTAATATAAAGCTTCCTCTGCAACTGCACCACAGAACTAAAGTGCCTTTTAGTTCTATCGCAAATTCGTAAAGTAGGTTTCTTTATGCTTCTGTGATATACCTACTTCATTAATCGATTATACCAGAGGTTCTAAATCTTGGTTTATTATCTTTTGCCAAGGTTATAAATTGTACATAATCTTTGTCATTGTATAATTTTTACACGCATCAGACAAGTGCACAACTTACTTTTTTTATATTATTATCCATATTCACTGCCACAGTATTTTACACTCACGTAATATAAAAATGATGCAATTAATATTTTTATAGATACCAACATATATAAGTATTTTGTACATTTCATAATATAAATCATAATAGTGACAACTTGCCAAACAAAAACTGTATTATTACTCAGGGGCAGGAGCAAATCTAAATATACTGTGCTTTTCATATTTTCACACTACATAGGAAAGCAGCGTCGGTCGAATTCATACATTCGGAGTAGAGGGGAGAACATATGGATTATATTCGCTGTGGCAAGTTTCAATCGAATTTTGTATCTAGGGACTCCGGGGACTGCACGAGCTTGACCGAATGCTTCCCTATGTGGTGTTTTGAGATGAGAGCACAGTATAAAATTGTAATAGTGACATTTTTAGGTTAGGTACACAAATTAGCAAAAAAATAGTGCAAAATTGTATATAGTTTTCTACCTATAAGAACCTCACAAAAGCAAATAAAACGAATGTAAACAAACCAAGAATCAGCATATCATTAATCATCTGCAGGAGTTCCCAATTAAACATATCTATGAGGCAATATTCCCAAAGGAGTGTTTTAGCAGAAATTTACGTAGAAAAAGGAAGTAGCATTAATCCAAAGAACACGAATAACATAGGCAGAAGTGTAACCAAAATCGCCATCTTAAAAGTCAATTTCCATGTATTTCGGTTGGTGGAAACAAGGATATCCTTGTGGTGCTAATTTCTTTCGATCAATTTTTTCCCCAAGGAACGTTAATGGAACAACCCTCTTTGGTTGTCTTCAAGCAATTCGCTGAAATTCATCATATTGCAAATCCATTTCGGATCAACTACGTATACAATTGGTTCCGTTTAATAACCTCGTCGAGTCTGCCATCAGCAAAAGATGGTTGAAGTTATTTATGGTAGAAGGTTGAAAACCATTACTTAGACACATACGTACGTGCAAAAATCCTCATCATATACTGCCGTAATATGAAAGACAAAAGGGCTCCTTGGTTTCAGAAATAGTAATAACCGGGTAGTATAACATTTTATTCTGATTGGATGAATTCAAAATTAAGATTAATTTTATCCAATGAAAACTGGTTGGTCAAAACCGCTGGTAATAACTTCATCGGACCCGAAAAGCCCTACTATCACGAGTTGGTAACAATTGATCACGTGGTTTTTAATCATTTACTAGCAGAGGCAGAGACAACCTCTGACAGAGGTCTCTGTTACTAGGACCAGAGTTGTCTCTGCTAGGGCTCTGTACTTCTTCGACGATAAAGTTTGCTCGAAGATGTATTTAATGCATACATATTTATATCAGAAAAATATGTATCAGAAGTTTTTTTAAATATTTGTTTTATATGGAACGGCTTGGGATAATTTTCCTGGAAAAGTACCTATCGCAGTAAATGAAGATAAGATAGTATTTTATATAGTACCATAAAAATATAAAATACTGTTTGCATAAAAAATTAATTTTTTTTAGAGATGGGTTTACTCCCGGAGATTTGAAAAATCTCATTCCTCCCAGTCGAGAACTCCCGGGATTTTTATTTTTTTAGGTTAGACTATAATGAAAACTCCGGCAGCTTTACAAAACTCCCGGGAGTTTTTAGAAAAAAAAGCGTAATTTTGTATTCACCGCATTCTCAAAACAATACCAAATAATCATATACAAGATAAAATCAATCGTGACATCACTACATTTATCAACTGATTGATGTCATGGGTAAATAATTTAAGTAGACGAGTTTTGAAAAATTAAATTGAGAAATACGAAAACAAAAAAAAACCATGAAAATAAAAATTTTAGAAAATAGCATATTTTATTTTATTTTTTTCTAAAAAATTTTTGTAATAATATGTAATAATCTCAGGATATTCCTGAATAAAGGCCAGCTTTTACTAAAGATATTTAACCCTTGCCATTAACATCAAATTTTCATTCTTATTGTCTTTTTCATTAATTAACAATAAGTATCGTAATATAAGTAGAGATTGGGAGGTAGCGGATAAATTCCAGAGATGACTTTTACTTACGTATGTATGTAGATATATTACATTGTAAACACCTTAAAAACGTTCCCAAACAATATCAAATAATAAAATATTCTTACGTATGCAGGTATTATGTAATAAATCTGTTTTCTTTATAAAAATGGGAACAAAACATTAAAGGTATTTATTAGGTAGTTGAGCGGCTTGCTACTATAAAAAAACAATTATTGACCTTCATCTTGAGGGTGAAAGGTTTGGTATCACCGAAAGTCCAATAGCAGGCGCCCGTTTGCAAGGTCGCTTGTCTATCACGCTTACGTCCACTGCCCGACGTTGAAAATAAATAAGGACCTCTAAATAGAAAATAGTGTTTATAAAATATCTATGTGGATAACGCGTCCATATATAGATACGTAAACTGATATTAAAGACAGCAAAGGTTAATTTTTTTTAAATGTCTTGTTCAATTCCTTCAGCTAGGATAAAGTGAACTTGTGGATTAGTGGTTTCCCGGAGTTGCAATTTAATGGCACAGAATTACATTGCACAAACTGTAAAAAAGTGCTTTTGTGCAATGTGAAAGGAAACAACAATACTTTTCCTCAGACAGTCATAAAAAGTGTTCAAGTAGTAGTGTTATTGATAGCGACAGGCAAACAAATTTTAACTTACATTTAGTGGAAATGATGGTTGGTTATATATATCATGGACAAAACTGCATAATTCACTATTTTGACAATTTTTACAAAAGTGTATTAATGGGCAGTATAGCAATGTTCAGATGCCACTGGAAACAATTAACACTAAGAAAAAACATTTATCACAAAAGTGTGACAATATTAAACAAAAAATGTATACTAAACTGAATGACAAGTATGTCTGGATTAGCATGGATGAATCCACCAACGCTTGCAGCTGAAACGTGGCAAATGTTTTAGTGGGTGCAATGGAGGAAAATTGTTCACTGCGCGGACATCTGATTTCATCTAAAGTAGTACTAGAAACTATAAATTCTAGCACTATGGCAGATGCAGTTCACTGAACATTTTTCAATTATCGGGAAACATTGCCGAGGCAGTAAAACAAAAATTCAAAACTGTTTTGAAAAACAATCAGATTTCCTACGACGTCAAGTATAGTGGACCTTTTTAAATGACAAAGAAGTAGACATTTCAACGCAAGACATAAATGTATGTGTATTCTCTAAAAAAGTACAGATCTTTTAAATATTCGCCAATTACATCCGTTGACCTTCTCACAATACAAATAGATTTTTAATTAGAGGCTCCAGAGATTAACTGCAATATTCATAACAAATATCAGTAATATACTTTTACGTGTGTGATTGTTAGATAAAAATATATGTTTATTGTTATATTCACCAATATTTGCAGCCCTCTTCACAGTGGCGGCTGATGGAATTTAGGTTGTCATTTTTAGTATCGGAGTATGGGATCCAAGTGATACTTTAATGCGTAACTATCAAGACTAAATGAAGAAGCTTTACAGAAAAAAAATTGCTATTGAAATTTGCGAAAAAAAGAAAAATTGTAAGCGTCCAAGATTATTTTTTAAACGATTTGTAAAATATTTGCAAAACATTTTTCTTCAGAATCAGGTGGAAAATATAACGGCAGATTTCAAACATCATAAAAAAATATTGATTTTTTTACAAAGTTACACCTTTTTGAAATTTGCAGTGAAAAATTAATCTAAAATAAAATTTCAAAAAGGTGCAACTTTATAGAAAACCATTTTTTTTTATTAAATTTGAAATGTTATATTTTCCACCTGATTCTGGAAAAAAAATATTTAGCAAATATTTTACAAATCGTTTAAAAATAACCTTGGAAGCTCACAATTTTTCCAAAATTTTTTGCAAATTTTAATCGCAATTTTTTTTTCAACAAAACCTTCATTTAGTCCTGATAGTTACGCCTCAGAGTATTGCTTGGGCCCCATGCTCCAATACTAAGATAAGACAGCCTAAATTTCACCAGCCGCCACTGCCTCTTCATATTAATTTAGAATGTTATCGCACTCGCAAAAATATCCACAATGCATATATGCATGAACATTTTTTGCAGCAGCACACCTGGAGGCAACCCTGGAATTGACGTCACTTATCGCTGCCTCCACGATCCCTAATTATAAATTGCAGTAATTTAACTTTAAGATTAAATTACACCAGAAAATGCAAACAATGTTTTTAAATTGCTATGCATAAAAATAGTTTTATATTGTTTTTTGCCAACATTATCATACATATTTTACCAAATAGCATTTTCTTAAATATTTACTCTTTTTTTTATAATTGTAACTTAAAATATTTTATAATAATACATGGTATATTTTATAAAAATGATGACATGATTATTAATAGTATAAAGTAAAAAATTGTATAATTTTATTTTTAAAACTCGTATAAAAATTATATATTTTTTTTGATTCACTAAACAAACAATATAAAAGAAAAAAGTCCCCTTTATATATTATAAAATTCTACTGTAGTACACCCAAAGGAACCATTTTAACTTCATCAATTTTCTCAATACATTTTTGCACAAGTTCCTTTTGAACTTCTTCTATGCTTCTTGCAGCATTAATAACTACCCAATTATCGTTCTCGTTACAGAGTTGAGAGTAAACTTTGGCTACTTTTCGTTGCGCTTCTACATTTTCATATCGTTCAGTACCAAATCCTGGTCGTTTCAACGATTCTTCATTGCTTAATGTGAGAAGGAAAACTAGGTCTGGTTTTGGAAGTCCAATTTCTGGATATTTACACCAGTCTAGGCTCATATCTAAAATAAATATATATATAATTTAGGTGCTCATATAGTATAAAGCATAAAGTAAATAAAAGATATAAAAAAATCTGACATATTATTGTTTCGTATTTATGCATTTCTAGAAAAAATAATAAAAGTATTACTGGGAATTACAAAAGCATTCTTTCAAACTTAACATGATAATAATAATAAATACATATATATTTTTATATTTTATACTGACATTCGTATCTGAATGTCAGTATAAACTATAAAAATATGTAGGTATTTATTGTTATTATCATGTTAGGTTTGAAAGAATGCTTTTTGTAATTCCCAATAATTATTTTATTATTTTTTCTAGAAATGCATAAATAAAAGATTAATCAAAACCTTAAGCAAATAGAAGAAGCCATCTCGACAGTACTTACACTTTTCAAAAAAATAATAAATAGACTATCGAAAGATAAATCATCCAAAACTGTAGCAAATAACTCATTAAATATTTATTAGAGGTATTTCAAAACCTTATGAGCCGTGAAATGTGCAAACGGCGGAGCTTATGCCGAGCTATAAGTATATTTTGAAAACATTTACTCAGCTATCTACCATCTGTATACAATGGAAGCTCGGGATGTTTTTAGGAGGTTGTGTAACTGAGCTGACGGCCGGAGTTATGCCTCTGTGCATATGAAGGTCGAAGCTCATAAGGTTTTGAAACACCTCTACACAACTACTCAAATTCTTCGACTGACCTTTCGTCATGACATACTGAGCTCTAGATTATATTTATTTAGATTATAGAATTAACTCACTCTTTTTTGCTGCAGAATATGCAATTCCTGAGTACGAGTACCTGTCCAAAATTAAAGTAACTCCATCGTCCAACAAGGCTTTCATGTTATCAACATTTTCCCATCGATTCGCAGAAAATAATAAATGAATCGCATGGTCGTTGAGTTTACATTCCTTATTTTTTAAATACTCATCGATTAACTTCCCGGTTAATGTAGATCTATCAGGAAAACACATAAGCTTTGCTTTAACATTATGTTTCTCTAAAGACTGCACTAATTTCTTGCATTGAGTTGACTTCCCGGATCGGTCCAATCCTTCCACGACAATTAAAGCCCCTCGTTTAATTTGACCCATAATTTTAAACTAAAAAATAATCAATAAACTGCTAAACAAACAAACAGACAAAAATGGCACATGAAAAAACCCGGTAAAATTAACGATTTATACAAACAAGCAGATATAGGTACTTTTTATTTTTAAGGGTTTCCACTGCCAGACAGGAAACATAATAAAGCTAAAGTTGAACAAAACGTATTGATGAAAACAAAATGATATTCGATTTTTAAAACCAAAACAGGTATGTTAAATTACCAGTTGCATATTTAAGAAACCATTGGTACTATATTAATCTCAAAATTGGAACTTTAGTATTTCGTCCATTATCCTGTGGTACTGCATGTCACGCCCACGTCCTTGTTTTCCGAGTTGACTATTGTAAACTTCCAAATTGTACTTGCGTTACTATATTAAACTAATTGTAAAATAGAAATGTAGCTTTGTCTGTAAATTAATATTGATTTGCTTTGAAAAGCATGCGCAAATTTCCCGGAACTAGGAAGCCCAGGAGAAAGGGAAATTCACCTGACACTGACATTGCCCTAGTTGTTTTGAGCTTTTTTAGTTGTCGATATTGCATTTAAGTGCGCTACGCAACCATCAAAACCCCAGTCTGCCTATTTGTGCCTAGTTGGTTGCGTGGTAGCTGGCGAGCGTTATTATAATAATAGGCTTTATCCACAATATTCTAGGTAATTTTTAATCAAGCTTGATAGTAGTTTTTATGTTATTATTATATTTAAATATAATTTTATTGCGCCTATTAATATATAACTGATAAATGTTTTGTGAAATCAATCAATATATCAAATATATCTTTTTTTAATACAATTTTACCTAAGTGTAGGATTTTAGGTAACATTAAATTTTATTTAATTCGTGATTGATTCGCCTTTGTTTAGGCACAGTAGATAATTAATTACTTTCAATAATCTGTGATTTTATGCATAATTAACGTGTTAATGCAACTGTATTGTTATTTGTTAAAAGACGTCATTTCTGTATCAACATTTTGTTGAATTAATCCTACTGGCTCACTTCTAAATGAAATTTATTTTAAAAACGTTTAATTTGTCTTTCATAAACGCATTTTAGCAAAGATTTCTATTTGCCGTTTGTTCCTTTGTCTTTGTTAAATAAACCAGGAGATTAAAAAAGAAAAATAAGGCAATTGAGGACATTTTTATGTATTTGCAGTTAAATATTTTATTTTGCTCACAAAAAATTTACAGATCGAAATGACGACAACAAAAGGTTTCAAGGTGACGGACGCGGAAAGGAAGACTCGCGTGGGAATTGCTGTGAAAAATTTCGAAGAACTGAAAAAGAAAACAATAGACAAATTCAAACTAAAATTTTCTCCTGGACAGATAGATTTTCAAACACCAGATGGCACATTAATAGAAAATGATGAATATTTCCAAACATTACCCTCTCAAACCCTATTAATATGGGTAAAGAAGGGTGACAAGGCCGAGACAGATGCAGAAATCCTATACAAAACGATAAGGGAAGTTAATGACGAGTATTTAAGCGCTGGAGAGAAAGTGCAGGAATTTTTTACTGAAAAAATGAAAAACAAAGTTTTTAAACTCGCGGAGGTACTCAAAGGCATTGATGGCGAAAAAGCAAAGTTGACTACCAAGGCTGATCATCCAGAGTGGTTCGAAGGTAATTTTTACTTAGTTTAAATCAAGCAACATTTTCATATTTATAGGGTATTAGTCTCGAAATCAAGTTCCAAATATTTATGTACTTATGTGTATTTTTTATATTTAGCAGGGGAAGTTGTTATTTAGTTACTTATTTTACATTTGAAATGATCCTCTTAAATAATGTGGTACAATATCCAGAGCATTCTGTTTCGTAAATGCTTTAAATTTTGTTATTTTTTTAGTTTTAATAATGAATGTTATAAAATATGTACCTAGTGACTGAAAATAATTTAACCTCACTTTTTATATTTTAAATACCTAATTAACCTTTTTTTAGCTTTTGAAATTATTTTCTTCATTATTAAATACATAAAAAAGATGTATTTGTTGCTTTTAATTCACCATTTGTACTTGAAATTGAAATCTAACAGCATCAGTATATTTATGTTCCTTTTATTTTATTAAAGTGTATCTCTAACTGAGTCTGTAACGTTATGAATACAAAAAAGTGTTCTCCTGACGGGACACAAACGTTCTTATGGTCCATCTGCTATTTATAACTTTTATAGCAAATCTTTCTCATTCTACAATTTCTTTGCCTCTGACAATGCAAATTTTGTGAAAATATAATAGATCAGTATAATAATAACGGACTTGTTAAATGCATTTTTTTAAATTTCTATTTATATTCATCATTAGTTAAAATTGTTACAAAAAAATTTTAAAAAAATTGTCTGGACAATTTTTTGTGTATGTGGACCATTTCAACTGTTATTAATTTTAAAAATAGCTTTGATTGCAATAAAAAAGTATTGAGTCGTTTATTGCATTCGGTGAAAATATCTGCAAACTGATACGAAAACAGCCAGCCCCAAATAAAATTGATTTAAATCATGCAGGCCTTGACACCGGCGCCAAAACAAAAGAGGAATATATGTTTCGGAGGGCCCAGGACCGCATACGAACATATTTCTACAAAACCAAAGAAGAGCTGTTGAAAACTAAAGATTTACCGCAGGCACAACTGCAGACGTTAATAAATGAATTGCGTAATAGATTAAAACTAAATAAATATCATGGATATTATTTCGACAGGGCGTGCTTTGGAGACGAGAACATGAAAAGCATTTGTGACCGTTCTGGCCAGTTTACTTGCCACGGCAGATGGGACAAGGACTGGTGTTTGTATAATCCATCTCACACGATTAACCCTTACTCGAGCCGGGAAGCAAGGATTATTTTTCAAACGTGGAATATGGATCACAACAAGGAGAGGTCGCGGAGCATCATACCTGCGATTTGTACTGCTCTACGGGCTAGTGATAATGTTAATACTAAAACTAGTAAGGTTTGTAAAGATATCGATAGTGATAATAGTTTAAGTAAGGATAAAAATTGTATAAATGTAAGAAGTATCTACAACGATTTGTTCACTACTGGTAACTTGAAGATTGTACATATTGTGTGCCATGACAAAGGGGCCCATTTTACTTTGAAGGCTGGACCATATTTGGTTTAATTCATTCATATTTTTGATACTTACATGCCAAAAAAAAAAACGTCAAAGTTGTGATTTATTTTTAAACATGCTCAACTGTTCTTGGAAATAAACAGGGTTCTTTAGAAGCTGTATGTGGATGGAAAACACCATACTACTGAAAAACAGAAAATTCTACCCAGATAGCACACACATATGCGATGGATGCTTGTGATGGACATGGATATCCACTGGACATTCGTATATGGTCCATAATAATTTGTGAATATTTTATTAAGGCAATGAATGTCCATATTCAGTATATATGCATATGAAATGGATATCCAGTGATGGATTATCCATTTTAAGAATCTTTAATGGATATTCAAATAATATCCATTTATTGTATATATATAGACAATGTGATAATCATAATGCCATGGATATCCATGAATCACTTTCGTTATAAAATGGATATTCATAAGACGTTTCGTGCTATTTGGGTAATGGAGACTTTATATTATATCAGATAGTGTTGAATGAGTAAATCATTAATAAATAATATAAAAACTTTTTTAAAGCGTTATATTCCTATTTGTTTGTTAATTATTCAGGCTCAAACCAAGATTTTGTGTGGTATGGTTTTTTCTTATCCACAACTAACTTACACTTAAAACAAATTAGAAGGTTTAGCAATGAAATTTACAAATGGGGACAATCTGTTTTAATTGCAGAAATTCAGGGGGGAGAGAAGCTAAAGTCGAAGAACAGCATAAAAATAAAAAGTTTTGAATTTCAATGCGGTAATTAAATCAAATGTCATCATTTGTTGATAAAATTTTTCTTTCTGATCTTTAGTTTTTGATTATTAAAATGAAGAAATTTAAAAAATATTAAAAATGACGCTTTGTTTTGCATTATTCAGGTGTTTCTAAATTTTTATTGAAGTTTGAAATGTTACTTTTCTAATATGGAGATTTCGCTTATCTTGCGATTAATAACATTGCTAACTAACTAACAGAACTTAATTATCTGACTGGGTTTTACAGATATCTGAAAAAAACTGAATTATTGGTATTTTGTTTTTCTCCCATATCTCTTATTTGAATAATTCGGGGCTTAAATAAAATTTTAATATAGGTTTATATCATTGTAATCAGAAAAAAAATGCCATTTTCTGACATGAAAATTCAATGTGGCCATCATAAGAAAAAATTAAGTTGCTGATGATTGCAAGTGAATGAAACATTGTAATACTTTTATTTTATGAAAGTCGTATAAAACATAAAAAGTTGCTCAAAGAATGTTTTACAGAATAAAGATTAGATGTCAAGGTCTTGGCAAGAATATTACGCAACTTTTCTCTAATTTAACCTGTTGTAACTCGCAAGATAAGCGAGAGCTTTATGTTGGGAAAGTTAAAGCAGAACACCCTGTATGCACAGTAATATTTTCTTGCAAAGCATAATTTTTTTTTATTATTTATATGCTCATATATTCTGTTATGAATATTTGTACATATTTGTATGATATTTAATATCCATTGGTGACCTTTGCTTCACTCTCAGCATATTCTGTATTTAATATTCATTTATAGAGCTGAAAAAAATAATTGTTGACTAGAAAAATATTTTTATTTACATGAAACATATTTTGTAGGCACTTTTTGTACAAAAATATTTCTTGATACTGAAATCTCAATATTTTTCAATCAATTTACACTTGTTAAAATCAAAATTAGTTAAAAGGCCCCTTTACCAATATTCTGCATGCGTTTTTTAAAAACCGCACTGGCCTACCTATAACTTTTTCCTTTTTTTTTTTTTATTTGAAATTTTTATGGGAATTTTTAGGGACTACTTTTGCTATATTTTAATGAGTCATAGAACAACTAACACTCTCGTGACATCAACTTTTGATTTTCAAATGGGACACCCTGTACATCTTTAGATATTCGGATATATCTTTTCTTATGAATATATAAAAAAATCATCGATCCGAATATGCATAAATATTCAGGGTATACAGTTTGAAATTCAAAAGTTTGTCACTTTTGGTTACTGCTAGCCGCTGTATGACCCACGCAAAAGTTGTCCTAAGTACCCCATAAAAATTTAAATTTAAAAAGAAAGTTGTAGGCTGGTACGGTTTTTAAAAATTACACCTTTCGCCAAGCCTTTGTCAACATAATTGCCATGAAAGTGTCAATACATGTTAATCTTGTAATAAGGATATGATTTAATATAAAATATTATTTTGTTTAAAACTACAGTTTATACAGGTCTCTCACTGGAATGTGAAATACACTGATATATTTTAGATTATAGCATAATAGCATATATATTTACCTATATAAAAATATTTACTGTTACACCAGTCTTTAAAAAACCGTTTTATATTTTATCATTTCTTAGTTTTTAGAGAAAATTAATTCTAAATCATCTTAAAAATCTATTCTCACTTATATTAATCCCAGAATTTAATGTTTTATGACCGTGAATCAAATTTGACAGTTGCCACGGATAGCCTTCTTGTGTAAAAATGTCTAATTGTCATTACATAAATATTGTGAAGGTGCGTAACTGTCAAAGAAAATAGTTTGTCAGTTAAATAAAATATTGAGTTTTGTAATTGAACACTAGGTACAGCCACCTTAATTGTAGGCGTTTTTTTCAATGTTATTCTATCTTGGATAATAGTCCAGGCAACGAATGAAAAAAGAGGGGCTTTCAAAAGTTAAGTCAGTAAGTTTTGTAATTTTGGGAAATGGTAATTATGTCCGAAATAATATACTAACTAAATAAGAACGGTAATCAGATAGCAAAAACAGTGCCTACGACATAAAAACGTAATAAACGGGATAGAAAAAAATTCACTTTTTTCTTGATAAGAAAGAATTTCGCACTCCGTCGGCTCCCACGCCGAAACCATTGACTGTACGCGAAAAATGTATAGGAACTAAATTGTAGAAAATGTTCTTGTTATTATTTTTTATAATAACTATATTTGCGGTAGGATGCCTCAGAACTGTGACATTTGTAAATTTTGAAGCAATTTTGCAAATATAGCGACGCCGCGCCGGTGGAAAAATTACAAGGTTTCAAATTTAGTATGTTGTTTCTGACATAACAATCTATCATTTCCCAAAATTACAAAACATCCTGACTTAACTTTTGAAAAAACTACTCATTGCGTATGCTGTAATAATCCTACAAATGAGTACGACATTGGAGTTTCAAAATTGCAACTTCAACAAAATATAAATAAACTGATTTATTTGTTTAAAATTTATATAATTTTTGTTTTTTTTTTTCTATATTCCATATAGTCCAGGCTTCAAACAAGAGTTCAGTGTCCAATGTCGCTAAGATAACTTTGAAGGAAATGAGAAAATAATCCTTACATCAAGAATATCGTGATTATGTTTTCCAAAAATGGTAGGTTTTCAAAAAAATTTGGAATTTTTTTTTTTTTTTGGTTTCGATGTCAATATCTTAAAAACAGTGCGAAATACGCTAAAACTTCAAGAGAACAATTTTGAAGCCCATAAAATTTCCTAGAAGATAAGAGTAGAATGATTTTTCTGTAGCTATCCAGTTTGATGGAAAGTGCTCTAGAAGTTATGGCTTTGGGTCAGAGATAGCGAGTACTTCAAATGGCCGTGAACGTGTTCTGTACAGCTTCTACTAGGAGGAAATTACTCCCAGTAGTGTCTATTTGAATACAGAATTTTAACAAAAAAAATCGCCATTTTAGGTAATACGTTAAATCTGGCAACACTGTTAATATCTTTGCATTTCAAACACATGCAGTGAACAAGTCCAGACTTGCAATTTTTTTGTGCTGTGGATGGCTAGCTTTCCCCAATTTCCTCTCAGTCTCACACCCAGTTCACTGTAGTTACTAGTTAGTACTTACTGCAAGTACTGCTAATTTATTATCTCTTGCGTCTTGTTTAAGGAAAGTTTATGTTATGTTTCCCTGCAATTAATAATGATGACTTAATATTTCTGATACTAGTGAGTTTGTGTGTTCGAAAGAAGTGGTATATTTTATTTATAAACATTTTAAATGTTACACCTGGAAAAATCTTTTATGTTTTGACTTGTATTTTGATGTTTGATTTTTTTATTCTTTTCATGATAATCAGGGTTGCGACGATTTAAATCGTGATTTAAATCAACTGATTTTTTAAATTTAAATCAAGTTGTGTAAAGCCAGTAAATCAAACTTCAGAAAATTCAAATAAAAAGTGTAGTTTATTTAAAAGTTAGATACAAATTAAACTGAAAAAAATTTAAATAAAAAGAAGAAAAGAACAGTTAGGTTACACATATAAAACAAAAGTTACCTTCTTAAATGTACATTATAAAGATCCCCTTAAATAAAATAAACAGTTATTTAGATTTAGAATACCTGCAGTTAAATCAACTTCCTGCACTTTTCATGAGGCCTTTTAATCTTTGAACAAGTCCTTGCATTTCTTTTTTACAATTTTTACACACCGCTCTGTTACTGGTTTTTCCTTTTTTTTTTTTTTTGTAAAATAATCCCAGATTTCGTCTTTCTTCCTTCCCCTCATTTTTATTTTACACTTCAGTCGCCCGTCGCCTCGGCATCTATGAAATTAATGAAACCGACCACCAAGCTTGTCAGAACAGGAAAATGATGATTTTTTATTGTTTGTATGAAAACATAGACCATATAGAGAATTTTTCCAGTGACGTGAATGATTTATATGTGCAAATTGGTAGTTAGAGAATACAAAAAAAATAATGTATGGAAAAATCGTATGTTTTCAAAAAATTATAGAACTGAAAAAAAATCAAAAAAAACTGATTTTTTTGATTTTTTTAAATAAAAATCATTGATTTTTGATTTTTTTAAAAAAAATCATGATTTTTTTCCAATCCTGATGAAAATATATTTTTTTTGTTTTACTTTCAAATTATTTTTGTTCCGATGTTTAAAATAAAAAATCTTGTTTCAAGAATTTCATCGGGAATTGTAGAGGAAATTTTTCGGAAATATTCCGGGGAAATTTTCCAATGCTTCTTTCCCGGAAATTTGCCCAATTAGATGTGGGAATTATTTTTATCATTTTCACCAGTTATCTCGACAATTTACTATTGGACACCGACCTCTAGCCTGGGACCTGGACCAATACCTATTGACTTAAAATTATGAAAAGTATAAAGGACATTTATCATAACTGTATATAAATTGATGAACCCTTCTGTGCAGAAATTACATATAGTACCATTTTGGGTAAGCGTGTTTTACATTAAACCAGGAACTGATATATTTCAAAAGTTCATGTGATCTAATGAAAATATTTTCACCAACAACAAAATAAGGGTATAATGTATTACACTTCTTAATAAACTTAAATATTAAGAGTTATACGATAAACATGTTATTGTGGTTAAGATCACAATCTTGATGTTTTTCATTTTTGTAATTTTCTTGACAAATTTTACTGCTATTTTTGTGTGCAGATTCTTCGTTTTTAATTAAATTTGGAAAAAGTTTGTAATGTTTAACTAAATATTACATCGTTCAATTCTATTCCAAACTTTAATTGATAAATCTGAAAATTTAAGCATATCATGAAACCTCCTTTAAATAAAAAGTATAACGAGGAATTTCATGAAACACTGTTGAAAATATTTGCCTCTTGAAAATTTAACAAAAAAATTGTAGAGATATAGAAATAAATGCTTAGCAAAAACAACCCCACCCGTGTTTACGAGATGATTCGGGATATTTGAGCTAATGCAAGAGTGCTAAATAAGCGAAATACCAGTTGTGAGCCCTTTTTACCCATATACGACACCTTTCGCAAATGTCCATTTTAAACAAGGTGTTATCAAGTTATTAACAGGTTAACTAACTATTAAGCCAAATTGATCCCATGATCAATACTGTCTATAAACGCACAAATCGGTCAATATGACCATCACTATAGTTAACCTGTTTAATAAAGTATGTTTTATGCTTGTTTGAAATTGTTCTGCCCAGAAATTAACATATATAGAAATGTTACTAATATAAGGATAATCCACTAGCAAAATAATTTTATTTAACTAAGAAACAAAAGTCCTAATAATGATAGGTAAACTTCATCTCATTATTAGATACCAAAGATAATCTGTGTTAAAATATTGAAACATAAGAATCTCTGCTTACAAAATTACCAGTTTATTCATTTTGATGTGTAATTCCAAAAAAATAGTTGCATATAACTCAGACTGTATTACTTAAAGCCTGAGGATGTAATGCTAAACTCGGATCCAAGTAGCATTTCGAGTGGTCGAAAGTGGCCAAATTACAACTCGAAATGCTATTTGGAGAGGCTCCATGCTAACCAAGCGGCAACCCTATTTAAAAATAAAAAATATACTAAAGCAATAAATGAATCATATCTTGTAATTGCAAACACCAGACACATTTAATAGTAATAGGGGTAGTAACTTATTTATATATGTAAGGACGCTCTATATAAATAGATTCAATTAGTAAAACATTACAGTACTTTAATCCATAAGTAGCAGACTCATAAGTAGGGATAGTACCCCTACATCTGCAATTAACCAGTAAAATGAGCTTCTGCATTATATTCTGTGCATTCTGTTTGCATTAAATTGGCAATCGCAATTATAAATCACTCACCTATGCACCTAATTGCGACGGAAGGTCGGCCGTAGAACAATCAGCGTGGGTAAGACATGTGTAATATGGGAAGTGGGGTAAAACAGATAATATTCTATATCGGTTCGGAAAATGGATAATTTAGTTTAGGATAGCAATTTTTCTAAAAAGTGCAAGTGAATATGATATATATATATAGGAAATACTCTTTCAAACCACCAACAAACTGTAAGAAGTTCTTTCACTAATAATAATGTCAAAAATAATAGTATAAGTTCGGAAAATAGATAGTTTCAAAACTCTTTCAAACATGCCAACAAACTGAAAGCCCTCTCTAATAAAATTGTCAAAAATGATAGTATAAATATCGGGTCAGAAAATGGATAGTTTGATTAGTTGCAAAATGTGCAAGTGAATATGAAATATATAGACAAAATTCTTTCAAACATTCCAACAAACTGAATGAAGGCTCTTTCTCTAATAAAATTGTCAAAAATAATAGTATAAATATCGAAAAATGTAGTTTCAGATGGCAATGTTTCTAAAATGTGTTAGTGAATACGAAATATATAGGCAAAACACTTTCAAACGCGCCAACAAATTGAAAGCTCTCTCTAATAAAGCTGTCAAAAATAATTGTATAAATATCGGCTGGGAAAATGGGTAGTTTATTTTTGGATGACAAGTTTTCTAAAAAGTGCAAGTGAGTACGAAATATATACACAAAACTGTCTCAAACATGCTAACAAACTGGAAGATGCTGTTTCTCTAATAATGTCAAAAATAATAGTATAAATATCAGTTCGGAAAATAGATAGTTTCAAGACTCTTTCAAACATGCCGACAAACTGAAAGCACTCTCTAATAAAATTGTCAAAAATAATAGTATAAATATCGGGTCAGAATATGTATAGTTTGATAAGATAGTTGCAAAAAGTGCAAGTGAATATGAAATATATAGACAAAATTCTTTCAAACATGCCAACAAACTGAAAGAAGCTCTTTCTCTAATAAAATTGTCAAAAATAATAGTATAAATATCGGGTCAGAATATGTATAGTTTGATAAGATAGTTGCAAAAAGTGCAAGTGAATATGAAATATATAGACAAAATTCTTTCAAACATGCCAACAAACTGAAAGAAGCTCTTTCTCTAATAAAATTGTCAAAAATAATAGTATAAATATCGGTTTGAAAAATGTAGTTTCAGACGGCAATGTTTCTAGAATGTGCAAGTGAATACGAAATATATAGGCAAAACACTTTCAAACGCGCCAACAAACTGAAAGCTCTCTAATAAAGCTGTCAAAAATAATTGTATAAATATCGGCTGGGAAAATGGGTAGTTTAGTTTTGGATGGCAATTTTTCTAAAAAGTTCAAGTGAGTACGAAATATATAGACAAAACTGTCTCAAACTTGCTAACAAACTGAAAAAAGCTCTTTCTCTAATGTCAAAAATAATAGTATAAATATCAGTTCGGAAAATAGATAGTTTCAAAACTTTTTCAAACATGCCGACAAACTAAAAGCACTAATAAAATTGTCAAAAATAATAGTATAAATATCGGGTCAGAAAATAGATAGTTTGATAAGATAGTTGCAAAAAGTGCAAGTGAATATGAAATATATAGACAAAATTCTTTCAAACATGCCAACAACCTGAAAGAAGCTCTTTCTCTAATAAAATTGTCAAAAATAATAGTATAAATATCGGTTCGAAAAATGTAGTTTCAGATGGCAATGTTTCTAAAATGTGCAAGTGAATACGAAATATATAGGCAAAACACTTTCAAGCGCGCCAACAAACTGCTCTCTCTAATAAAGCTGTCAAAAATAATTGTATAAATATCGGCTGGGAAAAAGAGTAGTTTAGCTTTGGATGGCAATTTTTCTAAAAAGTGCAAGTGAGTACGAAATATATAGACAAAACTGTCTGAAACATGCCAACAAACTGAAAGAAGCTCTTTCTATAAAATTGTCAAAAATAATAGTATATATATTGGTTCAGAAAATGTAGTTTTGGATGGCAATTTTTCTAAAAAATGCAAGAGATTGCGAATCTATAAGCAAAACTCTTTCAAACACGCCAACAAATTGAAAAGCTCTCTAATAATATTGTCAAAAATAATAGTACAAATATTGGTTCGGAAAATGGATAATTTAGCTGGGATGATAATTTTTCTAAAAAGTGCAAGTGAATACGGAAACTTTCAAACCTGCCAATGAACTAAAACGTTTTCTCTAATAAAGTTGTGAAAAATAATAGTATAAAATTCGGTCACAGCCAAGTGCACTTCAACAGTACCTTCTCATTGTCTACATATGTGGTGTTTATTACTCATTATACTCGAAAAACCCCTATCCTATCGAGTACACTACTCTAGCACGTTTCATTGACCGAGTTGGCATCATCAGAAGGTGACTTACAACTGTTTTAAATCATCTATCCTGGTTGTAGTATATGGAAGGAAGTATTTTATTCATCAAGAGGTCAAGGTAGATGACAATATAAATATTGCAAAATAATTATTGATTTAAATTCTAGCCTGTTAATATTACAGCTGTTAGCATTTATATAAATATTAATGGTCCAATTGTAGTAGAAACAATAGCAAGGAAAATGCTTACAGATATTAATATTGACATTTTACTCGAGTATTATATATTTTAGTGTTTTAGGGACACTACCTTTGGGTAGGGCTTGACAAATATTATTTCATGTTGATAGTACTCCTACTGGGGTGTAGTATTTGTAAGTTGGATAATATATCTGCCAACTTTTACTTTTATTAGAATTGTTACTCATTATAGTCTAAGATCCGAATTAAGGACGATCGACCTTCACCCATCCGTTTAATGGATGAAAAATATTTTATATTAATTTTAATATGTTATAAAATATATCGCGAGTGGGTTGGCTAAAAAATTCCTGGCAAGACTATGATTAATTAAAAATTGAAATTTTTTTTTTTTAAAGGAACAAATTATATTCCAATCGAAACTATGAAGCCTATAGAATATGCAAACGTTAGTTAGGTTGTCTATTTCTTTCCTGGCGTAACTATTGGGTTGGCAGGTATAAACAGGTAATTCGATACTAGTAATTTACATTCATCTGTTTAATGAATAAATCTTATATCAAAATAAAGGTAATTAAATTGCGAACAGAGTGATATAGGGTTGTCTGCGAAAAATCTGATTTAAATTTCGGTTGGCGAGCTTTAAAAAGCGAAATATTGGTGAGAATGAAAATGTGTGACAAAGAGGTCCGAGCAAATTATCCGGTGCGATAGAAGAGGACGCAGCATTACAGCTGCGCGCGGCTCGTCCATCTGATGAAAGAGAGTGCGCATACTATTTGTTCGTGCAATTGAGAAGGGTAGCGATAGACTAGTAAATACTCCAATCATTATTTTGGAGCAATTGGCAGTAGACTTGAAATAAAATTATAAATATATAATAAATATAAATATTAAAAAAAAAATTTTAAATAATTTGTTTGGCCAAAACAAAATTAAAAAATTTTCAAATTCCACGATCTTCAGTATCATTAAGTATTTCATTATAAATAAAATATAGAAGATATATTTACTATTATATTAAAATTTAGAAGATTCATTTACTATGTACTTACTGTATTCTCCGTACAAAAGTTATTAAATTCTTCATTATATTTATTTCCTAAAGCAGTGATTTTTTTATAACACGAGGTATGATAACCAACAAAATCGAGTGACGCGTTGGTTAGCTCAACTTCGATTCGAATATTGAGGTTAACTGCTCCAAAATAATGCTCAGAGTATTTACTAGTCTATCGCTACCCTTCTCAATTGCACGAACAAATAGTATGCGCACTCTCTTTCATCCGATGGACGAGCCGCGCGCAGCTGCAATGCTGCGTCCTCTTCTATCGCACCGGATAGTTTGCTTGGACCTCTTTGTCGCACATTTTCATTCTCACCAATATTTCGCTTTTTAAAGCTCGCCAACCGGAATTTAAACCAGATTTTTCGCAGACAACCCTATATCATTCTGTTCGCAATTTAATTACCTTTATTTTGATATAAGATTTATTCATTAAACAGATGAATGTAAATTACTAGTATCGAATTACCTGTTTATACCTGCCAACCCAATAGTTACGCCAGGAAAAAAATAGACAACCTAACGTTTGCATATTCTATAGGCTTCATAGTTTCGATTGGAATATAATTTGTTCCTTTAAAAAAAAATTTTCAATTTTTAATTAATCATAGTCTTGCCAGGAATTTTTTTAGCCAACCCACTCGCGATATATTTTATATTAAAATTAATATAAAATATTTTTCATACATTAAACGAATGGGTGAAGGTCGTCCTTAATTCGGATCTTAGACTATTATGTAAATATTTATCGCTGAAAAATCTAGACGCAAAAATGTTCATATCGTTGTGAGTACCTATATAGGATTGTTGATTTCGAAACTGTAAATACGTTAATATGGACCATTTGTACACATTTACTATTTCAAAATTAACATCCTAAACAGGCTTTGCTCGTAATATGAAAATTTTGCCGTCCAGATTTTAGAGCGGTAAATATTTACATAAGTAATTATCTATGTACCTATATTTAATCTATGCTCCTATTAATAAATTTGGTCTAATATGACTGGTCTACAAAACATCATTTGGATTTCTCAAAACTGGTACTTCTTTTAGTTAATGTTATATCCACCCTGTGTTCTCAGTAAAACTACTGTATTATTCTGTAAAAGTATATATTATACAATGCTTATCAAGTAATAATGTGATTATAATAACTAGAAAAACAGATGCTTTTAAGCAAAAATTGTTGTTGGCTTTTATGCAATAAGTAGAATTGTAGGGATCAAGTTTAAACAAAAATTGTTTCCGTATTAAGAAAGATTATAAACATGTATAGTCTTTTTGATAAAAAGAAAAGTGCTGTGATTCAAATTTGTTGTTTTATAACTTTCAAATATGGAAATAATATTTTTCCATACAAGTAGATAGTTGTATATGTAGGTAGAGGTCCTATAAAGAAATTATTACAACTATAATATAACCTGTAAACTACCATTTTATATTAATAATGTTGCCATGTTTTTATTATTAGTGAATACAAATAATGCAACAAGAGTTTGTCCCACTCGGATTAAAACTGTCTCAAAATATTTGTAATTCAGTGATCTTACAAATGAGAAATAAAGCAAAGGCTTTAACAGTGTATCATATAGACTACTTTTAAACAAACTAGCTAGCTAGGGTTTTGACGAGAAAAACGTGGAATTAATGTTCCTATTTGAAAGATAGAGAAATTGCTATTATAACATTGTTAGACATGACGTTCCACAGGGCACAGTTCTGCGACCTATATTGTTTTTGATATATGTAAATGATCTATATATATTGGTCACCAGCATTGAATTTTCCCGACTTGTCATAGATGCCACAAACATGCATCTATCTATCATACCTATTGGTCGATTTTATTGAACTGCGATTTTCTTGACATAAACCCTTTACTGTATGACTAAATTAGTATATTTTTTACAGCTTGGGACAAGCTCTCAATGCACGAATATTATTCTGGCAGCCATTATTGTGTGCCATAATGTAATATATGTATACCCTTCAGTTACAAATATATATATAATCTTGTATCATATCAGTAAAAACAGTACTGTTGTAGACCTCAGAGTATTAGAATATTTTACTATCTATCCTGACTGAATGAAATATATACCTTTTTGATGTACTTACTATTTATTGATGAATAAAGTTATAAATGATTTGCAGTTTTTCTTTTTTTTTCATCAAGGAAATTCCTTGGCTATTTGATATGCAAAATGTGTACTGGCTATCTGCTGGCCATTAGTAAAACAAGTGATTGTGAATTATACCAGAACCTTATTTTACTTGTTGCTTACCAACAGCACGACAATATCATGGCCGGAACTAACGATCACGGGGCCAAGCTCAAATAGCAATTACTAAAACGATTTTCGCCATGGTTGTTAAAAAAAAGTTTTATTTTGACAAGATAAATTAGCAACCTCTAAAGTTACCACTACTTAAACTAAATTTCAATAACAGTGATGTAAAGCAGCAAAATAATCTCTTATCTAGAAACTTGTTAAAGAAGAACAAGTGGAAGATGAAATAATTACAGATATTTCAGAAAAGTAGATCTAGCATATCTAATATTAATTAGGATAAAAATAATACAATACAATCGAATACAAAAAAGTGTATGACACATGGAGGAAAATGTTTTTCATACTCATACGGTTAATTTTCCGTAATCGTACGAAAAACTGCATATTTTGTCTTTGTGTCATAATTATTCTTTAGTTTTAAGTCTATAAAATAAGAAAATATAGTTACCTTTTCTAAACTGCATAGTTTTTTTTATTTTGATGGTTGCAATTTCTGCTAATTTTTTTAAATAAACTTACCAAAATATTATTTAAAAAATAATATTTCCATTGTTCATTAACCTATTCCTATCAACTGTACCATTATGTTTTCAATGACCTAGAAATTTTGAGGAGCTATACAATTTTATCAAAAAACTAACTAGCCCATTTTAAAATTCCTGAATCAATTTTCAATCTAAATACTTCCATTGTAAAAATAAAATGGCCAGGAATAAAATGTGCCAGACATTAATTTTAAAGCATCAAAACAAAAGAAGAAACTAACTTGATATATTTGAAACCTAAATAAATGTGTGAAGAAATAAATTAACAATGGTCTGAGAAAAATAATTAAGACAAAAATTTGTAATAAAACTTTATTTATTGCTATCGAAGAATACATTTAAAATAATATTACAAATAATCAACAATTCTCTAACATCAATTTCTATCACACAAAACTTTCATGGTATACCATCATACTGGGTGGTCCAAAACAAAAAGGACACAGTTCAACTACAGATTGCTCTTATACAAATATGACGTTTTTCCTAATAAAATGTGCCCCGAAAATTTAGTTTTTGCGGTGTTTAAGGAACTATTAGACAATGTGACGTGAAATTTTTTAGGGTTATGTTTTGACATATGAATAATTTTGTCTATTTTGTTACTGTTTGGTGAGGGCGCTAGTTACGCCACTATTACTTGACGTTTGTGGTCGCAACATTTTTGTCGATAACTTTTTTAATTCTTAATAATAAAGTTGAATGTATAATTGACATAAAAAAGGCACTGTAGTTGAGTTTTAATACGACGCACCTTTTAAAAAAAATTACAATTCATAGTTTTACGGTTTTTTAAAATCCTTACAAACAACTGTAAAATGCTTTCTAACCAAAGAAGAGATTAGTTTTTTAATTTTTTAGAAAGGCTCACATGCCATTTGGTTTTTATTTAGTTTAAAAGTTTGATTAACAAAGTTGGGCTCCACATCAATGCATTTTCTTATGCAGTTGCTTAAATTCTACCTTAACCCATTACTAGCCGGACGGCTGGTTTTTTCAGCCTTCATATCTACTTTTTTTTAAGTTCTATTTTACCTTCACACCATGTCATGTAAGTAGAGTGAAAGAGTACTTTAAGAAAAAAATACAAATACTTTACACTCTTAAAAATAAAAAAAGATAAATAACCTTAAAAAAGGATTGTTTAAAAATATGATTTCTGGCAGTTGCATGAAAATATGCAAATGCACCATATACCACATACGATATAATGGAATGGGAATATTTTTGTTTAAAACATTAAAAAATTTAAGTAATTTGTTATTAGAGAATTCATAAGTTCTAATATGTGACCTCCAATTATACCACACCAAACATGTACTGAAAACTTATGTTTAATGTGAGAAGGTTTTGGTAAATGTGTATTTTCTAATCTATGATAATTCCTCCAGTTAAAAAATGGCAAATAAAAGTCAATTGGTAAAAAGTATATTAAACTAAAAAGTTGGGTCATTTTATTTTGTCGACATCGACAAAAATGTACTCTCGTTTGTAAATCATTTTCCATACAGGAGTGAAATGATAAGAATGATATGTTTCTTTTTTTAACTTCCTTGATATTACTGATCGACTTACTCCAGTGGCAGCAGACAATCATCGTATACTTATTTCTGGGTTTCCTTTTTGTCAGACTAAAACATCGTCCTTTTTGAAATTTAATTTAAACCGCCATTGTGAGGTTTTGGTCAAAAACTAACTGTTTCTTTTAATCTATTAGAAAGTAGATACTTGAAATTGTCTTCGATTCAAATATAACTGACCATATTTGCTACAGTTGGCGCGCAAAACTGCTTTTTTGCATAAAAAACAACCATATCATTAATTTATGAACTAGAAAAATAAGTCTACCTCGACATTTTTGGGTAATATTAACTCTTAAAGTAATACACATACAAATATCATGTATTGAATAAATAAACAATGTCTTTATACTCGCCGTACACACAACAGATCTCTAGTTGAAAACTGTCAACTGAATAAAATTGCTAAATAACATAAACATAATAATCCCCTGTGACGAAACACAAGATCAATACGACATGCAGTTAATACGGCGGCTAGTCGCTTAACAGCTGTGCTTTGCTTATGAACAAAACGATATTCGCCTTTAACTACTTACATAAATACAATTCTTGGTCGATGCCCGTTGAAGGGCCGTTTTTGCACGCGTCTTACATACATCTTTTTACATATACTTACACATTTATACGGACACTGTAAGAAGTACAATTTATTTTATTGCAATTATTACTATTGCATCGCGCATTTTTTGGAATATAGTATTACATTTCAAATCCGTCTCTGGTATGTCATCCAAATTCCCTATGTATCAATTGATAACTGTAAAAACTCGTTATTCCAGTTTTTTTGTTAAATGAGAAATTTTTCTAATCATCTGAACTGAAATATTTAAAAAAATCTAATTAAGACAACAAGAATACATTGTTTATATAATATTCAAAAAGAAAGTGACGAAGGTTATGACCAAAAACGGAAAATCTCGAATTGAGCTATGCATCGTTTGTTTTGTAACACCCTGTATTTTAACGATGTTTTGAAAAAATAGTTTTTTTTTTGTAAATTAATTACGAAAATTAATGTTTCATGAAAAATGAATATAAATTAGATTAGATAAATGTAAATGAATGAGGTACATAATATTTAGGTAAATCATTTTCTTTAAACTACCAAAATGTCAATTACACCCAGAGTTGTTTACTTTTTACAACAGTAGTACATCTATGGTTATTATGGGTACTTTACAAATAAATAATATATTAATTATAATATTATTCTTTGGTTTGGTAGTTTTCTTTACATACATGACTTACGTTATTGCTTCTCCAGTTGAATGGTGACGTCTGTAAACAAACAAATTAAATCTTAAAACAAATAGATCAGGGGTGGAATTCTAATATTTAATATAACAAATTGAGAAAAAAGCCGTTTTCACAAAATACATAGTGTGATAAACCGTTGAGTGAGGAAATGTAAAGTGGCACAACATATACATATTAGGTGCGTTCTTTCTACCTGAGATCTCAGCTAATCTATGTTGTTTTACGGTTACACTGCATAAATAAAATCATAATTTCATTTGATGTTGCCTCCGTAACCATAAAACTATTTAGATTAACTGAGATCTCAGTTAGTAAGAATAATAACATTCCATATTGCACTTTCACTTGAAATAGTACTAATGCCTGATTTACTTAATTTCAACCAATAGAAATAATTTAGCTCGGTTATTAGTTAATAACAAAGACAAAACAAGAAATGTGGAGAAGTCTGGTGTATATGAAATTAAATGTGATGATTGTGAATGTCTTGTATATATGTCAAAGTGGTAGAAATATAGAAATAAGGTTAAAAGAACACACAAGAACATACATATATTAGATACTACAAAATCGACGGATTTTACAGATCATTGTATTAGTCAAAATCACTGTTTCAATTATAATGATGTTAAACTTCTACATAATACAAACAAAGGAAAAATCTTAGATCTGTTAGAAAAGTCTTTAAATTAAAAAAGCACTAAAAAATAATAAGCAAGTCACAAATACTCAAATTAAATTTGTAAATACACCCATAATAAACACCGTAATAATTTTTCAAATTGATCAATATCAATATTCTGCAGTATAAACAGATTTTACTTTTAGTTTAGTTTTTAGAGTCTGATAAAGGTTGTGAGACCAAAACATGTCGGATAAATCTGAATAAAACTGTGGAACTAAAACAAAGTGTTTATCTTAATTAATCTTATTTTATTTAAGTATGTTTCATCAGAATCAACCTCTGACTCCATTCAATTAATTACATTATTTACTGTTGCTAAATTTTTAAAATTTTGTCATTTTATTCTAAGTATTTATTTAATGTTTAGAACAAATATTTTGTTTGTATTAGTTTGTATTGCAATCACAATCGCAAACACAAAATTTCTTTTTTACTATTTAAAAACGCAAAATACTCATATAATTTTCGGTAATCGTATGAAAAACTGCATTTTACGTCCTTGTGTCATAAGTTAAATAACTATTGTATGACATTCTCTAGTCTTTCTTGTGACTGTACCTACTGGTACCACAATCATATTTTCATGTATTAGTATTGTGAAGGGTTTTTATTTTCTTCTGAGCTTTCATCATTTTAGCTCTATATAATTTAAATTATAAATTATAACTTCTTATTTTATGAATGGAGATATTTTGTTTGTATTAGAGCTTTATTAAATGCATAGTGAATATGATTTCTAATTATGAATAAACTCAATATCAATCAAACAAAAAATATGATAATAATTTTCATAAGAAATGTTAATCTATTTATGATTTTTTTTTTATATAGAACATTACTTTAATAGAATCAACTTTTATTTCCTAAAGTTATGTTAATTACGCAAATTTAATTGCTCTATACTCGTATAACTATTTATATGGAAATAGCATCCAAACTGAAACCAAATATATTTAAATTTCAAAATCTGGCTAGTATGTAGTAGATTGTCTAGTTATTTTATAGGTCATAAAAAGGAGAAAGGCACACCTGGAAACTAGAGAAGTGGGTCAATCAATACTTCCACGGACCAAGGTCGAGTTCATCACCCAAATTCCCTGTGGCCTACTGGCCTACTCTACCTCTATAAATAGGTCAAATGTCCCAATATGGCCTACTTTCAATAACGAATCATATGGATTATGCATATAAGGTTGCATATTTATTATTATATATTGAAAACTTGATTATGAAAAAATATAAAAATAATACAGGTAATATTTATATCTAAATTAAATATATACAGTGTGCGGTAAGTGTAAGGTCCGGCACTTGTGAAACCCTAAGTAAACAACTAAAAATACAAAATTATGAGGGTATAAATTAGGAACAGGGTCATCACAAGAAAATGTCCTTTTTTTGAAATACCTTGTTGTTAAGGTGTAAAAACCTTCATTAATTTTTTTTTTGCAGAATCCAAATTTTGAACAACGAAAAAAAAAACAATTGCGCATGGCGTTTAAGAAATATGACATTTTACTTTGTTTTTTTTTAATGAAAAAGTTTTTGGGATATTTGGAATCTGGTATTAAAATATCTTTAATGATTCTGTTAAATTTAGTTGCCTTTGAAAAGAAAATGAAGAATTAACCATAACAGGTACTGATTTTTTGAGAAACATTACTTTGACTAGTAAACTGCATTTTTATTACAGAAATGCAGCTATTTTCAATGGCAACTACCTATAACAAAATCATTGTTACTTTAATACCAAAATCCAACTCCCCCACTACGTGTGGGGTTACATAAGAAAAAGAAAAATGTTGAGAAAATAATTATTGCGAATCTTAACACTAAATCAAAAAATTTAATTCATAATACACAATAAATTTAAAAATAATTATTAAAAATCTTAATATTACAAACGAGGATACTAACGAAATTTTTAAATTATTTTCATTTTATGTTCATAATAATTTTGTTATTTTGTGGGCAAAGCCTAAGGTCATAACAATCCACAGTCTTATTTGAAATTTTTAGTTCAGTTTGTAACCTATTTTCTCAAGTAAAATATAATATTATGTTATTATGACACATTTTTGAAAACAAAAATACTTCCTTTCAGAAAATACCCAGAATTACCACAATTACCATTAAAAAATAATGATCTTGACACCATATCTTTTGAGATACATATTTCAAAAGATATGGTGCTCAATAAATATAGAAGAATGCTTCTTTGTACCTCAATAAAATTCAGGCAGTTAATTTTATGCAAATTCACATACTATCTATCCTATCCACATTTTCTGTTGAGTAACAATTATATACACAACAATTCGTATTATGTACTGTTTTCTTCGTCATATTGTGGAATAAAGGTATAAAGGTTGATGAGATAAAGAAAAGGTAGTAAAACCCCAATGAACTATACAAATGTGATAATAGGAAGGAACATGAACAAAGTGCATTACTCTTGCAATAACCATGGTTAAAATAATCTGTACAAATAACAACCAGCTCTTAGTTTCTGATAAAGTTGTTCCTGTTCACCTTTTAAGTATTTCTGAGGGAAAATATGAGCGGCTCTGAAGACTCCGAAATTGAAAAAGATGCCAATGCAGCTATTTCAACTGTATTACCAGGAATATCTAAAAAAGTGTATGAATTTACCTATGAATGTTTTAATACATGGTGTGATTCGAAAAACATCAGAACTTTCAAGGAAAAAGCTATTTTCGCTTATTTCGTCAACAAAACAAAGGTTCACTTACCTATGAAATTAAAACATTGCGTTGTAAATATTTATTATAAATAAAATTGTTTGCTATTCTTAACATACTTTACCATACATCATTTTATCACTTGTGATAAAAAGTAACATTCATTTTATAACTAGTTATAAAAAGGTAGACTTCAAAACTGAAATGAAAATCAAAAAGTTGTCATTTTGCAACAGGATAACAAAAATGTTAGTTAAAATTGCAAATATTAAACTTTTGAGCAAAGTTTTCATTCACCAACTACAAGCTTATGACTGTACTGATAGACATTGGTGGCAGCATTACATCGTCGGTAAACAATATGTGGATAGTGGGGTCGGAGAATTAAGATGAGTGAGAGACCACTATGGAACACTGTTGTATATGTTGCTCCTATATACATTTCTTCACTCAATGCCTAAACATAGCTATGGATAAGTTCAAAACTATGAATGAATGTTACTATGATTCTGCCATAAGTTTTGAAGAGCTTCAGCCTAGTTCAAACTCAGTTGTGTTCATTAGTTTGCTGTTTGTTTTTTGTTTTGTATATATCCATATTGCAAGATTTTACAGCAGTTGTTGATTATATTTGATTACTTCAATATTAAAAAATATCAAATTTAAAATTGTTTCATTTGAATACATTTCATTACAATTTAACACCCCCAAGAATGCTGTATTTTGGTGGGTGAAAACTTATGTAGGAATATTTGTGTTTTTAAACTATTTCATTTGAATTTGTACACTTATTTTAGAGTTGTATTAAACTTTTTTCAAGATTATGAATTTGCACACAGTATAAATCGTTAAGTGTACGTATTTTTTAACCTAAACTATAAGGAACTTGGATTTAAGCAGCAACAATATTAATAACTTTTCCTGGTATTTATTATTGGTAATATTATGTTAAATAAAAGACAACTTGCTGATATTTTATTTCTATTTTGATGTATGTATATGGAAATAAACGACAAACTATATTAATTAGTCCACAAAATTTGTGTGAATATTATGAAGAAAAAATTAAAGTGCAAATAGTTCAAGTTTATTTCACACTTATTTGCAACATAAATTTTATATTTCAGTATCTCATCTCACTTCACATGAATGGAAGGCAAAATGCTCTGCGCAACAGGCCAAAACCGATGCCCCCCACTCCACAGAGAGAATGGGATTGTCTATACTCGCCAAGAAAAAGCCGAAGCATTCGCGGACAGTTTGGAACTGCAGTGTAGGGAAAACCAGCTCGATGATGAGGATGAGGACTGGGTTGACGGCGTGGAACGCAGAGTGCGTCAGATGCTCCGCCTGCCAGACGAGGATCACATTCGCCCGACCACTTCAGAGAAGGTCAAGGGGATTCTAAGGAGCCTAAAGCCGAGGAAAGCTCCTGGATGTGGCAAGATCGGAAACATCGCCCTCAAGAAGCTAACCATGAAAGGGGTAGCAGCCCTGGTGAATATCATCAACGGGATCTTGAGGTTCAGACACTTTCCGGACAGGTGGAAGAAGGCCGACGTCATAGTCATCCCGAAGCCAGGTAAGGAACTAATCTTTCCCTCCTCTTACAGGCCCATCAGCCTACTCTCAGCTGTGAGCAAGGTAGCTGAGCACGTCATCTTAAGAAGAATAGAAGAGGAAACCGAAGAGCTCCAAATCATCCTGGATGAACAGTTCGCGTACAGGACAGGACACAGTACGGAACTCCAAGTGCTCAGGATCACCGAAGAAGTCACCAAAGGTTTCAACCAAAGACAGGTCACAGTAGCACTACTCCTGGATGTTGCGACAGGGTCTGGCACAATGGTCTACTAGCTAAAATGATGAGTATGGGTTATCCCATTGCACTCGTCAAACTAGTTAGATCATACCTGCACGGGAGACAGATGCGAGTGAAGATCAGGGACTGTGTGTCCACTTATCGACCAATGGAAGCCGGAGTCCCCCAAGGCTCTGTGCTGTCACCCCATCTGTTCGCTGTCTTCACCTCTGATCTCCCAAGGGCCGAAGGCACCGCTATGGCACTCTACGCGGATGACACGGACCTCACGGCCAGATCCTGGAGAGCGAGAACAGCCACCAGAAGACTCCAAGAGGCAGCCTCTCTTCTGGAAGAATGGTGTATCAAGTGGAAAGTCGCAGTCAACGCGGAGAAAAGCCAGTCGATTCTCTTCAGGAAAGGACGCAAGGAAACCCCCCACAGGACACGTTTCCACGTTTGGTGAAGTCATCCAATGGCACGATTCCATCAAATACATTGGCGTAATCATGGACAAAGGCCTGACATGGAGACAGAACACTGAAGCCATCGTGGTAAAGGCCAAACAGACGAGAGCTCTCATCTACCCAATGGTAGGGAACCAGAGCAGGCTCAGTCTGAGGAATAAGCTTCTGCTAGTCAAAGCCCTCATCAGACCACAGCTGACCTACGCCTCCGTAGCATGGGGATACCAAGCGAAGACCTATCTGAAGAAGATCCAAGCCGTGGAAAACGTGGCCATCAGAACGGCGGTGAGCGCACCATGGTACGTTAGAAACGCTGACATCTTCAGGGACCTGGAGTACACACCAGTCACCGAAATCATCCGGGATAGAGCAAAGAAACTGTACACCCTAGCTGAGGAGCACAGGAATCCGCTGATCAGGGAGGCCACCTCCTACGATCCGGCCGACTCACCAAGGCACAAGAGGCCGAAAGTACAGTTACTGGATAACGGGTGAGTATAACTAATCCTTTCCTTACAGATGGACCAAACACGGAAAAGACATGACATAACCAACCACCTTCCCACAAACCTTGCGGGCGCCGGTCAGTAAGCCGACCAGTGTCCGTTTTCCCCCTCGCTCCGTGAAGGACGAAAGTGCTAAGAAAGCACTTAGGCCTTCACCTCCTAGAGCTACATAGTTCATCTTCACCTTGTCCGATGATCCAGGCGACAATGTGTCAATTGACACTTTGTGTACTAGCAGTCAATCCCAAGTCACAAAATATCCGCACAGTCCCTGACAGACAGATGACTACCCCATAGAGTGACAAGCTGGCGAAGAAAGAAGACGAAGACAGAAGAGCGCCAGAAGAAGCCCTAGCCAGCAGGGGTCATCAGCCAGGACCCAGGGAGGTTGGCCAAAATCTTCGGCACTGCTCACATTTGTGAGTGGGGCCGTTAGCAAAGTAAGCTAACCCGCCCTGCACGAGGCCGGTCAAGATCTACAGCGATGACTAGGGTAAAAAGGCAATAGCCCTGCCTGGCCCCAGCATCCGAGACCGTCATCAAGCCAACAGGATATTGGCGCGGAAGGGAAAAATGTTATCTTTCGACATTTGGTCAGTCAGCCACATAATTCTGTGCAGTCCGCAAACGACTCTAAGGTTAGGTTAACTTAATTTTAGAGATGGGAAAAAGGCAAAATACCAGTATGGTAAAATACGATTTTTTTTACATTTACGGTAAGAATTAAATAAGCAATTTGAATATTTCTCGAGTAAATTTCAAAGTAATTTACTTTGTAAAATACTTGTAAGATTACCAAATTGCAAATTTTGTGCCAATTTTAAGTCAGTTTCTCACCTCACAATTTTTACAAAACAGGTTTCCTTAGTAAAGTAGAAAATAATATCAAAGCAATAATTCTATCTTAATCTTATCTTAGATCTAACTTAATCTTAATTTTATCTTTATCTTTATCCTAGAAAGTGAAATGTGCATTTAAAAAAAATTAGAATCATTGCATAATGGGTTGCAGTAAAACTTAAAATTTCTGTGTTAAGGGGCCTAGTCGGGAAAAAGCTTCGGATAGCTGTGTGACTCTCTAGAAAGTTTTATACATGCGCCGCTGAATAATTTTGCTCTTGACTATACCTTCACTGGACGTTTTATTCACCGACTTCATTGAAGTGCGATTCCCGATATAGGTAACACTTCCTTGCTCCATTTGTAGTGACAAAGATACTTATTTAGAAGAATCATTTTAACCAAATAGTACAGAATAAAAGTTTGAAACTTGCTGAGCATAATTATGAAGATTCATTCTAGAAGACATGTATGAATTTTACCTCGAATTTTACCGATTGATATCATAATTCAGGAGCTAATCACGTTCAAATTTCACTTATATTTACAGTATAAATTTTCCCTAGATAAAGTGAAAATTAATTAAAATAGATATACATGTACCCTCTAGTACACTTTCAGCTACTGATCCTCCAAATTTGGTGTAATTTGACCAAACCGTATGGAAAAAAATAAATTTTGAAAAATTACCTTACAAACACTGGTTCGATTAACCCTCGATTTAAAAGCATGTCTTGTCATAAATACAGGGAACTGTCTTATTACCTCTTAGAATTAAGTCAAGACTAAGGAAGTCTATCTAAATTCGCCTTTATGTTCATTTTGAGGAATGTTACTTTTTATTTTTTATATTTTTATTTCATTATTATCTTTAATAGTTTCATAAAACAAGTGTGATCTATGAAAATGTGTACTGCCGAAAATAGTAAAAACTAGTTATTTCATTCTTTATGTCATTTTTTAGATACAATGTGAATGTAGGAACATTAATTACTGAGCTCAATACCTAACTTATTAAAAAAAAACAAACAAGGTATTTGGTCTTTTCGGAAAGCTTTCGTCATGACAAAGTGATTTAAAGCAAAATATAATTTTTTTTTAATTTTACCGTAAATTTACAATATTTTGAAAAGTATTTTACTGGTAATTTTGAATTTTCCAGAATTTACCCATCTCTACTTAATTTCATGTACATTTTTGGAAACTAAAACTTTTCGTGTGCAGAAATTAAGTGCAAATTCAACTCTAATTTGGTATTTTAATGTTTAATGTTGGTTATATTATATTTTTTACCGTCAACAGAACACAAATTGATAAACAGGAGGGGGAATATCTCAATTGTAATTTGATGTTTTTTTAAAGTTACTGAAATATTAGTTAACCTCATATTGATATGAGATCTTGGGTGAAAAGAACGCACCTAATGATAACTTTCTTGCGAATATTTACTTATAAATTATACTGGACAGGAATTTTAAATTTTAAACTAAAAAATGAAGTGTATTTGCTGTAATAAACGACCGGATAAATGTGAGGTCATTTTTACATGCGACTTCTGCAAAAGGCGGGAACAGGTACACGCGAATGCGACCACGCTTGCGATGGCGATGGCGTTGGCGATCGCTAAATTCTTGGTGTCAAGGATGCATTGTCTTATCTTCCACTGAGATTAGAGTTTTGCAATTAAAAAATGGTAGATACTAAATTATTTCTGTAAGAAATGCCATCGCTCGTTTTCTTCAGTGCATGAATTGGTGGAGAGTTAGTTAAAAACTTGAGAGAATACCCTTTTAGAAGGGCTTTAAAAACTACATGAATATCTTCTAACTCCAAAAGAAACTAGTGTTAACCAAGGGGAATTAATCAACAAGTTAACAAATGGAATATGTTAGGTTAGGTTTGTTGTGAGTGAGTCTCAGTAGACCATCCACTGCGGCCAGCAGCAGGCCTATTGTAGCAACAAATGGAATAACAGAATTAAATAAAAAAAGGAAAGATTTATGCTAGTGTTGTAAATAATAAAACGGATACAATTGTTGTGAAACAATTACTACTCCAAAGGAGGAGAGCAGAACCAGAATGGCGAGCATGTTAGTCGCAGACACCTTGTTCTTCCTGAAAATTCAGAAGACCAAATCTTTCAGAGTCAGTGTCTGTACTTGCCACGGAAAGAATCCTTTATTTGTTTTACATCCTGGACATATTTTTGTTGCACATTCAGGTATGTATAGGTCTCTCTGACATCTAGATGTCGCATATAAAAAAAGAGATGGATGACTTTAAGCCTGCCGTCACTAGATGGTAGGATTTTATATCAGCAGATTTGGCAGAGCCCAACAGACTATGGCAGCAGTGAGATACAAAATAGGAGACACACAGGAAATCACCTTGGAAAACTCCTCTTCTAAAAGCCACCTGCTCGGCTGTAACCCGCTGTGCACTTGATGTTATGGTGAAGCGAGTCCTCCAGGGCGGCAACAGTTGTTCTATGCATCCCACTACTGTTTCCAATACCGCAAGGCATTCGACCAAGTATAACAATAGCTCATACGATGTCAAATGCCTTGTGGTAATTGATCCAAGTAATGGATAGATTCTGCTTACATTGTGCAATCTATAAAAAATTTTCTACCTGAAGGATGCGAGGCTGATAACCCCACAGAATAAAAAGAGCGTGACAAGAAACCAATCAAAACTTTACAGAATTTCAATTCCTCCAGCTATTCACAAGATGTAAAGAATATTCATAGATGTTACGTCATCTTTTTTTACACAGACTTTTTTTTTAATTAAGAGAAAACCAGAGAAGTGGAGAGACTTTTCAATTGCTTTTTTTGATATATGGAGAGATTCATTAAAATTTTTTGTTTAATCGAAGTAAAGTAAATTTATTAGTGCCATTACTAGTAGTTTACACATGTCAATACATTGAGCAAATAGTAGTTACTCTGAAATAAAATTTTCACACATTAAAATAAAATCTATAAATAATAAACAATACCCGAATGAAACAAGAGGTCAAACATAAATAATTTAACATACTAAAAACATGGGTTTACAGATTTATATCATTAAAATTCATATTAAAATAGTCATTAATAGAGTAACAACACTTATCTATTAAAAATTTTTTATATCAGTTTTAAATTTAATGAGTAACAATGTCTTCATGGTGGGAGGCAAAAAATTAAACATTTTTAGGCCATAAATGTTTATTCCCGATTTTGATTTGGTTAATCTATAGTAATCAACATATACATATATTAGTTCTATTACGTGTATCATAATTATGTATTTCTGTATGAGAAGCGTAATTATGTAAGTTCTGTTTTACATGTACAAGACAATGCAAAATGTAAATAGAAAGGACTGTGAGAATTTGCATCTGGATATAACTGTCCCTACAATAATCTTTATGGTTTATTCACATGCTACTCTAACAGCTTTTCTTTTGCAAATCAAAAACTCTGCTAACTGAGAATGCATGACCCCATGCTAAAATTGCATATGATATTTTTTATTGTATCGGGCATGAAAGGCAGTAGCTCGAACAGGCCTAGAAACTTCTTTTGATAGATTACGAAGAACATATATTGATGCTGATATTTTATTACAAACTTTATATGATAATACCAATTTAACTTTGGTTCTAAATAAATTCCAAGAAATTTCACAATCAGGATTGTCCATCGAGGTTGTATCACGTAAGAAGAAATACATTTTTTCACTTGTGATCTTTGATTGTGCATCGACTAGTGCTATTTTTTGAGGCATTTATATTTTTACTTTTTTTTCAGGGCAGTAGTATCATCGGCAAACATAATGAAGTCAGTACTAGGATCACCTGTTGCCATATCATTAATATATATTAAAAACAGTAGTGGACCCAGCACTGATCCTTAAGGTGTTGCCGGTCTTTTAGATACGATTCTATAAACTATACTAATACTCTTCGCAGAAAAATTGTAATATTTTTAATTTATTTATTAGTATACCAGCAGTACTAGAATCCACAAGATTCTTTCCAGAGAGCCGACAAGGGAATTCGGTTCGTTAAGACGACCGGATGGCTCATATACGGACTCTGGAAAGGAAACCTTACAGCTCCTAGCACAAAACCACTTCCCCAGGGTGCTTGAATGCAGATGACCAACAGCCGTCACCATCAGAAGGCCGATTAAAACGACCTGATAAAAATGATTGGCTGACGGCTAAAAAGGTGATCACAATACCGGCAATTGAGTGGGCCATCGGATCATTCCAACCATTCAAATCGCCAGGAGAGGATGGAGTTTTTCCAGCTCTACTACAAAATGGACTGGAAATATTGCTCCCACTCCTCATTAAACTATTCAGAGCTAGTCTGGTATGGAACTATATCCCATCCAGTTGGTCGGCGGTTAAGGTAGTATATATACCAAAAATGGGTAGGAAAGAACCAAGCCCTAAATCGCTTAGACCAATTAGCCTGACATCTTTTCTGTTGAAAGGCCTGGAGAAGGTGTTGGCCGGATATATCAGGGGTAACATCCTGAATCATCACTCCCCTCAATATCCATCAGTACGCCTATCAGACAGGAAAATCAACAGAACTAGCACTCAATAACCTAGTCGAGAAGATCACCCAATCCCTTCAAATGAAGGAAATTGCGGTGGGAGCCTTTCTCGACATTGAGGGAGCATTTAACAATGCACTGCCCGACTCGTTATATGCAGCAGTGGCTGCCAGAGGAATTGAGCCTACTATAGGTGACTGGATTCATGCTATGTTATCAAACAGAACCATAACAACGTCTCTGCAGGGAGAAACAGTTAGGTTTAGAGCCACGAGAGGGTGCCCGCAGGGGTGGGGTTCTCTCCCCCCTTTTGTGGTCACTTCTTGTGGACGACCTACTGGCTATTCTCACACTGTGGGAGGTTGAGATTCTAGCATATGCAGATGATCTAGTCATACTAGTCAGAAGAAACTCTGAAGGAGTAATATCAAATACCCTTCAAGAGACACTGGATGCATTGAGTAACTGGTGCGACAGGGAACAGATGTCTGTAAACCCTCAAAAAACAGTAATAGTACCATTCACACGGAAAAGGAAGCTGGAGGGACTTAAGACCTCCAACTTTAATGGGTGAAACTATTCCATTTGCGGAGGAGGTGAAATATCTAGGAATCACTCTGGATAAATCACTTAATTGGAACTCCCATCTGGAAAAGGTAATCCACAAAGCAAAGCTGTCCCTATGGACATGCCGTCGTATTTGTGGCAAATCCTGGGGCATGGGTCCCCAACAAATTTACTGGATCTATATCACGGCCATCAGACCAATAACATACGGATCCATTGTTTGGTGGCCGAAAGGATTACAACGGACGGCCAAATCCAAACTCTCTGGACTGCAGAGATTAGCATGCATGACCATAACGGGAGCAATTAGAACCACACCGTCAGCTGCAATGGAAATCCTCCTGGATTTACCCCCTCTTCATATATATCTGGAGAGAGAGGCCAGGTGGGCAACCTACAGACTGCAACAAGCGGCCATTAATATGCCACAGACTAGTATCATGGAGCGCAACAGGTTGTTGGATGACATAGAGAATCACAGCATCCTGGGAATGCCCTCGGATACTATGCCTACCATGACCAACTACGAGCTGACTTTCAGCATCCTTTCTCCAGAAAGAAATGAGTGGGATCGGAATAAAGCCGACCTACTGAAGGCAGACAGTTGTTGGTTTACAGATGGCTCCAAAACTCCCGAGGGAACAGGAGCCGGAGTACACAGCTACAGACCAAGGGTGAGGATAGTCTCAAACCTAGGTACTCATGCAACTGTTTTTCAGGCTGAGGTTCATGCCATTGAACTGTGTGTATGAAGGCTGGAATATATGCATCTTACACGTAGATCAATAAAATTTTCTCAGATAGCCAAGCAGCTATAAACAAAGTGACTCTGGTCTGGATACCCGGCCACTCTGGTATGGAAGGTAACGAAATAGCGGACTCCTTAGCCAGAGAAGGAGCGGGATTACGATTCATCGGACCAGAACCAATACTTGGCATATCCTCAAGTACTGCCAAGATGGCTATCTCAACCTGGGCTGAAAGGCAAACTCTCCAGTATTGGCAAGAGTTACCAGGAGTAGTTCATTCGAAGGCGTTTATATAATACCCTTTGAAATCAAGAGCTAAGAAACTTTTAGAGTTAAACAGGGTAAACCTGAAAACTCTAACAGGCCTATATACCGGGCACTGCCGACTAAACTATCATCTGCATAAACTCGGCCTAGCGGAAAACGCCGACTGCCGTCTATGCCTGGAGGATGATGAGAAGGCAGACCACATCTTATGCACCTGTCCCGCTGTGGAGAGGATCCGATTCTCAATATTTGGCAAAGGGCAACTGCTGCCAGAGGATCTGGACACATTCTCACCCAATAAAGTTATCAGTTTCATTAAGAGACTGAACTTATTGTGTGAAATATAATTAGGCGTGAGCCACAATAAGCCTGCTGATGGCCGCAGTGGAGGGTCTATTGAGATCCACTCACAACAAACCTAACCTAACCTAGTATACCAGCAAACACATAATCGAGTAATAACATTAAAGGCTTGAGTGTTATGTGATCAATAAAGCAGGTAATTTTTTTTTTTTGTCGTATGGATTTCAATAAAAAGAGTCCTGCCAATACGTGGCAGGAATCTAGGATATATGTTCACTTATTTTTCTGATACCTGCAGTCGTTGATGAGATATGAGGATTTTTTAATTATAAGACGTCACTTAATAAAACAAAAATGAACTTTTTTATAATTTGCCCTATGGACTTGACACTTTTTTTCATTGCAAAGAGTGCAGGACTTCAGAACTAGGCATGAAGGAAGATTTTTTCAATACCTGCAACCAGTCACGATATACGCGAAATACATTAACTTTTTTGTTTTTTGTTTTGTGGACTTTTTCTTTCAACAGAAGAAAACCTGTGTGATTTTGTTTATTTTTAACTATTCACTAGATGCAATATATTTTTTGTATAGAACCGTGCTAGAATTTCAATTCTACCAATTTAATGTCATCCAGGACTGTGCAATGTATGGAGTTCAGATACATTAGGCAATGGTTTAAGTATATCTCACCTATATATGCAAAAATATAACTTACCTTACTACTTCAACTTCATAATAAACTGAGACAGATCATATTCATTATCATACTGTTTAGTATCCCACAAGTCCGGAAGTGATTCTAGAATGGCTTTCATACCACCGTTCGATCTCGATCCGGAACCACCATCGCCACCGCTGTTGGGTTTATGAGAGAACAAATCCAAAAGTTGGTCTGTACCCATGGTCTCTAATTGGCTGTTCTCCCCGCTGATGACTGTATTGGCTGTTTGAACCTTGAACTTCTGTAATCTGAAAAAAAAAAGTTTAAAATCAGTTTAATCGAAAACTGAAAATTCAGAAAAAAAATTAATCCCAAAAAATATTTCAAAAAAAACAATGCAACAACACACTATTTTATAAGGGGGTTGAAAATAACACGAAATAAAATTCATAAAAATTATTTTTGAGCTTGTTAATTATTTTAACAGTAATTTCAGTTGGTACGTTTAATATTATTTAAAAAATTAAGATAAGGAGCCCTTGAAAGATTTTTGCGTAAGGGTCAGGGGCCCAAAATTTCTAGTTACGCCAGTGGTGCATATGTTCCTTTTTATAAGGAAAGAAAATTTAACAAGTTTATGACACTTAAATGAAATATTAAATTAAATTACCCCATTATTTTTTCCTCCAAAGTAGCTCTCATAATCAATCTATATACGTTGACAACTTTTCTTTGCCCGATTCGATGGGCTCTATCCATAGCTTGAAGATCCTTCATAGGATTCCAGTCGTGTTCTACAAAAATCACCGTATCGGCACCTGTCAAATTCAGCCCTAATCCACCGACCTGAGTTGTCAGAAGAAGGACGTCAATGGACGGATCATTATTAAATCTGAAAATTCAAGTAACAATATAGAGTGGAATGAAAAATAATGCTGGAAAAAAATTTTTTTTGCTAATTATTATTTACTACTTTACAAAACTTATCATAGATAAGTACAACATATATCTTTTTAAACAATTATTTTCCGGCTATTTGCCAAAACGCTGAAACTTGGATTACAAAAAAGATAATATGCACTCAATAATGTTATTTTTATTTTTAATTCTGTTCAGTAAAACCAAAAATAAATTAAACAAAAGGTACTCACCAGCTGAACAATCACTTTAAAAACTTTAAAACATGTACCGACACGTGCTTCTGCTTTTAGCGTCCTCAAGATAGCTCATTTAAAGGATCGAAAGCAACTAAACTAGTAAACCCCAATGTAATAAACATTGATGATTTCAGAGAACAAGATAATTGAAATTATATAGTGGAAATTCCCCGTGGGGTAGAATAATTTAAAAATAAATTAAGTATCCTCTTCTCGGCAAAAGTTTAAAATATAGAGTGGAATGAAAAATAATAATGCTGGAAAAAATTTTTTTGCTACTTATTATTTACGACTTTTACAAAACTTATCACAGATAAGTACATGTATCTTTTTAAACAATTATTTTCCCGGCTATTTGCCAAAATGCTGAAACTTGGATTACAAAAAGATAATATGCACATTATGATCAATGTGACTGACTCAATAATGTTATTTTTATTTTTAATTCCAACTATTCTGTTCGGTAAGCTTTCCATCCTTTAAATGAGCTATCTTGAGGACACTAAAAGCAGAAACACGTGTCGGTAGATGTTTTAAAGTTTTTAAAGTGATTGTTCAACTGATGAGTACCTTTTGTTTTATTTATTTTTGGTTTTACTGAACAGAAGAGGATACCTAATTTATTTTTAAATCAAGTAACAATTTGAATATATAACACTTAAAATAATACTAATAGTAATTACCTTGTAACTACTGCATGCCTTTGCCCAGGAGGTACGGAACCGTCTAACCTCAAATATGAAACACCAGGCATGTGCTTTTTGAATAAATCTTTTTTCTATGATGTCCAACATGGCCTTTAGTTGACAGAAAACTAACGCTCTGTGTTGGTTGATCACCAATTCGGTAGTGTCTTTGTCTATACTTTCTGTTAAGCCAATGGCGCAATCTTGCAGAAGTTGCCTTAAAAAAAATAATACAAACTTAGATATGTAGACACATATACCCTGTGTATAGCGCCAAGTGTGGCCAGTTAAAAAAGGAATACGAGTGATGGCTCAGAACTAGGATGAAATGAGATGGAATAAGATACACCCAACTAACATAGGGACATGATCAGTCTATGCCCCACCAGCCACCTACAATTAGGTGTTAGATTTTTGTGAGTGGGTCCTTGCAGCCTTCAGAAGGCCTATTGTGGCTCACTCCTAATTATATTTCACCCAATAAGAGACTGAAGTCTCTTAATGATACATATAAGCCTGTTAGGGTTTTCAGGTTTACCCTGTTTAACTCTAAAAGTTTCTCAACTCTTTATTTCAAAGGATTTATAAATGCCTTTGAATGCACGAAGCCTGGTAACTCTTACCAATACTGGAGAGTTTTCCTTTCGGCCCAGGTTGATATAGCCATCTTAGCAGTACTTGAAGATAAGCCAAGTATAGGTACTAGTACGATGATTCGTGATCTCGCTCCTTCTCTGGCCAAGAAGTCGGCTATTTCGTTATATTCCATACCAGAGTGGCTAGGTATCCAGACCAGTCACTTGTTTTTGCTCAAATGATTTACAGCCTTCTGAGAGTTCCATACCATTTTGGAGTTACACCGGTAGGAGCCAAGAGCTGCTTAACTATCTGAGAACATTTTCATTGATCTGCGTGTAACATGCATATATTCCAGCCTTTGCACACACAGTTCAATGGCATGAACCTCGGCCAGAAAAATGGTTGCATAAGTACCTAGACTTGAGGATATCCTCACCCTTGGTATGTACTCCGGCTCCTGTTCCCTCGAGAGTTTTGGAGCCGTCAGTAAACCAGCAACTGTCTGCCCTCAGTAGGTGGCTTTATTCCAATCCCACTTATCTTATATCAAAAAGTATGTTGATGGCTGCCTACACTTTTGGAGCCGTCAGTAAACCAGCAACTGTCTGCCCTCAGTAGGTGGCTTTATTCCAATCCCACTTATATCAAAAAGTATGTTGATAGCTGCCTACACTCACACTCTTATGTGTATACAATACATTCACACTATTACGTCCATCTCGCTCGTACAATTGGTCTTTATTAACAGTTGGTCACATTAGCCGTTTTACACACTATAGAGCCAATGTTTTAGCAAATTTTAGAGATGTGGATTTCATGGAAAAGTAAAATTTCAACATGTTGCCACGGACATGTCCGGAAAAGTCCAGACTAGTTGGAAAAGTTAGACCTAACCTCAAAAATTAAAATCCATTGGAGACAGCAATTGGTACAACCAGTTAGAAAAATTGAACCTAATTAAAATGAAAAATATATGATAAACCTACCATTTCAATTTCTATAATGTATTATTTCCTTCCCGGTAAACATATTTCCACACTGTCGAGTTTTTGTCATGATTTTGACTTTTACTTTATTATTATTACAAACTTTCAACAAATGTTCAAAAAATATGTTGCTGCTCTTATAATTAGCAGCAAGTTTGAAATGTAAACAAGCGTTGCCAGATTGTCATAAGTGGATTTTATTTCCATTATTAATGTTAATGGCCTTTATATTAAATAACTTGTTATTCAACTTATTGATTACAATTATTGGTTACAGTTATCATATATTTATCCAATAAATCTTTTAATTCTATTGTCAAGAAAGATATGCATATCCTTGATTACAGCTATAAATTGCACATTTTGGCCATCTGGTCAAATTTTATAATCGCTATTTACAAGATTTACTGCGCATGCGCATCCTACTTTTCCAGACATGTCTGATAGACATTTCCAATGGACTTGTCTCACCCCACATCTCTAGAAAATTGTACAATGAAACATTATTCATAAAACATCTTTGTTGATGTGTCAGAAGTGGGATATTAAGGAAAACTTTTTGGCCAGAAATGAACATTTTATGGGAGAATTGCATAAAATTTAAATCACTCACTTTAAAGCTGGTAATTTGGCAGAGTGGCTGATGTCTTCTAACTTCGAATTTCGCTGCTGAAGTTTCGAAATTATTTGTTGATATTGTGGATGCGACGGGTTTAAAACCAATTTGGGATGGTTGCACACATTCTGCAGGTAGCGAAGCGCTTGGAATATATGTGTTTTGCCTTGCATTGAACTCACCGTTGCTCCTGATGAAATTGATTCCTGAAAGTTATATTTAATTTAGTTTGGTCATCCTTTATGTTGAATGTACACTTATTCTGGTGTGAACAATTTAACTTACTTGTAATGTTTGATGAGCTTGTGATTTGGAAAAGTCATCGTACAACTGTTCCTGCAGTGGACTCAGCTCACAGTAATAATCTTGCGTAATCTTCGGTGGTAAATCATCCAAAACATCTTCTTTCATTCTCCTCAACAAAAATGGCAAGACTTGCCTATGTAGTGCCTCCATAGCCAACACACCAGCCTCCTGATCCTTTGACGAGCATTTGGGATCTCTACTTGCCAAAATTGGTCTCGAGTATCTCGCAGTAAACTGCTTTTCTGTACCTAAAAATCCTGGCATAAGGAAATCGAATAAACTCCACAATTCCAGAACGTTATTCTGTATGGGTGTTCCACTCAATATTAACCTGTGGTTGGCAATTAAAGCTTTAATGGCTACGCTAGTTCTCGTTTTGCCATTCTTTATAATATGGCCTTCATCTAGGATTATATAGTTCCATTTGATGTTGGAAAAGAAAAGAAATATCTTTGCGAACAATGTCATAGGACGCAACAATGAGGTTATGTTTCTTGAATTTGTGTCGAAGCTTCTCACGTTCGGGTTGGCGTTCCATTGTACTGCAGAGGACGAAGGTATTTCTGGTTTAAGAATTTCTCTACTTCATACACCCAATGACCTTAAAATTACAAATTTTATTTATAATAGGTATTATAATACATAAATTTTGTCAGTATTTTACTATAGCTTTAACCATGTACTTTTTATAAAAGCTTCGCACCATTTTCAACAGTTTCTGACTGTCGTTAGAACTCGTCGTGGACATTTTAACCTCAAAAACAATCAAATTTTCGGCGGCATGGACAAGTTAATACTAAGATACGTGCGGTAACTTTCCCAAAATGGAAATATTACCCTAACAATTTACTGACTACAACATTTTAATTTAATTTAATACTGCAATACAGGATAATATATAATTTATAATAATAATTTAAGTAAACTTATAATAATTTAAGTAAACTTAATAAGCTCATTAGCAATATTGATATATAATTTAGAAGTGTTTTATTTTTAAATGCATATATACATAGGCTCTGAAAATATAGTGTTCGAATGTTGCAAATTTCTTCAATATAAGCAAATTTGTATGATATCTTCTGTTTTCTAAAAATAATTTTTAACAATTCTGAGCTATATTTAGTTTTTGTAAAGTTTCCATACATTTCTCCCTATACTACGATATCATAATGAATAAATGATTCGACAAGAGACTTGTAAATAACACTGGTCTGCAACGAAATCCTCCTTTAAAAAATTATGCTATACGTATGAAGATTTTAATGCTCTGAATCTATTCCCGTTGGCCGATTTTTTCTATCACGTCTAGATTTTTTATATGAATTTTTTTTTAAATTTCATAAATTTTGTTTTTTTTTTAAATTTTTTTTTTTTGTCAACATCAAGAACAGTATACATACATACAAAATAAGTTTTAGCGAGTTGTAAGAGAAAGAAAGAAAGTATTGACAGTGATTTTTATGGTAGTAGATATGCGCATGCGCAGTATTCGCTGTGACTTTACTTTCTTTCTCTTACAACTCGCTAAAACTTATTTTTTTATGTATGTATACTGTTCTTGATGTTGACAAAAAATAAAAATTTAAAAAAAAACAAAAAATTTATGAAATTTAAAAAAATTCATATAAAAAAATCTAGACGTGATAGAAAAAATCGACCAACGGGGAATAGATTCAGAGCATTAAAATCTTCATACTTATAGCATAATTTTTTAAAGGAGGATTTCGTTGCAGACCAGTGTAATTAGCAATAGTTTTCTTGAAAGAAATTCTCATTTTAAATATTTATCAATGATTATACCCAAATAATTGATTTCATTTGCCTCCTTAATTTCATATTTCATACCAGTGACTTTTATGCTAAAATCTGGTCTATTAGCTTCAGTTAATGAGAAGGGCAGGTAATGGGTCTTGTTAGCATTTAAAGACAGATGGTACATACTTAATCAATTTTTAATTCTTTCCATATCCAATTGAACAACCACTCTAGATTCCATTCAAAAATTCTCACAAAAAGTAACAACCGTATCATCAGCATAGGATACAATTTTTTTTTGACGTGTTTTTAAGGACAAAAGAAAATTAATATAAGGTAAAAATAGCACTGGACCAATTACTGTCCCTCGAGGCACGCCAATTTTCACAGTCTCTATTTCAGAAAATTAATATAAGGTAAAAATAGCACTGGATCAATTACTGTCCCTCGAGGCACACCAATTTTCAGTCTCTATTTCACTAAGAATATCATTTAGTTTAACACACTTATCTCGATTTGTCAGGTAACTGCAAAAGATATCTAACACAGCACCACGAATACCATAATGTTCCAAAAAATTCAGTAGTTTTTCATGGATAATGGTGTCAGACGCTTTTGCTAAATCCAGAAAAACTGCAATGCACTTTTTATTGGTATCTAAGCCTTCTGTAATGTCCTTAATAACCGTACACATACCATCACTTGTTTCTTTGCCTGAACGAAAACCAAATTGGTGTTCATGTATGATATTATTTTGGTCACAAAATTGTACCAATCTAGATATCAGACATTTCTCAAAAATCTTTCCAAAATTATTAATTACATTAATAGGTCGTTAATTACTAATTTTTGTTTTGTCACCATCTTTATGAATGAGAGTAACTACAGAAATTTTTAATTGTGACGGGACTACACTCTTTAGAAATATTAAATTAATTACATGTTTGAGTGGTTGTAAAATATACTGATGAACTTTTTAAATAATTTCAACAGTTATTCCATCTATACCAGGTAAACTACTATTTTTTAGTGTGGATATTTGTTCTATCAATTCATTTTCTGTTATGGGATTAAGAAACGTAGTATTCGGATTTATTGTTATATTCTCTGTGATTGTAGTTGAAACATCTGTTTTTTACCATATTTAAACCAATATTGATGAAATAGCTGTTACAATGGTTTGCCATTTGTTTGTTGTTATTAAATATAATTCCTTCATCATTTACAAACTGAAATGTATTTTTATTATTGGTTTTTTCATTAGTTGCTTCTGATATTATCTGATAAACTTATTTTAGATTATTTTTGTTATCTTCGATTTGTCTAATGTAGTAGTCACTTTTTGATTTCTTTTAAAAGTTTATTTAATGTGTTTCTACACGTTTTGTATTCTTGTTCTAATTCTGGTGAAAAGTACTGATTTAAAAGTTTTTTAATTTTGTCTCTATTTTTTATCGACTCAATAAGACCGTTATTTTTGTGTTTTTTTTTATACGTTTTATAAATTTTAGAAATTTCAATATAATTAATTAATTTGTTTAAAAAGAGATCAGCAGCAGTCTGAGGATCATTAGAGTTTATGGTGTCAATCCAATTTCCATTTTTTAAATAATTTTCTAGTTTTTTTTAATTACTTTTTGTGGTAATTTTTTTATTGGTTTTCAAATTTACATTAGTTTGATTTGGAATTTACATTCAATAAAACTGGATCGTGATCTGCAATATGGCATTTAAGGATATAAGTTAAAAATTATATTTTGTTTACTATTAGCTGGATTTTTTTAAGAAAATATGATCTAAGCATAATTCAGTTTCATGTGTAATGCGGGTAGGATTCAAAATGTAAGGCACATAACATCATTTTCATTCATTAAATTTACATTGATATCGCCAATTAATATTTCAATGTTGTTATTTTATTGAGGTTGGTCTACATATATATCAAACTCATCAATGAAAGAGATCAAATTACTTGGGTTACGCCTATACAGTGCAATCATTCTAAAGGATATTTTGTTAATTGTTAGATTTATGATACTTAATGAAACATAGCATATAATTAGTTTTTGATTAGTGATATTATAACTGAGTTCAGATTTGATTAAAATCAAGACATCATCATTTTTGTTGTAATTGCCTCCATTATGTATGGTTGACAATCCAGGGATTTGAAGATTATTTATATATGAGCATTGAAAACATTCACTTAAACAAAAATATCGCAGGTAGTTAGTTTATATGCTGCTGTAAGGGCCAGAAATTCGTCAAAGTTCTTGTTTGCACACCGTATATCAAAATGCATAATATTTAGGAATTTATTGCAGAAGTTCATAAGGGATTTATATTTATCTGGATCTAAATAGTCACCACGGTGATCTTGTTCTAACTGACTTAAATTTTCTAAAACAATATCTCTATCAATTATTACCATTAACAGAATAATCAATTTTGTTTTTTATCAAATTGATGTGGTATTGTAGTGTGGGACAATCAGGATCAGTTGAGTGATGATTGATATTATTCTTCAATCCATTTTTATTATTAGAAGTGATACAATTAATGTAAACTGTTTTTGTTGAGTACAGTGTTTCTGTTCATGTTCTTCGCTACAAAGAGAACAGATTAAGTTTTTTTATTATTCATAATGCCTTTCCTAGTTCTTTGTAGATATTGACAATTTTTGGGTTTAATAATTATTACTACATGAACATTTTGCAATGACGGAGTAGTTATAGTTTCTATATTTCCTTTCAATGTTTCAGCAAATTTAAGTTTTGATAAGTTGCAAATTTCTATTTGTTCATACATTTTGACTTTTTCTTGCAACATTTATATGATTTCAACTTTGTCGTTAATTACTGTTCCTTTGTTCTTGATGATATACTGTAAACTTTCCACAAATTCGTTATTTCTACATTTTTTGCAGTAAAACTTCATAACCCGTTTTTGTAATGGTAAACATTTTAATTCAGATGCTGATAAATAGGGCTGTCAAAAATGTTCCGTGGGACAGTGGCGTACGCGAAATTAACTAATACGAGAAACAATAAACTGTTACAATTTATAACAATGTATGTAGAACTTACCCTCTTAACTAGCTTGATGAACTAGCTTGCTTATCACAAACTGGAGAAGATGTGTAGCCATTTTGCAGCATCAGGTATGTTTCTATGGTTGTCTCCATGAGTGATGCTCGCTTTTGTGAAAATATATTCTTATATTTTGAAAACTACCATTCGACATCTACTGATGTAATACACGCATAGGTAAAATAGTCTTTGAACGCACTTAACGGATCTGGGGCTGCACCATCACATATTTGTCTTAATTTGGTAAAACCGGTGTCTTCATTTAACACACTTGCGAACTTTTCTTTAACATGCTTATCTGTTGCGTCACCTATAGCGTGTAGCAGTAGATTTACTTCGTCCACTATTTGCAGTGACTCTGCTAATGACAACGCACTGTTTTCTAATTTTTTTATGCTTTCATGTAATGGTTTATAGTTCTTCACAATATTGGAATAGAATCTTTATTGATTGAATAGGTAATTCCTAATATACATACGATGATGAACATATTTTTTAAAGCTGTTTCAATGGAAATATCTTCAATTTTGTCTGGCTTTCCTTAATAGCTGCAGCCTCATCTGGATTGAATTGTAGTCACAGCTTTTATTTGTTGGAAATATTCAGCATAATAAAAAGCTGCCTGCAACCATGGTCCCCAACGTGTAAGAATCGGCTGTGGTATTTCAGGAATACAGGGACACTTGCTATGAAAAGCACGGAGACGTTTAGGAGATTTAAGAAACACTTTTTTGTACTTGCTATTAATGCATCCACTTCTGGAAAACCTTTTCGAATAGTTTCTGCCACAAGATGTAAAGCATGCACTTTACACGTAACATGTATAAACGTACAACCTTGTTCTTGCAAAGAGCGGCCTACCGAACGCATTGTCACGGCGCTATCAGTTACAAACATCAACACTTGACTTTTTGACAGTTCAAATTTTTCTAACATCTCCAGCACCACCCTGGTAATTGTTTTGCTAGTACACTGACTTAGCCTTTTGCTAGCTAGTAACAGTGGAACTGTCGGTTTAAGAGGGTCCGGTACTCGTATTATAACATTTAAAATAGAATTTTTTTTTACAATCTGTTGTCTCATCAACAGATAACCACAGCCATGTATTTTTTAATTCACATTTCATCTTATTTACCATGTCTACGTGTACAGTTGATAGATAGTTACATAACGTTGTGCGACTTGGTAACTTCACCTGGACATTGTATTTATTTCAGAACTTTCGAAATGGTTGATTATCGAGTATGTGCAGCGGAACATCAGAGGCAATCAGCATTAATAATAAATCAAACATAAACTGTGTTGTCGAAGGCATGCCATTTTTTTTATTTTTATGGTGTTCACTATTTACGTGAAGTCCACAATCACGCTTATCCCAGCACATCAAATTTTTCTCGCACACTTTACAAATTATTTTAGCACCATCATAGAATAAATCTGGGAATTCACCTATGAATTTATTCACTTTGTCAGCAAATGGCCGTTTTCTACCCGTGCGTACGTCTGCCATGCTTTATTATTAAATTAATATCAACAATACAGTACAACAAAAAAAACAAAAACAATATGCAATATGCCCAAGTGACTTAACGTGTACACAACTCGAAAGCTAATAATAGACTGGACTGGAGAAATAGTTTCGCGGTCAAGGTGAATGCCGGCGACAGTAAGTACATCTGTACTCTACGACCATGATACACAGAAATGATTTGCAGCTTTACTGATAAATCTGAACAATCCAAACATAGTAAATATTTGCACAATCACAGGGGTAGAACGGAGTCTTTGTCTCTTTTGTAAGGTGTTTTATCACTTTACACAAAAAGCATTCCATAGCATAATTTCTTATCAAAAACCCCTTGATAAATTAATTTATATTCTGCACTGGTAAATGCAAAAACTATAAATGTGTTGCTATTTACAGATAAGAGCTTTTTGCTCTGAACTTTTTTATGACGATTTTAATTACCAAGTTGAGGATTGCAGTTTATTTTGGTAATTCTAATACTTTATACTAAAAAATTACACTTTTTTTAATACACAGGTTTAAAGTGTTGCACTTGTTTCATAAGTATGCCAAAATTCAGCAATTTAAAACACTTTAAGCTTGAGAAAAATAACAACTTTTACAGATCTAACTAATGTACACCTCACTAGTTGAACTACTTTATAAATGTTACTTAATTATTGTGCCGACATGTAATCGCAAAAATTGTTAACCTGATATACTGAGAATTGATAACCTTAATAAAAAAAATAAATAAATATAAACTCACCTGTTAAAGTAGGTGGGCAAATAACCAGGGATGGTAGCGGAGCACAATCCGCCGATTTAGTCTCCTTGTATTTCTGGTCCCTGTAGTACTGATCCCCAGCTAGGATACAAATACTCTGTAGTGTTTTACCCAACCCCATATCATCGCAAAGTATGCCATGCAGCTTGTACTTGTTTAAAAAAGCCAGCCAGTTCACACCAGCCTGTTGGTAACTTCTTAGTTCTGCAGCGATCGGTACAGGAATAACATAATCAGGGATCATAGTGGGAGACAAGAGTTGCTGTAAAAATTCTCTTTCCTTGTCTCGTTTCTCATTGAGCACACTACCTTTCATCTCCGGAGGCTCAGGCACACCCCCATCCAAGGGCATGAGCTGCACTAAAGTGGCAAAACTATGAGTTCCCATCAGACGAACACACATATTTTGGTCCGACATTCGGCCGAGCAATGGCACAACTAAAAGAACAACAAAAGGTATAATTTCGAACTGCAGGGCTTCTACGATACACGCTATAGCTTCCACAGCTCCTTGTCTGTCTATATCACAGTCAGTGGCGCCCAATTTGGGCAAGACTATATTTACAATCAGTTCCAGTACTTTTACAGAGTCCAGCTTAGCAAACGCAGCCAGGCAGCGAGATGACAAGTGACGAACTGCTCTGTAGGGGTGCGACAATATGACGCAAAGTCTTACTAAGCTTCTATTCATCACGTCTGGCAATAAGCTCTTGTGTAAGCTGGTACTAGTAATCTCAAGCACTTGCAATGCCCAAACTAGTTGCTCTGCCTCATTATCTCTATTATACAGAGCATTTGCGTCAAAATTGTATGGGTCCACGGAATCTGTCAGCTGGCCTACCATGAATGCCCACAATTTAGGTGCCTTCTTTGGAAGATTAGCTCCAAAATGATTTGTTATAGATGTCAAAGCTAACATTGCACCTCGACGTTGAATACCATTGGTTCTTTGAGTATCATCTTCCTCTTTAAAAAGCTCCTCTCGTAGCATGTCCATAACTGGAGGTCTTCCAGGGCCTCTGCCAGTGCTATTTGAACGTTTAAAAGCTGCACGTTCAGCATTTCTTTGTTGATTGTTCAGTGTGACGATGCCGTTGTAGTTGCCAGGTTTGCCCCATGTACCATCTTTGTGGCTTAGACTGTTCTCACCTTGGTTTTTATGGATGACAGGTGTAAATTCAGGGTCACAGCGAAGAAATGTACATAAATTTCCCAAAATTTTATCATTAGGACAGGGATTACGACCTCGGCACTGATCTAATAGGATGGCTAGGTGGTCAGCAGCTATTTTCTGATAATTCTCGTCACTCTCACGGCGTATTGACTCCATCAGAGGTTTCACAACTGGCGTGAGCTTCTCTGGAAGTGCTCGGAACATCACGACGGCACCAGATAAAGCAGCTGAAAAAATAAATAGTTCAACTTACTGGTATATTAAATTTTATTACTTTCTTACCAAGAGTACTAATACTAAGCATCAGTTGATCATTGCTAGTCTGAGACACAGACCCCTGGATACTTCTCCTCCTTTCCTCTAAACTCTCTTGTACTTTCGTCTTCAGTTTAAATTTGACTAGAATTTGTTGCGTTTCAGTCCCAGTTAGTTGCTGGATATGCTGCAGAGTCAAAACACTATCATTTTCTAAACCTATTGGAACTTTATAGTGCTTCATAGTTGCTACAAAGTCTCTAGTTTCCTGAGCAAGGCGTGTGAAACTGTGTGCTATTTCGTCAAAGTATACGCACTCATTCAAGCACGTGTGCAAGCGTTGCTTCAAAGCTTCGGGACAGTCTTTTGTTTCTTTATCAAGCTTGGCCCATTCAGCTATCACAAGTCCCGTCATCATCCTCTGAAGGAACGATTTGGAATTCAGGTGGACCAGCAGCACTTTTTCATAGCAGTCTATAGGTTTCTCTATCCCAGAAGTGTAATCGATGCCTGGAGCAGGTTTGATTATGTAGCACGAGAGCAGACCGAGCAATCGGGATGTCATGCAGCGTACCTGTATTGCATTCACTTCTCTTACAGCTATTGGAGTAGTTTCGCTTACCTGTAATAACAAGAATTATAACCAGCAAATCTTACCTACATTTTTAAATTTAAATGCTGATTTGGCCGCTACAATCTTTTACTGAATTGTAAATGAATGGACTGAAAAAATCATTAAGGTGATCTCCGCCATCAAAGTAAGTCAAATACTCACTAGAACACTATTTTATATAAAAAATCGACCTAATTTGAATCCTATTGACTATAATATCGAACTGCATCCAAAAATAACACGTATAATTAATTTTTTAACAGATCTTTTTTTTAAGTGTAATCAAAACAAAACACCTGGAATTCGTAAATTGAATTTTTTTATCAATATTGTCATAAATATCGAGATTCTTCAGCTAACATTGTTTTTCCTATAATGTTGAATTGGGTCCATTTATAATGTAGAGGCCAGGGGCGTGGAAATTGATGACGTATCGGTACGGCATGGCTCCCTCAATCATTCACCAAGTTACTTTACGACAGAATAGCAAAACGGTTATTGCACTTCTATGTCACAGCGACATCCCCGGCCTATTTACATTGTGAACGGACTCTCTCTCTATCACATAGTTTCAAAAATTAATCACAGAAAAAAAATTCAATAGATTTCCAAGAATTTGTGCCACACACTAGTTTATTACCCAAAGAAGGTGCAAAGGAAACACCAAGATTACCTCCAAAACACCAACTTAAAAAAAAAATGGAATATTTAATGAAACATTAGCATGTATTTTACTTACCACCAAGATACAACTTAGGAGGGACAACAGCGTGATCAAAGCTCTGCAGCCCATCTATGTTGCTCTTCTTCCTTTGAGATTTGGCATGGATCAAATAGTTGGGGTCGAATGGTACCCTCACTGGTTGCATGCTAAGAAATAACCAAACAGTAATGAAAGGACAAGCAGCATGTAAAAGCTCAACGAGCCCCGAATTCCGTATCAGATTGTTCCAAACGTTCTCGGCCACTTCACGCACATCAGGATTAGGCTCCACCAGAACCCTTTGGAAAACATGTCGCATGGCGTCTTGCAATAGCTGGGCTTCCCACAAAATGCATGAACCATTTCTTGGTTTTTCCGTTAATGTCCCCAGAGTTTGTAGGGTAGCTTTACGAACTGAAGAAGTACTGTGGGAAAGAAAGGGCCACAATCTGGGAACTACTTCATTTAATGGTTGAGGTGGCAGTAGGATTTGAGACTGCGGAAGGTTCAAAATGGCAGCCAAAAGTCCCATGAAACTGTTGCAAGCGGCTGCCAATTCATCTTGTTCAGACAGAAGATCCCAGAGTTTTGTCACTACCTGAGGCACAGAACCCGGCACCAGTTCGGGTGAGTTTTTGAGCAACCGGTATCAATGCAGAAGCAGCTACGGCACTGACATCATCGACAATGTCCGATAGGCCTTGTAAAATAAAAGGAAAACTCTCAGGAAGATAAGTGTCTATCATGTCTTCCCTGACTGCAAGTAAATATTTCAGACCCAGTAATCCTCCATGACGTGCTTCCCATTCTTGGTGATCTAAAAGTTGGAGTAGAATTTTCAATACTCCATAACATGCACTGCAATTCATTAACTTGAGGACTGCACAGAGGGCTTGTGCACAAGTTTCCCGTACAGGAGCAACAACGGCATCGGAAACAAAGTCGCCAAATCTATCTAAAGCTAGGACGCAAAGCAGTCTTATCGACATGTCTTCAAGCCATACTTGATGATAAACTTCCATCTGAAAAATAAATAAGTATACAGAGTGTTAGAAGTGGTGCCATTATTTCAAGTGTTATTCGGTGTTAAAAATTGAAGGGTTTTACCAGAAAAAATAATTTTGATTTTTGAAAGTTAATTACTTGAAAATAGAAAATGTGTTCCAAAATTTTAAGGGAAGATATAGTTGAGGTAGACGGCAACGAAATGGCAGAACACCAATGGCAACAGTGGCGCGCCGCCGGCTGCATGCTTCTGCAACAGCGGCGGATCGTCAATTGCAATATTACGTATACACTGATTTTTACAAGCAATCAAGCATTATTTTTTTGAGAATTTTTATATAGCAATCTTGAAATATCTTAATCTAAATAAGAATTTTTTTTATGATTATAATTTTATCCACATTATAGGGATTAATTTGTGCCCTTTTTGCCGATACTGTTTGACCCGCTCCGCTACTGAAAAACCTTTCACTAGTACTGGTGGCAGGTATTGATAAAAAAAATTGAAAACAAATAATGCAAATATATAACATGTATATATCACTAGAATCATAATAAAACACAGATTTCAAAAAACTAAAAGGATATAGGGTGTTCTATTTAAAAAAATATAAGTTGGTTTAATCACACTTTTATGCAACACCATGTATAATAACAGAGGTCATCTTAAAAAAATTCATAAAATTTCCTACAATCTGTTTTTTGAAACGTCTTTCTAACTCCAAAAATAATTGAGAAATCGAGGGTGGGAATTCTCACGGGTTCACCCTGTACATATTCAAAATGTTTCAAATTCAATGAATATACAGTATGTGTACTGAAATATTAGATATAATCCATGGCTGAAAATTAGCATCGTATTGTGCACAGTGTGCACTGTTGATGGCATGACAACTAGATGGAAAATGAATTCTCTGCTCTGCCAATGCTAACGCTGCCAAGCGACAGCTTGTCCGCCTCTGGTTTACATTGTAACGTTGCCATTTAAGATATCCATATCTAATGATTCAGTACACATATTGTATAAAAATGGCACATTTATAATTAATTCCATACCTGCTGGGCAGATAAATATGTGGCTCTTCCAGCTCCACTTCCATGTACTTTGAGTACTTCTCGAAGAGCAGTGGCTGCCCCATGCCTTATTTCCCAACTGCAGCTGAACAAATCTTGACTCAACTGATCACAAAACGATTCTAAAGGCCAGTCCCCCGCATCTCCAGCTTCCAAATCTGAAATAAAGAACACTTACTATGCATTCAAAGGAAAATGTGAATACAAAGTTTTTAAAATAAACAATTTATAACTCGTCATGACGGAAGCTTCTACAACTACGGAAAAGAAGCCATACACTGCTGGAAAAGTAAGAAAATTATCTGTGCATGTGCAATCATTTTTTTGACATTTTTAAGTTGGTTTGAAATATTCAAATTAAACAGATGAATTAAGACAATTCTCAAATCCAAAAGCAGAAGATATGCTGATATTTAAAACAATCACAGACACAACCATTTCCCTCACATTTCCATCTACTGAAGTTGGGAATAGAACCTAAGGGTACGCTACACAGTGACTAATTCTAGTCAATTGTGCTATTGTACCCAGTAAATTTTGAATATGAATCACAAACTAAAGCACTTATAGCGAGTGAAAAACAGCAATATTGATTGACACTTACATTTTATGTAAAATATGGCAAGTGATAAAAACGTGTTTGCCGAGTTAATCAAATAAAATAATATTAATATTGTAATTTTAAATTCATACACAATTGTATTGCTATTCTACTGCCAAACCAGTGTTTTCATATTTTCTGTGTTTATGGTTTATTAGATACTGAACTTAGCTTTGGCGGTAACAAAGAACGAAAGGATGTACACTTTTGATGATGACATTAATTACAACATTTTCAGACTCGTCACTGGCTTTCAATAGATTTACTCAAAAATGTTTCAGGATTTTTTAAAGTAATATATTTGTTAAATTCTATTAATGAAATAAATACACTACATATAGAGACATACTAATAATTAAATCAGGCAACACAACAGTACAATCCTTGGTTTCATTAGTTGCTTGTTTTAGCGCGAAATAGTCGCGTGGCGCCAGAAGATAATCATTCAAAACTGTTATTTTTTTTTAACTTATGGGCCTCAAAGAAAATCGGAAAAGACTTAGTTGGCTCAAAATTTGTAGATGTTATTGATTGAATAAGCAAATAAAAAGAAATTGTGTGAATTGCGCATATATTGCGCATATAAATAATTATTAATACAAGATTTTGTTTCAAGGATATCAAGAAACAAATTTATTTCATTAACTGCTAAATATTTATGTCGATACCAAACAGTTATTTAAATGAATTTGGACAACAAATTATTTCATGATTATTGTGTAATAAAACTTCCATGCACTTAAAAAAAATTAAAAAAGATATATTTTTTTGTTACCATATTGAATAGTGTATTCTTCTTTTATTTCAGTCTTAATTTTTTTCTTGTCTGGCTCTTCACCATTATTTTCCTCTGCAGCTTCTCTGGATCTCTGTTTGTTTATAGCTTGTCTTGCTTTTCGTTTTGCTCGGTTCATTTCTCTGGAACTTAGGCCTTCATTTCCACAGGATATTATTTCCTGTACATTTTTCTGGGGGGAAAAACAGTAATAATAAAACATTTCATCTAATTAATGAATAATCTAATCAGTATTACGTTTACCCATTGTAGTGTAATATTTAAAGTTCCTTCTAACAAAATAATGTAGCAAGAGAAATTGGTTTAGTGACGAGACGTGCGGGGTAAGACGCGACATGAGGGCGGGAAATGTCTAACACGACATGTTCCGTCTTTTACATACATTAAAGCGCGAAAGATTATTGCTGTTTTTATTGGCACGCGAACGAGGCGGAGTTTCACTTACATTATGTGATACTTCAGATCTGCACTTAGTTTTGTTACCCGATTTGTTGAGCACAATTATTTTATATTTGTTTATTTGTTGGTGTGTTTTTGAAAATAATTTAAAAAGGTTATCATGTTGCAGTGAGTTGTGTAATATTTATTTATTTATTTATTTCAGATACACCATCCCACCGTATTTGCATACTAATTATAGGATGAGAATACAGCATAATTAACAAAAAAAATTAAAATAAGAATATTAATTACAAAAAAAAAATAAATTGGCAATTGAAAATTGACAATTATTACAATGCATTTGCAGCAGAAAAAAAAGAAATACATTAAACAGCACTTACATTACTTTTTACAAATAACTTTTTGATCGAGTTAATGCTACAGATAAAAATATCCAAATTATCTTGAACTGATTGATAATTGTTGCATAAACAAAATAAAGGTGAAAATTTAAGTAAATTGGTCCTTGGGGTTGGTAAATAGAAAGTGACAGTGTGCCTAGTTGCGATTGAAGTAATATTAAAATTAAGTTGACTTAGAAGAGCAGTCTATCTTATTATGAATAATATTACGTAAGAATATAAGAGAATGCACTTCCCTTCTATCTTTTAGACTCCACATATTATGCCTAGTTAATAGTTGTTCATGTGGCGCTCCAATAACTGGGTAAATGCCATCAATCTTATTAGATACATACTTTAAAATATATGGTAAGCACTGGCGGTTCTTCTATAGGGTCATTTGGTCAATGACCTCCCACATACAAATAAAAAATTAGAGCTATTCATTTTCTGATATTTAAAAATATATAATATATATATATATTTTTAATATTCTTAAAAATATATAATATATATATTTTTAATATTCTTAAAAATATATATATTATGTATTTTTAAACCTCAGAAATTGAATAGCTCTATTTTTTTATTTGTGTGGGAGGTCATTGACCAAATGATCCTATAGAAGAACCGCCAGTGATGGTAAGTGTAATAATATAAGTAATAATTACTTTGTTTTGTATCTGTTTGAAGGTGATTACAGTGATAAAGAAAATCAAAGTTTATCAGAGTTTTCAGTAAGAAAAAAATCGGTTACATTTGAACAAGCAAGCGAAACAAAATCGTTGAGTTAATTTAAAACGAAGTGTGGAAAATTAACAAGGAAGACTGGGAAAAAAGAATTAGGAAAGTAATTACTAAAGCTGCAAATCGTTTCTGTGTATCATGGTCGTAGAGTACAGATGTACTTACTGTCGCCGGCATTCACCTTGATTGCGAATTGTTTTTGTTTTTATTTTATTTGTTGTACTGTATTGTTATTAATTTAATAATAAAGCATGGCAGACGTACGCAGGGGTACAAAACGGCCATTTGCTGAAAAAGTGAATAAATTCATAGATGAATTCCCAGATTTATTCTATGATGGTGCTAAAATAATTTGTAGTGTGCGAGAAAGATTTGATGTGCTGGGATAAGCGTGATTGTAGACTTCACGTAAATAGTGAACACCATAAAAGTTTTAAAAATGGCGTGCCTTCGACAACACAGTTTATATTTGATTTACTATTAATGCTGATTGCCTGTGATGTTCCACTGCACATACTTGATAGACAACCATTTCGAGAGTTCTGGAATAAATACAATGCCCAGGTGAAGTTACCAAGTCGCACAACGTTATGTAAGTATCTACCAACTGTACACATAGACATGATAAATAAGATGAAACGTGAATTAAAAAATACACGGCTGTGGTTCTGTTGATGAGACAACAGATTGTAAAAAAAAATTCTATTTTAAATGTTATAGTACGAGTACTGGACCCTCTTAAACCGACAGTTCCACTGTTACTAGCTAGCAAAAGACTAAGTCAGTGTACTAGCGGAACAATTACCAGGGTGGTGCTCAAGACGTTAGAAAAATTTGAACTGTCATAAAGTCAAGTGTTGATGTTTGTGACTGATGGCGCCATGACAATGCGTTCAGTAAGCCATTCTTTGCAAGGACAAGGACAAGGTTGTACGTTTATACATGTTACGTGTAAAGTGCATGCTTTATATCTTGTGGCAGAAAATATTCGAAAAGGTTTTCCAGAGGTGGATGCATTAATAGCAAGTACAAAAAAAGTGTTTCTTAAATCTCCTAAACGTCTCCGTACATTTCATAGCAAGTGTCCTGGTATTCCTGAACCACCACAGCCAATTCTTACACGTTGGGGAACATGGTTGCAGGCAGCTTTTTATTATGTTGAATATTTCCAACAGATAAAAGCTGTGATACTATAACTCAATCCAGATGAGGCTGCAGCTATTAAAGAAAGCCAGACAAAATTCGAAGATATTTCCATTGAAACAGCTTTAAAAAATATCGCGAAGAACTATAAACCATTACATGAAAGCACAAAAAAATTAGAAAACAGTGCATTGTCGTTAGCGGAGTCACTGCAAATAGTGGACGAAGTAAATCTACTGCTACACGCTATAAGGTGACACAACAAATGAGCGCGTTAAAGAAAAGTTCGCAAGTGTGTTAAATAAAGACGCCGGTTTTACCAAATTAAGACAAAAATATGTGATGGTGCAGCTCCAGATCCGTTATGTGCGTTCAAAGACTATTTTACGTATACGTGTATTACATCAGTAGATGTCGAACGGTCGTTTTCAAAATATAAGAATATATTTTCACCAAAGCGAACATCACTCATGGAGACAACCATAGAAAAGTACTTGATGCTGCAAAATGGCTACACATCTCCAATTTGTGATAAGCAAGCTAGTTCATCAAGCTAGTTAAGAGGATAAGTTTTACATACATTGTTATAAATTGCAACAGTTTATTGTTTCTCGTATTAGTTAATTTCGCGTACGTCACTGTCCCACGGAACATTCTTGATAGGCCTAGTAATTACAATTGAGGATGATTATTTAAAAAATGCTGAATGTCATATAAATGGTGGAAATAAATTTATTATAAATTTGAATGAGGATACAGTTCATCTGAAAATTAAGAGAGTGAGGATTCAGAGGGGCGATGTGAGGTGAGGTAAAGTGAAGTGATGTGAAGTGAATTTTGTGATATCAACTGTTTTATTTATTTCTGTTTTTGTGCTTGAGAAATATTCTTTTTCAGGATGTTATTATTAACATTTTTAAATTTTTTGACAAAAATACCTCTTTTTGTTTTTATTGTAATAACTTTACTATTAGAATTTATTTTTAGTTTATTTATTGAGAAAAATTTTTGTTTCTGTTACTTTTTTGAGAGCATAATTTTTGTTTTTATTTTGTTTTTAATGGTTTTTTGTTACTTTTTAAATAATTTCTTTATTCTATACTAATATTCCATACCCTGGCAAGAAATGCTCATACCTCCTCGCGGTTCTTGCTAGGTAGTAACAATTTATATTAAGCGAACTTGATTACTGCAACTACTGTATGTGTAGTCATTACTTTAAATTTAATACTTTTGTTGCTAGTACAAAAACCCTCATTGAAAAAGTAAATGAGCGGAGCAATACAGATAAATCCGGCTCTGCGTTCTGTAGCGTCTTACCCCGCACGTCCCGTCACTAATGCGATTTCTCCTACTATAAATATAAATATTTTAAATTTGTGTACTGATAAATATTGTGATTACATAATGTTAAATTTTAATAAGGATTTTTGGATACATTTTTTGTAACGTCATATTTTAAGTGGTTAAAAATTGTGACTGTTATCTCTTTTCTGGCAGAAGTATTTATTTATTATTTAAATTATATTGTCCTCATGTAAATTTATAAAATATTTTAAGATAGTTATAATGTAAACAATTTTAGAATATGTATTTGAATAATGTAACAATAAAACTTGCATTTTTTAGTGTGAATAAAAAAAGTTATTTGCATCTGATGCAACATTATTAATTATTGCTTTTTTTTTTTAATATAAAACACACTTCATTTTTCCTAGAATTAATTATCAATAAATCACTAAATAACAATCTGTTATTCATGGAGTTGCTGCAAAGATATTTCATATATGCGCATCACATCGATAAAGTCGATATTAAAAACAAACCCATAAATGCATTAAACGCACTTAGAGGTCACTAAATAACCATGCCTAGCGACAAGCAGAGATAATCTGTTGATCGCTGGTAACCTGTTGAAATGTATAATTTTCGGCGCATGTCATACTTTCGCACGATAGATTGAATTCCAATGGGCTGGCTTTAGTTATTATAAACATTATGGGGCATTTCTGGTATTAAATACGGCTATAATTTCAAAACTACTCCTGTAAGTTTGTGTAAACCACACATCTTACATAATATAGTCATATGCAAACTTACCCTTATAACCACTGAATTATCAAGTGTACTGTCTTGCTTTTCGTTGGCAACCAAATCCTCGTTAGTGAATAAGGAAGTAGTGTCAAGTCCAATTTTTGCGGCCATGTCCAGACCTAACCTAGTATTCAACAATTGTCTTTGTTTTGCCATCCTTTCCTTAGTGTCGATACCTAAATTTATAAATTTAATATTTTCCAAACAAATTAATCTGTGTAATACAATACATCATTTTTTTCTTTTACCTAGAGTTGGGTCTTCTTCCAAGTCAAACTCTTTGCCTTCCGAAGCCATAAGGTGAGTACTATTTGCCAACACTTTGGTCATATCAAATTGCTCAAATCGCAATCTCCCAATACATGACAGAGATTGAGACTGGCCATCTTCTTCTGAAAACGAATAACGACGATGTGAAATTATCACTGGTTATATGATGCCTCAATTAGAGGCCAGGTTTTCAACATAATATACAAATCACATCGAGTCAAGTCATATACAGCTAAACCCTTTTCACTGGGTAATTCTGATTCAATAAAGCGTATTATAGGAATTTGCAGTCTCTAATGGGTTGCCATGGTGATCCCTAGAAAGGCGCTTTTTTATTAGTTTTGAAACTACGACCTTGAACATGTAAGTATCAATAAATTGTCAAAACTGGCAGGAGATCATCTCTTTCGTAAATTCGCGGCAGTCACGTTGTCAGTCTGATAACTGACACAAGTCAAATTAAACACAAAAATGAAAAAAACAAATAAGGCAATTACCGAAAAAGCTGTCAATGCAGGAAAATGCTGAACCAAGGCAATTTCACAGACTAGTATAAGCCAGTTAACTGGACTTAATTAACTATGGTCGTGAAAATATCCAAAATGCAAGTCCAGTTTTTCGACATCGATAATATGCAAATTCTATTTGTAGTAAAGAGCTCGTGCGCCCGACAGTGCTTTAAAAAATGATTTGGTAGGGGTTTAAACACTAAAAGCTGCCCCCTGGCTAAATTGATAGCTTATAAAACTGTTTTTAATCATCTCCAGATGTTGCCAACTTAGTTGGCGAAACGCGCGTCGAGTGCAGTGTATAGTGTTTTGATGTTTCGTGGAAAACTGTCAGTGTTAGATTCAAATTTAGTTAAAATGATCTAGTGCATTTTCTAGATTTCTAGTAACTTTCCCTGTGCAAATGTGGCTTTCATTCACTCCTAGTTTTAAGAACAAAGTATAATATCTATGCCTGTCTGTGTGTAGCTGGATTTAATCAACATAACAATCTTGTTTTTTATTACGGATACAATTGAACACGTTACAACAAGATGCAGAGGAAGATAGTGCCCCACAGCCGCTCTTTATCTTCTACGCCATTAAGCAAAAAAAGAAAAGTGGTGCCTGACTCCAGTTCTGGATCTTTATCATCTTTTGCTGTACGTACGACCAAGTCTAATAAAGAAGAAATAGATAAACAAATTGCTAGAGCTCTTTATGCGACAAACAGCAGTTTCATGTGTATCGAACAACCTGAAGTAAAAAAGGCAATAATGCTTTTACGACCTGGATATGTACCATCTCGAAATGATGTGTCCAACAGACTGCTCGATGAAGTGTATAACGAGGAAAAAAATAGATGTTTTAAAGATTTATCAGGAAGTTCAGTTTGTCTGTCATTGGATGGATGGTCCAACAAACACAATGAACCAATAATATGTGCAACTGTAACTACGGAAAATGGGTAATCCTTTTTAGTAGACACGATAGACACATCTGGAAATCCACATACATCTGTATATTTAACAGAACTTGCAACAAACTTGATTAAAACTCTAAACACTGACTATACCTGTATAGTAAGCAGTTTTGTGACGGATAATGCTGCCAATATGAATGCTATGAGAAACCAAATTAAAGAGTCAACAGAATTAAATGTTATTACTTATGGTTGTGCTCCACACATTTTAAACTTGTTATGTAAGAATTTGGAAATTAGTGAAATTAAGGATCATGTTCCGTTCGTTATGAAATACTTCCGAAACAATCATTTTGCCTCTGCCACATACGCAAAAGAAGGAGGAAAAAAACTTACTTTACCTTCTGACGTAAGATGGAACTCACTTGCCGACTGCTTAGAAGGTTTCGTTAAATCATATCCCACAGTTTTTAAAATTAGCGAGGAACATAAAAATGAAATTGACAGCATAGTACGACAGAAAATATTAAACATTTATTTAATCACTACTAAAACCTATATCTGTTGCACTTGATAGGCTTCAAAGAAACGATGCAGTTTTATCAGATGTCGTAGAACAATTTAAAATTCTTGAGTCGCATTTTGACGAAACTGAAATTAACTTAAGGCAAATGCAAACATTTAGAGACCGATACGGTCAGTGTATCACCTCATACCATTTGCTAGCCTTCATTCTAGACCCTACGAAAACAAAGCATAAATTAACAGAAAGCGAAAAGAATCGTGCTTTAGAAGCCGCTAGTGAACTATATCCCGAAAGTGGTTTCCTACCACTGATTATTAAATTTCTGGCAAAATCTGAGGCTTTTGCCGATATTATGTTTCACGAAGAAATTCTTAAAAACATAAAACCCTTGGACTGGTGGAAATCCCAAAGAAATATTGATATTATTGACAAATTATTCCCGATTATCAAGCAACTATTTTCTGCTGCAGCTAGTTCAGCCTCGGTTGAGAGAATATTTTCGACATTTGGTTTGATTCATTCTAAGATTCGAAATCGTTTAGGGGCCGAAAAAGCAGCTAAATTAGTTTTTTGTACAAACTTTACAATAATTAACCTAATTTAAAATTTTTGTTTTGGAGTAAATCATGTTTTATTTTCTTTTAGAGTTGGTTCTGTTTAATTTGTATACTTTGTTTCTGGTTTTAAGTAGGCACCTAATTTATAATGTACATTTAAGAAGGCAACTTTTTGTTTTATATGTGTAACCTAACTGTTCTTTTCTTCTTTTTATTTGAATTTTTTTTTCACTTTAATTTGTACCTAGCTCTTAAATAAATTATACTTTTTTATTTGAATTTTCTGAGATTTGATTTTACTTGCTTTACACAACTTGATTTAAATCATGATTTAAATTTAAAAAATCAATTAATCATGATTTAAATCAAATTGATTTAAATCGTCACAACCCTGTGTGGAGAACTGAGAAAGTGCGAAAAAGCAGAAGAGAAGCAAAAATTCCAGCAGTCTAAATTGTCAACCAATTCCAGACTAGTTGATGTTTAGACATGCGCATTCAAAAAATTCATCAAACTGTTTGTGATTTTCTGCTGGAACAAACCTATTACTGCCATAAATAAAAATAAATGTTCTCAAAATGCCTCTATTTGTTCCATTACACGTCATTATTACCATTATCATATTAGGTATTTCTCAAGTGCCCCCCTTTAGGGGAGCTCTTGGATCCGCCCTTGCCTTCAAGTAACAACTAGACGTCAAATTCTTTAGAGATATATAAGTTTGCAGAGAAAAAAATTGTTTTAATATTATTATCTACATTATTGGGATTACTAATGTATACATTAGAGTACATCTAATCTTCTAATAACAATGAATAGAATTAATAAAAAATTAAACTTTAAACCTGCAAAAAACCTATATATATCGATCTATGGTATAAAAATTATATGAAAAATTAACAAACATTGATCGACTGATGTTAATGACCGACAAAACTGTCATATTTGTAACAATAATTAAACAACAGGAACACAACTTTATGTGTTGTTATGTGTTGTTAAAACTGATGCAGCATAGAGATAATTTTTTTCAACTCTGCCATTGTTGAACTAGAGTGTCATTTGATTCTACTGATTATCAACTTACCTGGTTTAACATCGATTCCATGTGGATTCCACTGTGGCACATTACTGACAATTGCCCGAACAGCTTCGGCTGCCGCAATACGTGTTTCCCAGTTTGTGGATCGTAAATATGTTGCAGTTCTAGAAAGTAAGGTGTTTAATTCATGAGGATGAAGCTTCTGTACTTCACCTAGCTGTTTAGCAGCAGCAGATCTAGTGACTGAGGAGCTACCTGTTTCCAACAAAACAAATAGTCGGTCTAATCTAAGAAAAAAAAAAGGAAAATAAAATTATGCCTAAATAATTAGACATTTGAAATATTATCTATGAAATTTCATTCAACTTTAAGGGTCAGTTGTACCGATGTAATTCAGCCAAAGCTCAGTTAAACTTGATTCTAAATCCAAGGTTACAATTGTTTCAACAATGGTATCCTTGGATTTTGTAAGTTCAACTGAGCTTTGGCTGAACCACATTTGTACAACTGGCCCTAAAAGCGTGACATCATTGACAATCAATTCACTATTGGCAGCACTAAAAAGTTTCTGAACAAACGGCCACTGGATTCCTCTTTTTTTCTTGTGTATGTAAAAATTCTAAATGGGTTAATAGAACAATTATCATTAAAATTCAATGTATTTCTTCCGTTTATAAATTTGTGACAAAAGCAATCATTTTCTATATATAAGCGACTTTTTATTATATTTTTAAATTGCCATCTGAAAACATGTAAAACTTACATATGTCGCTGTCATTAAGTCATTCTGTTTGGAAAATTTTCAGTGTGTAACATAAACATAATCTAAACAGAACACAACATAACATAAACATGAATTAGACAATCCCCAAATCCAAAGCTGGAGTTGCACAGGGGGGGGAGGTTTATACTGATGAAAAAATGCAAACACACAACCACTCCCTTCGACTTTGTCAGGATCGAAGGTAGGATTTGAATCCAGAAGTCTGCAGGTGTGTTTGTCACTCAACGTTCTAGCCCACTACGATACCGAGCTCGGTTAAACAATCGACCTATTTACCTATTTATATCGACATAACCTATTTATGTCAACCCGACAGCAAGTTTGGAAAAAGAAGAAAATTTCCGTTTAAAATTTCAAGTCAAATTTCATGGATATAAATTTCACTGAAAAGTGCCACCTCATTCAATTTTTAATATGCTGTTGCATCAACTAACAAGTCCCTATATTAGCAAAATATATACAGATAATCAATATTTCCCCTTAAAAAACTGAAATGTCCATCGTTAGAACAAAAATATATTAAATGCCTTAATGCAAGTATACACATATATCGCTCACTACAATTAACTCAATGTAAAATAGATCTTATCAATTTGAAAAACTATTCCTTGAAAATACATTTTATCATTCGTTGATATTATAAACTAAAGGGCTTCGATATCGAGTTATACATTTAATTGGGAAAGCTTATCTAGCCTTGTTAGCCTTTTACATGTCATCTATAGTCCGTTTCTTATTTAGAAGGGTAATAAATGCTACATCAAAATGTAGTCATGTAGTATGAATACGCAAAAAAAAAAGTGCAATTTCAAACTGATTATAAGTGACCCAAAATAGGTTTACAAAAATATCAACAAAAGGTTTACGAATGGTTTAGCAGGTAAAGGGTGATTGGGTATTTCAGATATGATAATAATAAAACAAAATGCATATAAAATTTGCTTTCTTAAAATATTTTTTTTTCTTAAACAATTGTCAGCTGCCGCCTTGCCCACGTTTCATTATATTTTGCTATAAGCTTTTTCAAGGCTTAACAACATTAATTAATGCTAGCTGTAGATACAAAAATTTCATCAAATTCTCCTATCATATTTTAAACTCAACCATATTGGTTAATAATTAAAAATTTTATTTAAAAACATCACAAACAAGTTAAAAACAAATGGCTGTGGCCACAACTCACTTTGTTTGTAGGTCAAAATGTTTTAACAGAAGAATAAATATTTATATTGGATATTAGGTAATTATAAATTTTTAATGAGCAAACAGGATAACCAATAAGATATAAAACGATACCTAATGAGTTCAATACACGATCGGGGATCAAAGATTCAAGATTTCTGAAATCCAGAAAGTATAATACGAATTTGATTGATATGAAGGGTCCCTGTGCCATTAAGATTTAAGCAACTTTTTTTTGTTTCTCCTAGATTTCCTGGGATGATTTTCAATTTTTTTTGCATCTTATTTTCAAGAATCAGATTTCAGTTACGTAAGTTGAATATGAAGTCTGCTATAAAATGCACAATTTTCAAAAAATTCAACTGCCCTCAATTTTAAATTTACAATTAATTATAAATGAACATTATTATGGCTCTAATTTCGTGATTTTTACAATTTTTTTCTAAGATGGATTACAACAAATAACACAAAGATTGCGAATTTCCATTTAAGTACATTGATCCCTTTGAACTGTTACAAAAATTTTCTTTATTTTGTATTTTAGAAAACTGGATGGAATGGAACAATTCAAATATAAAATGCCACAAATAAATAATATTAATCAATTAAAAAAAAACAAATATAACTTGGATAAAAATATTTAAAATAAAACTAATTTATCTCACTAATAAATATTAGCAAGATATTACCAATAAATAACTTTTTATGATGGTAATACCCAGAAATATTTTAAATATCTACTGATCACAGATTAGAACAAAACAAATTCAAGGAACACAAATTAATATTTACAGTCCACTCCTACAATATAGCTTAACAACAAAAAAACACACATAATAATATACAGGTCTACTATTTATTTAGTCATTGATACATACCTACTGGAAGTCATAATTGTTTTATTAGATTTATTGTGCCCTCAAAACCTGCAACAAAATCAGTATTAAATAACTTTGATAATGGTGTTTCATTTTAGCCAACAAATCTCCAGTTGTTTAATAAGTTATCCATATGGCTATATAAATTATATTTAACATACTTGGCCTAAATTTTATCTACATTCTAATTCCATTGAGCACAAACAGCTCATTAAAAAGTTACCCAAAGCAGAAAAAATGGAAAAATCGGTTGGAAAAGTCGTATCCGACACCAGAAACGTAATTAGCATGTCCAAACAAACAATATCGACCGGATGAAAATTTAAGATAATTAAAATCATTTCCTTTTATGTATTTGTAATATGGAGATTAACTAGCCTTCATTTTTAATAAATTTTAATACTAATTTGGCCGAAATGTGCCATTACATTGCTACTCACCTGTTCTAAATTACAATCACTTAATTTTTAACAACATTCTGTACCTTCTCATGCTAATAATCACCCTTTTTAATAAAAAATAGAACAAAAATATGTTTTCATATGCAGATTTCACAGAGGGGAAGCTCATCGTTCAATGGACAAATTTATACTGACAGCCATGATGTCGATGAGCGCGACTTAATAGCACAAAATGCTCCTGATTGGTCCAAATTCGGCTGGAAGGCGTGAAAGGTGGGATAATCAAAAGAGAACCTACTTTCATGTAATATTTTAAACAGTTTTACAAAATACCTGTGTAGCTTAGCATTTACAAAAAAAGGACATTTTTAGTATTCTAGTAACCGTAGTTATATGTAGCTGTAGACTCCAATTTTAAACTTGCCTTGTTAAAGTTGTAATGAAATTCTTCAGTTTTGATTTTGATAACAGACATTGACAAATGACAAGTGACAAACCAAAATAAACATGGCTTTAGAAAATGTCAGAAGGCTCCCCAAAAGCCAAAAAATCGCCGAAATAAAGTTAATTTAGTTTTTGATGAAGAAAAACGAAGGTAACATGAAAGAATTATGTCCCATATCACTTATTTAAAACGCAATACAGATGTTTTATTGAGAAATAATATTATAACCTCAGTTTTTCACGTTCTAACCTAACAGTTCCTCGTTATTTTTAGAGAATTTTTGACTGGTTTCCACAAAAGAAAACTTCAGCGTAAAAAAGAGGCCAAGGAAAAATTTGAAAAAGAACTGAAGGAAGAGAGGAAACGTATTAAAGCAGAGGCAAAAGAATCTTATAAGAAATTAGTTGTTTCACATAGACCAATACCCGAGCTGGAAAATTTAATGAATGAAGAGTATCAAGACGAAGACGTTACAGTTAAAGTTGTAGAACTCTCAACTAACGATATAGTGCAGAAAAATTATTGGATAGGAGCCAATCAACCAAAATATGACCCTGAAGAAGAAAGTGAGAAAGAACAAAGTGAAGAGGAAGAGATAACAGGAATGGAATTAAAACGGAAGCATAAACCGGTAAAAGAAACAATAGAGAAAGTTAAGTTCCAAACTGAAAAAGATGTGAAAAAGGCTTTGAAAAAACAAGCTACAAGAACTGTAAAGAAAAGTAAAGTGTTTCAAATGAAGAATAAACTTGAGAGGCAGAAACAAAAAAAAGTCATTGCAGATGAAAAAGCTGAAATTTCATGATAAAAAATTACAAAAGCACAAGGGACCGAAAGGAAGAAAATCCGAACGTACTTAGTTAAAGTTTTTTACGTGATACATGTTTTTTTTTTTGGTTTGATAAAAGTACCTACAATAAATTGCATAAAATATAAAACACTATTATGTGTTCCTCCATTTACTAATAGAATATCAGCATCAGTCACCTGACCCTTTCAGTTTGGAATATAAACAATAAACACAACCTATTTGCATGCAAATTTTCAAACTGACAGTAAGGTTTAAATAAAATCAGTGTACCTTAGATGAAGATATATTCCGTAAGCCAACCAAGCTGACCAGAGCAGTAATTAGCGATGATAACAAAAAAATGACAGTGTTTGTGTCTTGGTAGTTGGTTGCAGCATTATTTACGTAATGCCTGCCATCATTCATTCATGATAATGTTCAGTGCTATCATCAGTTTTAAATAGTATAGTATAGAAAGGTCATTTACCATTTATATAATTTATGTTATTGAGTCCATTTTCTTATGTGATTAAATATTAGATATAAATAGAAAAACACAATAAGAAAAATAACAGATGACATATTCAAATAAATTTCGGAAACAAGAAACTTACCAACATTACCGACTAAAAATGTTGGTCATTTTGGTGACAGCTAAAGTACCGTTTTTTAGGAATGGTATACCGTAAGTCATCTATAAGTAACCAGACTTTCAGTAATTTGATGTTTATGTAATGTTAAAACAGCAACCAAAGTGACTAAGTTGGCTTACGGAATATATCTTAAGTCTTCCACAGTGTAGAACAATTTTTTTTTATAAAAATTTTTAACCCCAGAATTATCAACATAACCTCTAACTTAAAGGGAGTTTGAGTGACAAGAAAATGTATTACAAACAGAATTTAAATATTAATCCTGTATTTTAAATAAAAAATAAAAATTATGTTTAGTAGCTATCGTATTCATATCTCGATTTATATTTTATTGGAATTTCTGGTAATACTTTTTCTTCGCACTGAAATTCCCTTTAAGTGAAAGATACCTTTAAAATATTGATAATACCGGATAATTCTTTAATAAATTTATTCTCAAACTTGAAATAACTTACAACTTTTGATTATAGGTTATGTTGTCATTTTGTTTATTATTTATACTAGTCTACGATTCTACCTTAGCATTTTACTTTGGATGCACAGTAATCTAAACCTGTCCTTTTACCAAAGAATATTTACGTTTAAAGTTCGTTTATAAACGTAAATATTCTTTGCTTTTACTGCAAAGCGGTTTGTTCGTCTCTCCATACTGGCATTATTTCTTCTCTCTCTGTGCCGCCAAGTGTCGAGCTAGAATCGTAGAGTAGTACTTCAAACTGAATGTGTGACGTCAAATGCAGATGCTCTAATTAGCAAAAGATACTTGCTCTGATTCCGAATATCAAAATTTTATTGAAAAATTAAAAAATCATAATATAATTGTTTTCTTTTATTGTAATATTTAATAAAATTAATGAAAAACTGTGAAAATAGTTGTCATTTTCAAGTATCACAATAATGAACTATATCGATTTCTGTAATAATATAGTTGTTTTTTTTTTTTTAAATTTGCTTTTGATCATACTTCGTATATTTGACATTTGTTTCTTTCTCTACAGATTTAAATTACTCTCAAAAAATTCCACAAGCTTAGATTTTAACTGAGCTCTCATGCTTAGTAACAAAAGCAGGTAATTATGTGACCTGGAGAATTTAGGTTAGTAATAATTTAGTATTGGAGCATGGGACCCAAGCGATATTTTAAAGTGTAACTATCAAGACTAAATGAAGAAGTTTTGCAAAGAAAAAATTACGATTGATGTTTGCAAAAAAAGTTGCAAAAGTTGTGTTTCGAAATTTTATTTTAGATTAATTTTTCACTGCAAATTTCAAAAAGGTGTAATGAAATTTTAAATCTGGTGATATACTTTCCACCTGATTCTGAAATAAAGGCAAATATTTTATAAATTGTCAAAAAAATAGCCTGGGGGCACACAACTTTTGCAACTTTTTTCGCAAATTTCAGTTGCAATTTCTTCTCTGCAAAACTTCATTTAATCTTGATAGTTATGACCTAAAGTATCACATGGTCTTATGTTGCAATACTGAGATATTATTTAACATAAATTTCACGAGTCACCACTAATACATATGACCAAACTAATGCAATGATATCCTCTCAATGTGCGATCGATCACTGATGTCTCATTTTTTATTTAAACTATGTACAATACAAAAACCATAAATAAAAAATAAAAAGTTTATTGGATAAAAAAATATAGCACAAACAAAAATAAATATACTAATAATAATAACAATAATATCCATATACTGGCACTATTTCATTAGTCCCATTTATAGTTTAAGATTATTAATACCAAACGGACATATTTTATAATTTAGGCAAGTCGCACATTGAGGTTTAATAGGTTGACATATCTGCTGTCCAAATCCTACAAGCAAATGATTCACTTCACTCCATAGCTCTTGAGGAAGCCAGTCTTCTAGTGCTTTTCTTGTTTCTTCTGGATTCTTTGATTTCACCCAGCCTAACCGATTTGAAATTCGATGAACATGAGTGTCAACACCTGCAAATGCAATGATTTTACTATACTATGTTTAATGAACAAATTGATTGGTACAGTACAATTTGCACAAAAACAAGTTTTACACTATACAACTTTAAAAACCCAGAAGAATTCAAGAATCATTCTATTTGAAATAAAATTGTTGAAGAATTAAAACCATAAACGATACAGGAGGGGCTCTTAGTGAATCAATCATTACTTACGATGAAAAAATATAATTTTGGCAAAAAAAATGTGTTTATATCTATCGCGACAGCAGCCACAGTTTTTGAGATATAGTTTTCAAATTTTGCACAAACGTTCTAGAGGCCAAGGAGCTGGAAAGGTTTTTTTTTAATTTCACAAAAAAATGTTGAAGAAAGATTATAAAGTTGATTCACTTTCTGTCATCCTAACAATTGACTTTCGTGTTAAATTGGACTTGTTAGTTTCGACCACTCTCAGTGTCAGTCTTATTTTTTATGTCATGCTGTTAATTACATTACTAACCTTAAAAATTATTGCCAACATAACGAAAAATCTTTCACTTTCTCTAGTCCTAACTAAAGGTAGATTTTCACGTTGATAAGTTGGACGAAAACTGCTGACATTACTTAAACTACAAAATAATTGCCAATTTAAAAACGGGAAAATCAATTTTTAGTTAGGACAATAGAAAGTGATAAACTTTGTCAGATTTATAATATAAAGCAAACGAAATGTTATCCAAATGTTTAAATAAAGCTGAAATTGAATTTTTATACATAACATACTTTGACATCATGAATGATTGAATACATTTGGCCCTTCTTTTCTAACTCAACCCCCCCCCCCCCCGAGACTGTTCCTGTTAGAGAAAATTTGTGTTAAAGAAAATACTACTAAAAAACGCAGTAGATATAGAAGTTTGACTGTATTTGATGTCAAAAATTACTATTACGGAATGAGGAGCCTTAGATCCCCATTTTTTTTTACCTATTCCTGTAACTTGTCCCCAAGCAGTTTTCATACAAATATGGGCCATTTTTGGTCCAACCCCAGGTAGTTTGCAAAGATCTTTGACTGTATTTGGTATATCACAGTTGTATTCGTTTTGTAAAATATCTGTGGTTTTTTTAATATATTTTACCTTGCTCTGAAACAAAAACAACTGACTTAATTGCAATAGTAGTAACAAATGAACTGTCTAATCAAATGTGAAAGATGTTTAAAATATAATGCTTTTTCTTAATGACATAAATAATGAATTTCTTTCATAGATTTTCGAGAAAAATATTAAAATATCTTGCAACATTCTTTACCTTCCAGAACCCTACAGGATATATTAATTCCCCTAATTTTTCATCAGGAGTTGCGAGAATATTTTGAACGGTACAACCGTGACTTATCAACCCTTGCATGGCTGCATGTGTAACTTGATCTTTAGTTTGACTGCTTAACATAAGAGATAATAGTTGTTGATACCTCATCACCTAAAAGAATAAAAAAGAATGTAATGTAATAAATATACAATAGTTTATTTGATTTTACAAAAAATATCCATAACGTATGTCTAGATTGGCAGAAATTTTACAAAATCAGTACTTAACCTTTTAAGTTTAATATTTACTCAGAAACTGGAAAATAATAAATTTCAAACAAATTTACATAATCAAGTTAGATAAGGTAAGAATTTTCATTCTCTAGTGCATGCCTACAATGGGTTATTTATAATAAACGGTACTTTAAGAGGGCTAATCGAACCAGTGTTTGTAAGGTAATTTTTCAAAATTTATTTCTTCCATACAGCTTGGTCAAATTACACCAAATTTGGAGGATCAATAGTTGAAAGTGTACTAGAGGGTACATGTATATCTATTTTAATTAATTTTCACTTTATATAGGGAAAATTTATACCGTAAATATAAGTGAAATTTGGACGTGATTAGCTCCTGAATTATGATATCAATCGGTAAAATTCGAGGGAAAATTCATACATGTCGTCTAGAATGAATCTTCATAATTATGCACAGCAAGTTTCAAACTTTTATTCCGTACTATTTGGTTAAAATGAATTTTCTAAATAAGTATCTTTGTCACTACAAATATAGCAAAGAAGTGTTACCTCTATCGGGAATCGCACCTCAATGAAGTCGGTGAATAAAACGTCCAGTGAAGGTATAGTCAAGAGCAAAATTATTCAGCGGCGCATGTATAAAAGCTTTCTAGAGAGTGACACAGCTATCCGAAGCTTTTTCCCGACTAGGCCCCTTAATGGCAAGCTTTGAAAATCATAGAAATAAAATGTAGCGTAAAATTTATTGCATTGAGCATTCTATCATTTATTAATACAGTAAGTGAACCCCATGTTCATTATACATAATCAGTGCATGCCAGTCTGATAAATTAATAAATATAGTTTAAAAAAACTAAAAAACACGCTTTTAAAGCACATCAAACTAAAAAGTGAAAAATGATTATTAATATAAACTGAAAACAATAATGAACGAAAAATACTAGTATTATTGTGAAAAAAGCGTGGGTTGCTCGATATACGAAAAATATGGCACAAAGCGCCCCACGCTTTTTTCACAATAATACTAGTATTTTTCGTTCATTATTGTTTTCAGTTTATATTAATAATTATTTTTCACTTTTTAGTTTGATGTGCTTTAAAAGCGTGTTTTTTAGTTTTTTTAAACTATATTTATTTTTCACTTTTTAGTTTGATGTGCTATGAAAGCGTGTTTTGTAGTTTTTTTTAAACTATATTTATATTGCTTATTGATGCTGATATTATAACATATTACGATCCAACAGATATTTCTGAAAAAAAAAATATTTTTTATTTCAGTCATGGGATTTGAACTCACGCCCGAGGAGTCCGTCATTTCGCGTCGACTAAGACTAGCCCGCTCGGCCAACGACCGAACTGAGAATCACGAAATATACTTACAATATTAAGCCTCTTGCTCTCACGTAGAGGATACGTGAGGAAAGGACTGGCGATCCTGATCAGGATAAAGATATAAACTTATCAAATTATTGTATTGTTACCGGTTCTTCGTAAGTGTACAAAGTTTCAATTAAATCTGTCCGTTTAAAGTGGGTCAAAATCGAGTCCAAAGAGTCGGTTACAAACAAGCAAACATACAAGTGCAGCTAATAAAAAGCGTGTTAAAAACGCTATAAGGCATGTTCCCATTTTCCAAGGTACAAGAGTTATGTGCCTAATTTCAGTTTACTGATCAAGATAAAGAGTCAGTTCTAGTATTTTTTGATTGGTACTGTCCAATTCAAATAGGATTGTGGGATAACCGAGTAAGAGGACTCGGTACTTTTACTAAGTACTATCTCTGCTTTCCTACAACAATATAGCTGTTGTGTGCCAAAATGATGACAGATTCTACAATCTTAGTATCGCAATCCTATTTGAATGGGATAATAAAATTCGGTCAGAAAAGTATTTACAATAGATATTTTGATTGCTCGAGATTTTTTTTTAATATTTTTTACCCTGATAAGAATCACTATACCTCTGGTGATGCTTCCGTATCGTGACATTTGTGACAACCCATCGAATCAACTGGTGCATCAAAATTTTTTTCGCATTTCACGTAAATTGTTCAACGTCTCTTCCCAGTTTAAAGGCATTTTATCATTTCTCTCATATTTCTCAACTTTTATTATTTTTTTTTAATTCTGCCCCATTTTTGTTTTCTACTTTTAGATGATATTCTCCTGCACTGAAATCCTCATCCATTTCTTTCTTTATTTTTGACGAAGACGGCTCATATTCAATTTTAATATGTTCACGTTTTATGCCAACTTTAGGACATGGTTCGGGTGGCTCAGAATTTTCAGGTTTGACCATTTCCTTGCTAACAGTACCAACTTCCCGTTTTTACTTTTGAAGACTTAATAGACGTTTCGTTCTGTAAATGGTTGATTATTTTGAGATTCATTTGTAATGCTTTTATTTTCTGTTTCCTTATTTGTATTTTCAATCGTTTTACTCAAATCCTTTCGCAATTTAGGTTTTGATTGAATCCTAAATTTTTTCAAGTCATGTTTTAATGATATTTTTTCAATATCATCAGATTCGTCAGTTTTTAAATTATTGGTGGTATTACTTCTTGTTACTCGAACTGGTTTGTCTGTATTATTTCTAGTTTTTATTATTCTTTTCATTATGAAATGTATTTTCGTTGCAATACTTCCAACTACCAATGTAAACATAAACAAAGACTGACACTTTGACATACAATGAAAATGTTAGGTTAGGTACATTATTGCTTTAGTGCTTTTCGGGTGCAGAAAAGTTTTAAATGAGTAGTGTAATAACTAGAGTTGGCAAAAATGCTCCGCAGGACATAGGCGTACCCATCATAATAAGTGTAAGAAAAGAAATTCACTAGTAATAAAAGCAATAAACTATTAAAATTTATTACAATGTATACACAACTTACCCTCTTAACTAGCTTGGTTATCAAAAACTGAAAAAGATGTGTAAAAACTTTGCAGCATCTTGTATGTTTCTATGGTTGTCTCCGAGAGTAATGTTCGACGTGGTGAAAAAGTATGCTTATATTTTGAGAACAACCGTTCGACATCTATTGATGTAATACAAGCATACTTAAAACAGTCTTTGAACTCACTTAACGGATCTGCAGATGCACCATCAGTACCATCACAAATTTGTCTTAATCTGGTGAAACCGGTGTCTTGGTTTAATATACGTGCGAACTTTTCCAAAAATTTAGTATCCACCCAATCCCTTATTCAAAATCGTTGCAGATTTTTTTAAACCAGTCACTAATAACCGAGGTGACCAAAATTTCAAGTAGTCCTTAAATTTAAAACAGCACACAGAATAGTGTGTTCTTAATAATTAATAAATCAGGACGTCTCTTCCTTCAAATTATATTATAGTGTGTGATTGTTGGATGCAGATACTGTATTTCTCGTTTTCTAGGATAATTTCATTTTTTTCAAATTTTATCATATACCATCAACTTTGTTGTTTTAACTAACACCTTGTATTTTTTTAACTAATTTAACACATTACGATAAGTAATGGAAAATAGAGAGCTTAGTGGTTCTATAGTGAACATAATTTTTCCAAAAGTGCCTCTAAAATTCAGTTTTCCTGAAATTTCTATAGATGAGTAAAACAATATTTTTAAAATGTATTGTTTCCGTAAAGTTAACAGTTTGAACATGCTCGATTGCTAAGGTGCATCGTATTTAATATTAGCGAAAGGCTCACATAAAACTACTCAGCTAGAAGGCGTCAATTTGTCATCATTTTCTAGTCCTTATTCGTCGGGGACAGCAAGTGTCGAAAAACTGACGTCATATTAACGTCGTATTTTGACCTATTATTTAACGTTTAAAAGGTGACGTTCTAATGACGTTGTATATTCGCCACATATGGACATAATACTATTTAACTATACTTATGGATTTTCACTTTCTTAAAAATGTTGGGTTTGAATAAAAAAAATATTGCCAATAAAGGTTATTATACAAATTTTAAGGTTAATTTATTCATTACTGTTATTATATTTTCATTAATTCACCGATGAACATAAAAATATATTAGTCATTTTTAACCTTAGTTGTTTTTTGGTCTATCTCAATTTTTACATATTTAGGGCCGATCTTTCCATCTTCCATTAAATCTTTTTGAATAAGTTTCATGGAAACAATTACTGATACAATGGAGGCTAACGTTTTTAGGCTCACCAGTTGGCGCCACTAACCAAGTAAGGCCATGTCAAAAGTTATTGTTAGGCGTGAGAAAAGTTTATAGGGTTTTATTATAATTATTTCGTACACCAGCAAATAAAAAACCTTGTTAATTGTGCCTCAGTGTTGTGAAGTTCCATTTGGTAAGGAAACAAAAGGCGGACATATGCTTCCGAGAGATAAAACTCGTCTAAAACAGTGGTAGGTAGCGATTCACAGGGATAACTTTACTCCTTCGAAACATTCGTGTGTTTGTAAGAAATATTTTAATCTTGACGATTATGCATTACCAAAGGAGCCAGATACAGAAAATTGTGAGTAATAATCATGTACATTCGTTGTTTTCTACATGCTCATCCTTGGTATAACCTAACTTTAATGACATAAGAAACTTGCGATAAGTACAATAATTTCCCTCTTAAGCAAGTAAATTACTACTTTCCCCTTCTGCCATCATTGTGTTAAATGTTTTTCAGTTAATTTTTACAAAAATTACTAAAGACTAGCGTTAAAAAGCCATAGTAAATAATAGAGAGTTGTTGAGTAGCCAATTGTGAAATACCGTAACGTTATTTTGACATCTACGCGTGCGCAATTTCAATTAGGAAATGCGGTAACGTTAATAACGGTAACGGTCTGCGTTAATTTCGGAGGGATATAGTAGACGTAGTATATGTACGTTAACGTTATCGTTATACACATCGTTCTGTTGTCGATCCCTATGATTGATAATAATCTGAATAGCATTATCCATATTGTAATATATAAAAATAGATAGGTGTAATATTCACTATATAAGTATTATACACTAACCCAAACAATGAAAATACAAAAGTAGGGTTAGGTTAGGCTGTCAAAGATAACAAATAACGATTGCTCATTAAGTAACTGTTCAACAAGTCTCTTTTTGGAAACACGTTATTTGTAGATACGTATTGAAATAAAGTTATCGTATCTTCATAACGTTACGTTATTTTGGATGCTCAACAACTCTCTATTAACGTTGAGTGACATAGACAGTACCCTACACTAACGCCGCTCGTGGTGAATTCAAGCGCGGTAGCTCTCATTGTATCCAAGGAAACTACCTACCAAATAAATGTAATAGGAGATCGGCCCTTAAAGTATGCATCAAATGTTTTAAAAATTGGCGCTTATTATGTTTCCGTTTCCGAACGATTACGATGTGCGATGAATTTAACTAATGTGCTTCTCTCTCTAATTTCTCAAACGCTGCTAAATGTCGTTCTCCGTTCCTCAAAATGAGCATGCGCCACTACTTTTTTGATCGAAACTTCCGCGTTTAACTTTACCACGTCTAATAATTTCGGTAATATTGGTTTAAGTACAAGATAATGCTTTTATTAATAATAAACGAACGCCGCTGGCTGTTTTGCAGTCTTGCTTCATTTTTTTTAGTTTCTTTTACTTCACAATTTACCGATTTATAGTTTTAATTGTTCCACTAAAAACAATTGTTAATTTTTTTTGCTTCTAAAATATATACCTATTATAAAAAATGATGTTAGGTAAAACGAGTTGTACCAAATAATATAATATATAATCTTTGGCGTTTTTTTTTTTATTTTTGAAAAATCTAGTAATTTTTTGTTTTATATATTTGTATTCACCTCAACCTGGTTATTACAATTTGTTTTTATTCTCACACAGTATACACCGTGCGACGTTTATAAGTAAACTGAATAGTGAATAAACATCGTCTAGATCTCGTTGCGCACGCACAACTACTGTGGGAGAGTAACCGGTTGGAGAGCCGGTCCGGGGCTCACGGAATTTGTCCGGTGTCTACAGTAATAACTAGTGATTTTGATTAAAATAATAATATACTGCAAATAATAATTTGTCCATTACAGTAATAATGTCAAGTATACTGTCAATTATGTAGAGCGTTATTTTATCCGTTATCTTTGTTATTTCTAACTATACAGTGTGTCCCACGAGATGTGGGATTGATTACATGTGTGTCTTGGTTATTAGAGGAGATAGAGTATTGCTAAAATGAGCAAAGTAGTGCAGAATTTTATGCTTATTAACATGGTGTCCAGAAATCAATTGAATTTCGATTGGTTTGGATTTTGATTAAAAAGAAAACAAAATCGCCATTTTTTAAATGTCTTATAACTTTTTTATTTGCGGATCAATTAAAAAATGTTTAAGATCATTTTGCAATTATTTTTTAAGGACTTTACAGTGACATTCTCAATTTATTTTTTCAAATAGTATTTTTAACAAAAATTACACAACTTAATTTTTTGTTATGGACGCCATATTGGATTATTGAATTTTTAAAATCAGAAAAATTGTCTGAAAAAATAAATTAATGCCACTGTAAAGCTCTTAAGAAATTATTGGAAAATAGTCAAAACTTTTTTATTGAACCACAAATTAAAAAGTTACAAGGCATTTTAAAAAATGGCAATTTTGGCTTTTTCCAAAAATAATCTAAACCAATCGGAATTCAATTATTGTTTTCTGGACTCCATGTTAATGGATATAAAATTCTGTACTACTTTGTTCATTTAAGCGATTCTCTGTCTCCATTAATAAGCAAGATACCAATTGTAATCCCACCTCCCGTGGGACACACTGCATCTGACAAATGGAAAATACGTGTATTAAAAATAGCTTCAGTCGTCTTGGTAATACGATTTTCAAAGTATTCGTAAAAAATCTTGTAACTTTTTTTATAAACTACTTTTGAATAGCCAGAAATAACAAAGTTAACGCGGGTGGAACCCACTCAAAGTTTCCGTCATATCTCCCTTCGTATCAGAGCGACCCATCAACCCCTATATCACTGTATTTGTGAGAAAATGTTCTATTCAAATATGTAAAAGTATACAATGTTCGATTAAAAAAAAAAATTTAATAACTGTTTAGTCATCTTGTGTGAGCTTCCATTGTTTTTCTGATACGATTTTCAAAATCTACATACTTAATAAATCCTATAACTTTTGTATTTATCATTTTTTCGTAATAATAAATAATACGAAATTAGGAGGGGTGAGAATTCTCGCAAAATCACCCTGTACTTACTTAATACACAATTATGCGTCCGTACTGTGTATAAGGAATTGTTAATAAATTTTCGAAGGTTTATTGAATCACATATCATTAATTATTATAAGACTTTATTGTTATTAGCCCTTAACTACCATATATCTATCACTGCGCTTTTAAGACAACGATCCTTGTCGTACTCGCTGCCACCACAGACTGACTTGTCGTTGCACGAGTCCCCCCTACTATTCATGCGATAGTTACGACATCAACTTATCATAGTTGCCAGGGTAATGCATTTTAGGCATCTATTTCTCGTGAATACGTGTAAAATAATTTCCTGTTTGAGGTTCAGTAACCTAACAAATCAAAAAATAACACATACATTATTAAGAGGAATATTTAAAAACAATATGTAATACATTCTTTTCATTATTTGATAATTCCATACATTTCTGTTATTTGCCTATTTTTCATGTTCCAAACTGGAAAAATAAAGGCGCGTATTTTTTGAGAAACACTAGACATTAATCTATAAAAATCACAGTAAACTAAATATATAAAAGTTATTGTCACATTTGTGCAGCTGTCATTGTAACATTTTAAATTCTTGTAACGCATTACACAATCAGCAATATGGGTGAAGCAGCAGAAAATCTAAACTATGATTGCAACTATAATATGTTTCTGGCAAAAATTGCCCTCTCAAATTTGCCAAGATCTGAAGGTAATTTTTTATATATTGACACTAAGATATGATAAACATTTGAACATTTAGATAGACAGAAAGCAGTTAAATGGATGAAAAAGCTAACTACTTGCAACAGGTCCATAGAAGAAATGAAACTAAGGAACGATTTTATGTATTATTTAGTCGTTAATATTCAACAAGGCGAGTTACATCCACCTTTTACGGAAAATCCACCAACCAGTCCTTTACCAAATATAGCCAATCTTTTGGTAAGTTCAGTAGTTGATATGAAAAGAATTTTTTCAGTGTTTTAGTCAATTATATTAGCTACTTAAAATGTTGCGTGTTTTTAATGTTTTAAACCAGGAACTATTTTATTAATAAATACAAACGAAACATTAATCCTTTTTAAAAAACAAAAAGATTTGAAATAATAATAATAATAATAATAATAAACTTCTTTATTCATTTAAGGTATAATAAAATACATTGAATGCGTCAGTATACAATATACATATAAATAGAATTAAAATTGAAAAGTATAAATATGTATACACACATACACATGTATACATACATGCATATATACATATACACACACACACACACATATATACACATATATATATAAAAAATAACTATAATTGTAAACACAATTTATACATGCAGATATGAACAGTCAGACAGCATACAACAGTTTATCTAGATAAGAGGAGTATTGAAGTATTCATTGACTGAATAGAAACTATGCTTTAATAGCAATGACTTAATTGTGTTCTGGAAAAGATTTAGATTTTCAATATTTTTTATTTGAGGAGGTAGATGGTTAAACAATTTGACAGGCATCACATAGGAACTATTTGATAAAAGTGCTAGTTTGTGATGAGGTAGTCTAATGTGGTTTCCGTGCCTTAAATCATACTGGGCAACTTCAGAACTTTGAGTAAATTTCTCAGGATTTTTTTTTGACAAACACAACACATTTAAAAATATATAATGAAATCACTGTTAGTATATTCATACCTTTGAAGAGATTTTTGCAGGAATATGATCTGGGTTTGAAACACATCGTTCTTATGATTTTTTTTCTGCATAATAAGTACATCATTTATTCTATTTGAGTTACCCCAGTTTATAACACCATAGTTGAGAATAGAATTTACGTAGGCATAGTAGTACGTTAGCAATGTGTGTTTGTTAACAAATTTCCTCATTTGCCAAATTGAAAAACAATAACATGACAACCTCTTTATGATACACTCTATTTGAGAATGCCATGATAGGTTGTAGTCAATTTGCAAGCCTAGGAATTTTATACTAGGACTCTGTATTAACGATTTGTCAGATGATTTGACTAAGATACTACAATTATTTTCTCTTACTGAAAATGAAACTAAATGTGTTTTAGTTATGTTTAGTAACAGACCATTATTGTTGCAGTAGGATTCCATATTTTCGGTACCCTTACTAGCTAATTGACTGAGGCACGTAAAGTCGTTAGCTGATGCAACTGCTGCCGTATCATCAGCAAATAGTGATACATGTTCAAACATTACATTTTCATGAATGTTATTTATAAATAAAATAAATAGCAGGGGGCCCAGCGTGCTGCCTTGAGGTACCCCGACACCTAGCGGTCGCAGATCAGAATAATAGTCCTCTGTTTCAGATCTTAGAAGGACTTTTTGTGTTCTGTTTGATAAGTAGGAACATAACCAGTCATAGGCTAACCCTCTTATTCCGTAATTATACATTTTTTCTAGGAGAATACTATGGTTCACCATGTCGAAGGCTCGTGTAAAGTCAAAAAAGATGCCTACAACTTTTTTTACTTTTGTCCAATTGCTCTAGAATATAGTTAGTAAAGGAAACCGAAGCATCTTCAGTAGACAGGCCTTTACGAAAACCAAACTGATATTTATAAAGTATATCGTGATTATTTACAAACTTAATTAATCTGTTGTAATACGCATTTTCAAATACTTTAGAGAATACTGATAACAGGCATATTGCTCTGTAATTAGCCATATCCATGTTATCATTTTTCTTATGAATTGGAATTACAATTGCGGTTTTAAGATTTACTGGGAAGATACCTTGACAAAATGAAGCATTAATTAAATCTGTAAGAATTGGTGCAATAAAGTCAGTTATGTGAATAAGAAGGGAACAGGGGATACCATCATGACCTGCAGAATTTTTTATTGCAACTTTTCTTATAATTTCTTTAGTTTCACTGATATCAATTGGACTTAAAAATATGCTAAAGTTCAAAGAGTTTACTATTCGAGGTGGGTTATAAGTACCTAGTTTTTGAATGAGATTGTCAACAGAGTCAATAAAAAAATTATTAAATTCTTGTGCAGCGCGAGAAAAATCTGAGGTTTCATTTCCATTTCTATCGCGAAATGAAGAGGGATATCGTGGCTTGTAAGTTCCATTAGTCTCGTTTCGAATTATTTGCCAGACTACTTTAGATTTATTAGTGGCATCATGAAATTTGGAGTCATTGTAATGATGTTTGGCTGATTGAATAGTCTGCTTATGGTACTTTAATAGAATATTGTAACGCATCCTAAGCTGCTCGTCATTTGTTAATTTGTAAGTTGTAAACAGTAAACGTAAAAATTCCCCTCGATTTATAATATCATCATTTATCCATCCTTTGTGATGCCTTTTTTTTGTCTTACCACCTACTTTTATTCGTACCAGAGGAAATACTTTATTAATGATACTACTGAGTCTATCACAAAAACAATTGAACTTATCATCTGCATTAGTGAGTAGATAAACATCATCCCAGGTTTCAGTAGATAGTTGATATTTAAAGTTTTCTATATTAAGCTCATTATTAAAAAGTCTTTTATAGATATATTTAACCTCCTCCTTCTCGGGTGAAATTTTTAATGGAAAAAAAATAATCTGCATTTTATGATCAGACAAATGAGTCGTTAAAACATTAGAGTTGCAAATATCAAAATTTGTAAATATATTATCAATAATGGTTCTAGACGAACCTTGTACGCGCGTATACTCATTAATACGTTGTACGAAACCATAACATGAGAGCACTGTACTTAAGAACTGTGCATTTTTGTCATTTGCCTTAGAATCAAAATTTACATTAAAATCGCCACATATTATTTGGTGCTTAGATCTACTATTAGTTTTTTCAATAATACTTTCAAAATACCTAGTAAAATAAATATTTATTTCGGTAGAATTTAATTCCCTAATAATTCAAATTAGTCACCAGCCATTTTATATACATATATATATATATATATATATATATATATATATATATATATATATATATATATATATATATATATATATATATATATATATATATATATATATATATATATATATATATATATATATATATATATATATATATATATATAATATATATATTCTCGAATTGTGTACCCATGGTGTGAGATAATGGATTCATTTCGAAGAAAGAAAAGTCTGGATTTTTCCTTTATTAATGATGACAGGTTTCGAAGTGTATAGCACTCCTTCATCAGATCATAAAGATGAATTACAAGAATTGTTAGGTTAGAAAAACGACGTGTTCTCCAAAAATATATATGCAAAATTAAATGTGACTTCATTTGGAATAGAAATATTACTTAAAAAATTATCGATGAACTGTCTTCATACAGAAAAATTAGAAATTAATTTACCAAAATCCCACCATTTCATGTATGTATGTATTATCACCGCTAGATCGCGCCCGGTAGCATTTTCGGAAACTGCGGACATACGAGCCATAGACTGGCAACTCGTGAATTGTCGGATACAAGATTCTCTCTTTTCGAAAAATGCAGAATATCAAGACGCATCATTCTCATATTTATATTAATATACTCGTAATTCAATACGAAAAGTTAAGCCACGGTAATCGCAGTCAGTAATTTGATGATAATCCAAGTAAAATGTAGAACCAAAATTCTACAAAAAATTTAAAAACATGAAAAAATGACTGGCAAAAAAATCACCCAGATCACATAGAAGGTCCTTCGCCATTAGAAACATTTAAAAAATGCTCGAGACCGAAAATACACGGGTTCAAAGTGTCACATGTCACATCACTTCTTTTTAACAAATTAGATAAAGGATGAAAAACCATATTCAAAACTTCAAACCGCAATTTTTTATCTCAATTCTCCGATTTTTAAAAGCCGAAATAGTAAAAATAATTTTCATTAAAAAAACCGCTCCGCAGTATAAGCGCGACGGCCGGCGTCGCGATGCATTGGAAAACACCAAAATGACCAATACTCATAGAGAAGCACATAAATAATAATTACAAGCAGGTCTGAACGATTTTATTGCAGTCCAAGAGGCCCTACAAAATTTTAATTTCAGTGGTCAACAGAAGCTAATAATTATCACAGACCAAAGCCATCATAAAATAGTAAAAACTGAATTTCTGCATTGGTAATATATAAATTTTAAAAGATGCTAGTCGCACACACCTAAAAAATAATTTTTACAAAGTCAATTAAACAAATAACAATTAATATTAAAGTTAAATAGTTTAAGATAAATTAATAATAATAATTTCAGACAACAATCATTGTTTCCATAGCGCCTAATTAACCGCCAAATTTCTCTATACGAGACTTAAACTTGTAAAATTGGAATACACTATGTAGACCATTCAAATAGACCGAATCGGGAGCTTTCACCTAATCGGGAACTTTCAAAGTGGGGTAGCTTTTGTTCTTTTTTACGCGTTTGGAAAAACCATGACATCATGTTAACATCACAATAGATGACACAACCCCTATAAATATAAAATTTAAGACAAGTTGAGATAATTACACCACTTGATACAGAAGAGCAAGCATCGTGGTACTAAATTCATTTTCACAGTATACATTTTTGACTTTTGCATTAACACAGACTTGAATAATTAATCTACAACCGGTTGTGAAGCCCATTAAACACCAATTGATTTACGTCCCTCAAAACAGTCTTTCGTTGGCCGTTTCACAGGTAAATAAATCTCCACGGACCCCAGAAGTCTTAAGATAGGCACTAAGAAATTTATCCACGTGCCAGGCTGGGTTATTTTTTGGTACTCAAGACACGAAGACGGTGTCCACCACCCATAAAATATTTTTACAACATCCACCGCAGAAAACCAGAAGCACTTCTTCGACAGCTTTTATCATTCGTGGATTTTGGCTTGAGGAGTCTTCCGTCATCAGGTTTTATTGTAAAACTCTACGTTGTTTTTTATTTATTAAACTTAGAAAACCACAAGCAGGCTCATAGAGACGTAGGCGGTCTACTAATAAAAAATTAAACGTTATTGTAAAAGAACATCATCGTCTGAGATCTCCGAAGACAGGTAAATAAGTGACTTGCATACTTAGAAACTTGGAATTATTTTTCAAAATAATTTTTTTCGCGAAGCTAGGCTTTTGAGAAAATTCTCGAACCTCGTTTTATATAAAAAAATTTAACTTGTTTTAAAAATCAAAGCCTCACTGGACTTAAAATTCATTTATTCAACGAAAATTGGTTAGTTCTAAGTTTCCCGGGTGTTTACTAGGCTGCGATAAAGGTTTCAGCATTTATCAAAATTTTTTGAGTTTTAGAATCGACAGCCAAAATTTGTACAAAAAAATAAATTTCATCAAAACATTTTGTTAGTCCACCAGGAAATAGAAAAATTCATTTTTAAATTTTTAATAACTCGTTTGAAAATAAATTTTCATATTTATTTTCATTTTAATGAAATCATATTAAGCATAACAAGATACACTGTTCAAACAAATTTTTTTTCGAATCCGACTTGGTTTTACAAATCGATCGTTATTAAGAAATATTGTGAAGTCTTGCGCGACCTTTTGGGCAGGCTAGTAGTATCCAAGTTGTAGGTCAACTTGCTGTCCAGTCTGCTGAATTTCAAGAATTTTTTCAAGAATTTTTTTTGTATTTGTGTTTTGTGATTGTGAATTTTACTTTCATCTAAAGGACCACCTGTCCATTTTATTTTCCGTCCTAACGACTAAAAATTTTACACCACCTGATCTCACGAGTAAAATTCAATTTTGTAAGGAACCCTCTGTTCAAATTATTTTTTGGCCTTCAGCGAAAAATAAATAATCAAAAAACACTCACAGGGAACCAAAAAGTCATTTTTGCAATTGTATTCTTTCATAAAAGCTGACTGAAAAAATATTTTCAGTATTTCATAGTCATTTTCAGGCTGGAAAAGAGCCAAATTTTCAAGGATCCCCTGTGCAAATTTTTTTGCCCTAAGAAATAAATAAAAAGGATAAGCCGCTTGATTAAATCCTGAAGCTACAAGGTCTGAAGTAGAAACAGATCTCTCAAGCCAGGACTGCCGAAGAGGAATTGTTGAATTCTTGCTCAGCTTTGCCAACATAGCCAAAGGCACACATAAAGTTCAACGAATCTAAGAACAGGCTACCTTACCTCTCCGTATAATAAAAATCGACCTTGAGAAAATTCCATTCCTACGATCAAATACCAAGGCAATAAACTAAGATTATTTTCATGGCAGCAAGTCACGTGGCGCCCAACTTAATAAAAAGAATAATAACCGAGCTAGAGAGAAATCAAATCACAGGTCTTAAAAAACATAAAACCACCTTAGGGCGAAAACACAACACAGCGGTGCGACGTCGCATCGCAGAAATCAACGACGTCGTAGAAATTTGCGATGCGACGTCGCTTAGTACAAATCCTGGGTGAAACCACAACACTGCGGTGCGACGACGCATCGTAAATTTCCACGACGTCGTTGATTTCTGCGATGGTACATCGCACCGCAGTGTTGTGTTTTTACTTATGAGATCGGGAATGATTCTCTCAAGCAACGCACACGCAAATCACGGAAGTCTAGTGGTCTTTTATACGCGACTTAGTCTGCTGTGCCAACATGTTGCGTGTGTACAAGATTTGGTACATTATTTGGTTTTTATATTTAATTATAACACGCCATACATACATCAAACGTGTCGCTTCTGGTATAGGTCTTCTGTGGCCGTGCAATGAACGTTCGTCGCATCGCATTGCGGTGCGACTTCGTTTTTGCGATGCGTCGTCGCACCGCAGTGTTGTGGCCTGCAACAGCCGTAGGACACGTATTGTGCGGTCCACATCTCACTAGAAGCGTCTTCTCTGCGATGCCGTGGCGATGAAGTTTTAACGTTGCGTCATCGCATCGCATCGCCGTGCGACGTCGTTTTTGCGATGCGACGTCGCACCGCTGTGTTGTGTTTTCACCCTTATTGTATTTGTGACAGAAACTCGGCAATCTCGTCCCGTTTTCCAACGGCTTGTATATCAACGTATTAGCAGAAGCTACGCAATCTTAGGCGAGGGTTGTGTAGATAGTATATCATCATTCGGAGGGAATATAAAGCAGTCGATCCCTTGTCTATTACATGTTAGGCAAGTAAAAAATTCCTACTCCTCGATTGAGAAGAAGTTTGGCAAAATTTCCAGGTTGGGATTAGTTAGCCCCCTGGCGTCGGTGATTGGTCCTGGTAGCGGAAATAGGCCAACATTATATAAATGAAAAACAAACTTGGAAAAGGAAAGTTATGGAATTTGACAATATTATTTATGTCTATACTTTTTTTATGACGTTAGTCACTGTTAAAATTAACTATAATTATTCCAGTTTGAACCGTTGTCACCAGGTAATCTCATTACAAAGCCTGTCTACGATGGAATAACATGGAAATCGTGCTTGTGTAATAAACGGTACCCGTTGAAGTAGCACAGTCGACCGTTTAACACAGCGGGACCACAAACGGCGGCGACTGGGGCATTTTATGGTTTACACTGAGATTGGCAAAAATAATATATTACTCGTATAATATGATATATTTTAGGAGTAAATTGTTTTCCCTTTTAAAATTGATTTCATACGTATCCCTGTGAATATAGCATGTCATATTACTCGCGCTTATAGAGAACTTGTTAATTTTTTTATTCTTTTCCAGCCGGGAGGAGTTGCTGAGGGAGCGGCAAACGAATGGGGTGAGAGTTCAGGCGCTGGTGGTAGAAAACCTATGCTGTATGAAAATTCCCCGGACGGTGGAGCATTTTTGGCTGCTCAACCGGTGCCAAGATGTGGTGCCTTTTGTTATTTAGCTGTTGTAGCCCGAGAACCCAAAACAGATTAATATTTAATTTTAAAAATCACATATTACCAAAAGTAAAGAATATCCCGTGTTTTGTTAAAATATAGAAATATATAATAAAAATATTTTCGCTAAAAAATAGTACCTATAAATGTCTATAATAAATTACGTTTTACTTACGTGATTATTAAAAACCGTGAGTAAATAGTAGATTCCAGATTCGTATATACATCGTATCATACATAGGTATACAACATGGTGAAAAATAGATATTTTTGCAGAAGCACAATTAACCCTTTCACTGTGGCCGCGGCGCTCTATTTCGCTATACGGATCGTCTGAACGGCTGAGGTAACCGCTTGCACCAATATCCGCTTCCCGCAGTTAACCCCTAAAATGGTGCTTGTTATATAGATTTTCTTAAAAAAAATCTATATATACATTTATGCTCGGCGACTTTGGGCCCCCGTATCTCGAGAACGGCTGATCGGATCGACCTCAAATTTGGGATCTATCCGAATCTCGAGATTTTTATATAGATTTTCTTTAAAAAATCTATATATACATTTATGCTCGGCGACTTTGGGCCCCCGTATCTCGAGAACGGCTGATCGGATCGACCTCAAATTTGGGATCTATCCGAATCTCGAGATTTCCAGAAACTTTCCGTCTGTCCGGAACTCCGGAAGTCCGGAAACTTTTCTTTGAAATGCGATAACTGTCCCAAATATTGACCGATCGACTTCAAACTTTTACCAGGGGTAGACCTCCATGGTCTACATATGCCTATTGATTTTGAGCCGGTTCCGAAAGCGGCAAGTGGGGCAAAAACGGCCCAACAACCAATTTTTTTACCTTCCTTTGAAATGCGATAACTGTCCTAAATATTAATCGATCGACTTCAAATTTTGAACAGGTGTATACCTCTAAGGGCTACATATGCCTATTGTTTTGGAGCTGGTTTCGAAAACGCGAAGTGGGGCAAAACGGCCTAAAAGCCATTTTTATTTCTTTTTTTTTTTTTGAAATGCGATATCTGTTCAAAATATTGACCGATCGACTTAAAATTTGCAACAGGGGTAGACCTTTACGGTCTACATATGCGTGTTGATTTTAAGCCGGTTCCAAAAATGGGAAGTGTGGCAAAGAAAAATTAAGAATTTTGTTTTTTTTGTGGAAATGCAATAAATGCCCCAAATATTGACCGAATTGGTACAAATATAGGCATATTAGCATAAGACTCAATAAAATGGATCACAAGGAACCGATTCCGACTATTCACGAACCGCTCCGATCATTCCCGAAGGCGTTATAAGCACTTTTAACAGCGTTTTAAGAAATTAAAAAGGGCACCGAACCGATCCGATGTACTTTGTCCGTCTTTTGAAAATCTATATGGCATCTTCACCGCAGCGGTGAATGTACCTCACTTGTTATTTTTCATTCTAAAAAAAAATATGGAATGCCGACTTGGAAAACAATAAAGGACATGTGTTACGGCATGTAACTGGCGCATCTTCCTATATGAAGGCATCTGCAGTGGGCTTAAAAACACATACAAGTATGTAAATTTATTACATGTGTTTAGCACATGGACTCTATCGCATTGCAGAAACTATTAGAGACTGCTATCCCACAATAGACGACAGATTAATAGCCAAAGTAAAGAAGACATTTTCAGAAGCGCCGTCTCGAAGAAAATTATTTGAAAACGAACTGCCAAATACGCTATTAGCACCACAGCCTGATGTGACGCATATGGTTAGAGGATTCAAGCTATTATTATGTTCATTTTGAGGGTGATAGACAAATTAAATGCAAACGACGCACTTTTTATTTCACACGCTCAGCAGACGTTTAATGTGGCCAGCCGCAAATATCGATTCGATTTTTTAAAGAATTTTCTTCAAAACTTCTTTGTTCTTCGTCCAAAGGGGCTGAGACTTTTGCACAGGATAGTAGGTTGCCAAAGTCGACGGGTGCTATGAGGGGGTGTTTTTCCATTTATTTTTTCGATATTTACATACCCAGACGAGATATAAGGTTTGTACTTCACATATTTAACATCTATTCGATCTTTTAAAGAATCGAATACTTGTATATGTATTTTGATCAAAAATCGTCAAAAATTAACACCTGAACAGATACTGCTAATTTACTGGAACTCTGCCTGGAACCACGGTCTTCCAGGCAGAGGTTTACGCCATCCTAGCAGTGGCAGATAAGACTTAGGTTAAGAACGGGGCGGAACAGATGGTATACATCTGCTCTGATAGCCAGGCCGCTCTAAAAGCGGTGTGCTCCTCCAGGACGAAATCATCTGACGTTCAGGAGTGTGAGGACACCCTAGAAGAGTTTGCCAGGCATAAACAAGTGAGACTAGTATGGGTCCCAGAACATACCAGAGTTCCAGGCACCGAGAAGGCCGATCAATCGGCAAGAATTGGGGCAGAGGAACTCTGTCTCGGGCTTGAACCTATATTAAGCATTACAAGAAGGCAGGTCACAACGGCCCTCAATAAGTGGGCCCACAAGTCACTGAGGAAATATTGGGGGACCAATAGGACCTACAGGCAATCTCAAGATTTTGTGAAGGGGCCGAATAAATCGAGATCGACTTGGTCACTGGGCCGGAATCGGAGCACACTGAATCTTTTAATAGGAGTTCTGACAGGCCACTGTATACTTAGGAGGCATCTCTCATTGATAGGTATTGAGGAAAACTTTACATGTCCAGGATGCGAGAGTGGTGAAGAAACATCTTACCACTCTTTGGGACAGTGTGAAGCATATGAGCGAATGAGACATAGTATCTTCGGTTCTGAGGCATTTCTAATGGAGGAGCTAAGCTCCCTCGCAATGAGTGACATTAGAAGGTCAGAAAGATTCGACGAGGGAGCAAGAGAAGCACATGGCTGAGGGGACAGCTGAGGGTTGGTAAAAAGGGCCCGTCTGCAGCCTACTTGCCAGCAGTGGCGGTTCGTGGGTCAAGAGATAGGGAGGTCAATTAGAAAAGTTTACTGTATTACCTACCTTTTAAAGTGATTTAAATTCCAAGTCGATCCTCCGGTCTTTTTGAGATGCAAAGTGGTCAATTACTTTTTCATTAAAATCTTTTATCTTCTTTATTAATGCCCTTTCTATGGTAAGCATAGCTAAAGAAGATAACCTTTCCTGATCCATGGTATTTCTTAAAAATGTCTTTATTCTTTTTTAAGGTGAAAGAACAACGTTCACTTTCGACGGTAGTCATAGGGGAGAGTACACAAGATTTTTAACAGTTTGACACTTTCAGAAAAAGTATTGCACAAATTATTGTCAATAAAAAAATTGTAACAAAGCAACTGCACCTTCACTATTGGAAAAATCTTCTCGGCTATATAATACTTCTAATTCAGTTTTAAGTTTCAAATGATTTATGACTGGATACTCCGTTTTATCTAATTTAAACATATCTTGAGGAAACCTTTTTTTTTATAATCTATAAATCGATCTGCGTGAAATAACTGAGACATCGCTAAATGATTACTGAAGCCAAACCTGTTTTTGATCTCAAGTGTAATTATATCACAAACTTCTAATGAAATTCTCATTTTTGATTCTTCCGTTTTACACCTCTGGTCAGACTGCATGGATGTCTCCTCCAAATAGTTATTCATAATTTTATTTCTGATGTCTTCAATTTTACTATTAAAAACGCCAATACACTTATTTACTGTTATATCGATATTACATTTTTGTAATTTATTGAACAATATATCACAATGAGGCATAACTAAATGAAAAAAATTTAATCAGTAAAGAAAATGTTCATTTTGTTAGTAGTTTTTTAAACCAATAGCTTGGTTTAGAGTGTTGTTTTCTGATTCATAATCAATGATTTTTTTCTAAACAATCTAATAATTCTGTTCGATAGGTATAAACACTCTCTATGCACTTTGTATTAAAATTCCATCGTGTTTGAGCCGCTTTAGATAATCTCACCTTAACAACATTATCTAACACGGCTGTTCTTTTTGGCGATTTTCCAAAGAATGAAGAAAAGCTATGTAAATTAGCAAAAAAAATTTTTATACTTTTATCATGACTTGATGCTTTTTGTAAAATTAAATTTAGTTGATGAGCGTAACAATGAATAAAATTTGCTGAGGGATAACTTTTTTTAATTTTGGCTTGTACACCTCCAAAAGCACCACTCATTACTGATGCTCCATCGTAACTTTGTGCTACAATTTTTCAGGACTTTCATTAATTTTCAGACATTCTAACTCTTTTAAAATTACATCTGTCAAATGCTGCGATGTCGTTCCTTGTGGCTGAATAAATTTCCAAAATCTCTCACATACAACACCGTCTAAAACGTATCTAAACACAAAAACTACTTGTACTTTATTCATAACCCAACTTATGTCCATCTTTCAGTTTTAATATATTTTGTACAACTCATATTTAATAGAAACACCAAAAACACTGTTTTACTTAATTTCAAGACAAGTAGAGATTTACTAATAAAATGTTCACAAATAAAAACATTAAAAACAACGCGACAGAATTTACCGACCAACGCGTACCTAGTCAGCATTAAGACTGCTCTACTGAACTTCGTGCGATCATCGTGCGTTACCGTTTCCGTAAAATGTGTCAGGGAAATTGTCCCCGCCAGTGTTTTCTGTCTCTTTTTGCTTTCTGACGATTCGCGCATAAGTCTATTTCACTTTAATTCGTTGTAAATTCGGACCGTAGCTAGCTTTGAGGACAAGTTGTGGACTGACCCAAAATTTTTAAATTCTGTAAATGAATAATGTAATGAACGGTGATCGGAGGGGATACGAAATCCTGCGATGTAGATATTTGAATAGTATTGTGCATAGAATGAATTAGACTCTTTAATATATTTTTTAAGAATATTAAAAATATATATCTTATATATTTTTAAACTTCAGAAAATGAATAGCTCTATTTTTTTATTTGTATGTGGGAGGTCATTGACCAAATGACCCTATAGAAGAACCGCCAGTGCTTGCCAGGCGTCAGCCTCCCCCACCATTACCATTACAATTATTACTGGAACTCTAGAAATTAGTAGTATACAGTGTTATGTGTTCAGTGAAATATTTATTGCTCCTGTTATTTTGGATACTACAAAATCGCCAATTAAAAGGTATATCATTTATTATATTTTTTAATTGCATATGTCAGCGTGGATCCTGAATCAGTCCCTGGTTTTTACGTCATCTACTATTTGGCTCACGGTCCTCAGTGATTTTAATAATATTTATTGTTTTATGTCCTAGTTTATTTTTTAGATTAGTCTGATATTGGCAAAATATACTAGAACCAACAAAATAAATTATTGAAATACGTAGGTGGCATCGTGCGCCATCTTGGAAATGACAAAAAAAATGAAATCTGTCATGACAAAAAACGGCTTAAAAGTAAAAATATCTGCTGTGGCTAGCTCATAACTTTCTTATACCAGTGTATCATCCTGATCCACAAAAATCATTCTTATTTAATTTTTGCCTCACCTCAATTAAGTTGTAAAAGCCTACTTTCAAATGTTTCATTAAAATTTTTAAATAACTATCAGTGTCCTTCGATTCGATCAATAATAATTCAGATCATATTTTTTAATAATTTCTTCTTATTGACATTTATCCTAACCCCATTTTATGAGGTCAAATGTGTTAAAAATTTCAATTAACATCAGTTTTATTTAAATATTTAGAAAATGTATTTAATTAATAATAATAATAACGATATATTTATTAAAATAGTGGGGGTAAAGTCGGCAGAAAGAAGAGAACCAAAACTTCAAATAGTCGATGTTTCGTGTATTTTGCCATATCCTCAGGACTAATTAAGTATATTTTCCTTGTAAATGTATATAATTAAAAGCTTAAACATAAACATGAACAAATAAATATGATTTCAGAACAAACACCGTCGACTAGAATGAAAAGTACGTGATATTTTTTGTAAACTCAAATACAAAAAGTTTGAGTCCCGTGGACCTCCTTTCAGCAAGTCAATTTTGCTCATCACCAAATTCATCATTGTATTTGACCTTTAAAGCAGGTATACCAACTTTGAACTGTATCTCAAAATATGTGGCTGCTATCGCGATACTACAGACAGGCAGACAGATTTTTTCCTGGAATTGTGTAATTTTATCATAATTCGTCGAGATTCATCCAGAAACACAAACTTTCTTTTCCCGAAATATACCATATTTCTTCTTTCATTCATTATGTCTCTTCTGATGGTACCACATTCACCAAATTTAATGTTTCACCTAAAATGTGGTTGAAAATCTTAACTGTCAATTTGGGAATTCTCCCATTAATATTTTTTGAGTTATCGCGGATACACATACACACATATCCACACACACAAACGAACTGACAGACATCATTCGGAAAATAGTCAGAATGAATTCAGGAGAGTTCAAAATATTTATATCAATCAAAATCTCGACGTTGAAAAAAAATCATGATTACTATTTTATATATGCATATATTAGGAAAAGTAAAAATCATAACCAGTTTAAACATTCCGGTTTTTTTTTGACCCACCTGGTATACAACGAATGTCTTGCGGTACCAGCACCACTAGTGAGATGAATGGAACAGCTGCTGTCCCTCTGGAAGACCCGCTTCACCATAAAGTCAGGTGCACAGCGGGTCACGACAAAGCAGGTGGCATTTAGGAGAGGAGTTTTCCAGGGTGACTCCCTGAGTCCTCTCCTCTTCTGCATCTCACTGCTGCCGTTGTCTGTTGGGCTCCGCCAAACCCGCGCATATCAATGTGGGCCACCCAGCGACCGGAGGCATAAGGTCACCCATCTATTTTATATGGATGACCTTAAACTTTATGCCTCCGGAGAGCGCAAACTACAAAACACTCTTAGGATGGTCGAAGAATATACGCGGGTAATTGGTATGAAGTTCGGGTTGGACAAATGTGTAGTCGCTTACCTTAAGAGAGGACGATGCGGGGAATTTCCTGAAGATGCGCAGCTCGCAGATGGAAGCATCCTAAGATATCTGGATGCCGGAGAGACCTATACATATCTGGGTGTGCAACAGCACATCTAGGATGTAACACCAATAAAAGATTCTCTTCGCGGCAAGTACAGACACCGCCTCCGAAAGATTTGGTCTTCCGAATTTTCGGGGAAGAACAAGGTGTCTGCAACTAATATGCTTGCCGTTCCGGTTCTGCTCTACTCTTTCGGAGTAGTAAAGTGAACAGTAGAGGAGCTGCGCCAATTAGACAGAGATATCCGCAAGATGATGAATATTCATAGAAGTATTCATCCTAGATCGTCCGTTCCTCGTGTGTACCTCCCACGTCAACGGGGGGGGGCGGGAGAGCTCTTGAGCCTAGAGTGTACGCATGGCAGAGTAATACTGAGTATGGCATGTGACATCCTCAGCAACTCAGATCCCAGATCCTCTCTTGTGGTTTGTGAAACATCACGAAACTATATGAGTGGTAGCAGGATTGTTCAAGGCAGCAAAAAAAGCCGCAGATGAACTTGGTCTCGCATTTGACATCAGGCGAGGAGGCGGGTGAGGTGCTGATGTTGAGTCAGTCACCGAACTTCAGCCAAATCATCTGATGCCCGATTCAGAGCTACCGAACAAGAAAATCTGTTTCGGCAGCACGTCGATGGTGTCTTCTATATGAACATAGAAACACTGGGTTTATCGACCAGGCTGACCTTCGCCATTCTAAAGTCAGCAAGTTGGTGTTATCAACACCTTGGTCTACCGTAGCCGCGTGTGGCGTGTAGAGGTTCCTAATATCAACTGCAAGACCTGCCATCAGGCGCCGGAATCGCTCATGCACTTACTATCTGCATGCCCCATATATGAGATTTCGGCCTACATCCACCGGCATAACGCGGCGTTACGAGTGCTATACTACCATCTAAGGCACTCGTACGGGATAGACCAGACACCAGTGCTGCCTTACATCCCCGGAGATATTGAGTCCGTTGTCGAGAACGAGAAATGCCGGATTTACTGGAACTACTCGTTCCCGACTGTCAGGCTAATCCAAGCCAACAAGCCTGACATAGTCCTCCTCGACCATCAACTCAAGGTGATGTATGTCATCGAGTTCTCGGAGAAAAACATCACCTTGAAGGAGGAGGAGAAACGGACCAAATATCGCGATCTCCGGCACGAGCTCCAAGTGTTGTACCCAGGCTACTCGGTAAAGATGGTCGTCCTTATAATCGGTGTACTCGGAGGGATAAAGCCTACGTTCCTCTCGGAACTGAAGATCATACTCCGCCTCCGAAAGATTTGGTCTTCCGAATTTTCGGGGAAGAACAAGGTGTCTGCAACTAATATGCTTGCCGTTCCGGTTCTGCTCTACTCTTTCGGAGTAGTAAAGTGAACAATAGAGGAGCTGCGCCAATTAGACAGAGATATCCGCAAGATGATGAATATTCATAGAAGTATTCATCCTAGATCGTCCGTTCCTCGTGTGTACCTCCCACGTCAACGGGGGGGGGGGCGAGAGCTCTTGAGCCTAGAGTGTACGCATGGCAGAGTAATACTGAGTATGGCATGTGACATCCTCAGCAACTCAGATCCCAGATCCTCTCTTGTGGTTTGTGAAACATCACGAAACTATATGAGTGGTAGCAGGATTGTTCAAGGCAGCAAAAAAAGCCGCAGATGAACTTGGTCTCGCATTTGACATCAGGCGAGGAGGCGGGTGAGGTGCTGATGTTGAGTCAGTCACCGAACTTCAGCCAAATCATCTGATGCCCGATTCAGAGCTACCGAACAAGAAAATCTGTTTCGGCAGCACGTCGATGGTGTCTTCTATATGAACATAGAAACACTGGGTTTATCGACCAGGCTGACCTTCGCCATTCTAAAGTCAGCAAGATGGTGTTATCAACACCTTGGTCTACCGTAGCCGCGTGTGGCGTGTAGAGGTTCCTAATATCAACTGCAAGACCTGCCATCAGGCGCCGGAATCGCTCATGCACTTACTATCTGCATGCCCCATATATGAGATTTCGGCCTACATCCACCGGCATAACGCGGCGTTACGAGTGCTATACTACCATCTAAGGCACTCGTACGGGATAGACCAGACACCAGTGCTGCCTTACATCCCCGGAGATATTGAGTCCGTTGTCGAGAACGAGAAATGCCGGATTTACTGGAACTACTCGTTCTCGACTGTCAGGCTAATCCAAGCCAACAAGCCTGACATAGTCCTCCTCGACCATCAACTCAAGGTGATGTATGTCATCGAGTTCTCGGAGAAAAACATCACCTTGAAGGAGGAGGAGAAACGGACCAAATATCGCGATCTCCGGCACGAGCTCCAAGTGTTGTACCCAGGCTACTCGGTAAAGATGGTCGTCCTTATAATCGGTGTACTCGGAGGGATAAAGCCTACGTTCCTCTCGGAACTGAAGATCATACTGGCCTCCCAAAAATCAGCCGAGTGGCTGGCAGGCCAAATACAGAAGGCGGTTATTCTGGGTTCTCTCCGTCTGCTTAGGGCACATGATTCTGGTATCTACAGTCACTAACCCTGCGGGATGTGGGGAGTGGCTGTAGTTAATGCGCCGGCGCGACTCCTGTGAGGCATCGGAGGCCATGGGAGGACTGTCCGGCATCGGATATTCCGAAAAAAAGAATAAATAATAATAATAATAAGGCCTTTATTTTTTTACTCGGCGAAGCCCAGATTACCCTGTTCTACTTAACCGAGTTATATAAAGTATAAATTTACAGAATACAGTTTGTCACAAATCACACAGATTAATTAAAGGCAATAATAGAACATTAATAAGAACAGTAATAAATCTAAATTAAACATCAGATACTCAAACTAAAATGTACAAGCATATTATCGTATTAGTTAATTAAGTTAGGTACAAGAGAAATGAAGAGGAAAAATTAAAAATAATAATGAAACTTATCCCAGTATTTGCTGTGAAAATAAAAAATTATACATAGATTTTTTAAAACGTTGATGGTTATAACTTTTAAACTCATTTGGTATGGCATTATGGAGCTTAGAAGAGTAATGACTAAATGACCGTGTAAAAAAGGAAGTGCGATGTTTTGGTATATTTAATAAAGGTTGATGTCTAACATTAATATTATGGCATGAGTAACGAAAATTTAATTTATTAAAGAGATAATGAAAAACTTTTTCATTAATTTTGTTCCTGAGAAATGTCTCCAAATAAATACTGTCCCGATGCTTGCGCCAGAAAATCGAATTAGGTCTGAAATTAACTGAAGCGTAAACTACCCGTATAATTTAAGATACCGAAAAATTTTATATCAAAAAATTGTTTCCATTCTCAAGTTATGCACAAATATACAATTTGGTTGACCAATTCGAAAAAATAAAAATTTTGTCTTGCTTTTTTGCCCCCGAAATAAATTGATGACTATCAATCACTTGAGAGATATTCAACATCTACCAAAGAAATCTATAATAGTTTAAGACTATGCACCAACTTTCCTCAAAAATAAAATTTAATGAGAAATTGTTAAAGAAAAGGTTTTCCATTTGTTTCAAACTTTTTGGACCACGTTGTATAATTATCTCCTCTAACGGCCTCGATTCAAGGGGGTCTAAATGGTTGCTATACGCAACCCGCTTAATACAAACAAAACAATTCACGCTTCGATAGTTGACATAATTGACAACAAACAAGTCAAAGTTAAATGTATAAGAAAAATGGGTGAACCGACTGAAACAGATCTTTTGGAAGGTATGTGGATTTATTTAGATATTTTTGTGTGGTTAATTTTTCTTGTTTTAGCAATAAAAAGAATCCTTACAAAAAGACGGGACTTTGGGTAGAGTTAATGGTGAAATAAGAGCCGCTGTCATGACAGTTTTAAATCGAAATTATGAAAATAATGAACCTCCAAAAATACCAGAAGAAACTAAATTAATAAATGAATTATTAAGGGAGTATCTGTCGTGGAATGGGTATCTTTATACGGAGCAAATTTTAGCGGCAGGTAAAAACTTTTTTAATTAAGTACTGAAAAGTTAACAAAACCGTTATATCATTCTAGATTATTGATATATCATGGTTACCAGTTCCTAGGCATAGGCGATATATCGATAATTGTTATAAGTAACCACTGGGTGGTAACCGTTTGATACTGAGTACCATATCGAATTTACCAGTTACTGGTTACCGGTTATCAGAGACAACCGAATAAAATTTATTCATTTCTCTATGCTGGTTATCTAGCTGTATTCAGCGTACCGATGATTACCGATACTTATGTTCTGTCACATTCTGTACCTTACCTACGTATGCGTTTCTATTCTACGATATTTGTTTTAAGAGAATATTTATTTTTTATTTTTGAAGTTTTGTTTATTATTATTAATTGCTTTTAGAGAAATTATGTTTGTTGTTTTATTCTGAGAACACTTCAATAGTTCCTATTCTTCTTTCGACGTGTATTTATTTTAACAGAATATTTCTAACTAGTTTTTAATTCATTTATAAATTATTTCAAATTTTCCAATTTTTATTTCACCTTCTTTATCACATTTCCTTTAAAGGCTGTTTTAAAATTATATTTGTTTACCAATTTGTTGTATCAATCATCAATTAATTTTTCACTTAGAACCACGTTAACTGAACTGAATATTGTACGTATGTATATTTAGAATTCAGTTAACGTCAGTGAATCACGGGTCGATATTGTATAGAAATATTGGTAACTAGTAACCAGTAACTATTAAAAATAACGGTTATGGAGCAGTAACTGTAACGATTATAACTAGTTACGACAAAATAACTGCTTAGGGCATCACTACCAGTTTCATGCATTTAAATCAATCTAAATATTACAATAATCACACTGGTCACCATCATATGTTCCATTTGTTTATTGTATTAATACTAAAATATGTATTAAAATAATAATAATAACAGTAATAGATTTTATTGCCCAACAGATATATTACAATCTTCGAAATTCATAAAAACAAAAACCAGTTTAAGATGAATTCTGACTATCACAACTATGATACAAGGTTTGGGAGCCATCTTAGAAACTCGTTGAATATTAACCTTTATAATGCCCTTCACAGTAACACTAAAACTCTAAATTTCAATAACTTTAAATCTCAAATAAAAATTTTGTATTAAAATACTATTTCTACAGTAATAACGAATTTCTAGGATCTATAGTCTTTTGAATAATTAGAAATATGACGTGGAGCAAACTTGCTGTATTATACAGGGTGGGGAAATTAAAAAAAAATACAAGTAAACTAGATAAAAAAGTCTATAACCGGAAATTATTTTCGAATATACAGGGCAAGCCAAGACGAAATTACAGGATCAAGTGCCTTTTTTTTTAATAGAATGCGGAATACGTGTCAATCAAAATGGGCAAAATGTGGAGCACTTATTATAAATTTTTCTAATGAATTATTTGAAGAAACCTCTGTTTTTAAGTTTAGTGTTGAATTTTGTACTTATTGCTCAATAAAACGAAAATGCAATTAGCCATAGGGAAATACTTACAAAAAAATGTTCGTTTTTCATTTCTACATCACATCGTTAAAAATTATTCCATTTGAAAAAATGAAATTAATTCTTAATTGAAAAATAATTTTTGGCCACGTTGTACATTTTTAGGAAGTAAAAATGATTCAAAAACATTAATTAGATGTCTCGTAACTAGTACTCACATAATTTTTTCTTAAAACTCATAATTGTGATTTTTTTCAATATGCATCTGCAGATGGCATTATTTCAACAAAAAAATTCATTACATCCAAGTGGTTGGGAGATAGTCAATAATAATACAGGAATGAATAGTCTAAAAAGAGGCTTCAAAAAATGTACTGCTATACATAGCATTCCATTAAAAAAAAGCATTTCATCCTGTAATTTCAGCTTGGCTCGCCCTGTATATTCAAAAATAATTTCCGGTTATAGACTTTTTATCTAGTTTACCTGTATTTTTTTAATTTCTAGCTCTCGTAGAACTCGGGATTTCGAAGTCCGACGCACTATTGCCCCACCCTGTATTTTTAAATCTTAATCTCTGTACACATAAATTGGACATCTCTATGACTTGCTACACATAATTCTGTATAATGTAGCCAACTAAATGACTTTTTTTATTAATAACCCAATTACACAACATTATAAATAACAATTGGTTTTAATTAATATACAAATATAAAAATATAATAAAAATTTAATAATAAATAATTAAACAATTGCCTATCTATGTATCATCTAAAAAATTTGCAATGGATATCCATTAGACTATGGGACATTTGAAGGACGTCTAATGGATATTCATTAGACGTACATTAGACATTCATATCCAAGGATATCTAATGGATGTATATGTGCTATATGAAAAGTAAATAATATTAGAATTTTTATTTTTAGAAACTGGCCAAAAGAATGAAAGACTAACCAGGGATGTTTTAACAACAAAATTTGGAGTAATGGACGACGCCAAAACCGCCAAAATTCCTCTGCTTTATTACATCGTTGCAGCATTTCAAAATTTAGATGAAGAATAAATAAAACAGTATAAATGTACAGAATTCTTTTGCAATATTTTCTGTATGCTAATATATCCGAAACCAGGAAATAAAAGTAATTAAGTACGTACCCAAGTGTCTTTTAATTGATATTGTACAGCAGTTGAACGAAATTAAATTTAAGGGCTTTTTAAACGGTCAATTAATAGTTCCCAGTTACATGATAAGGAAAACTGATGTGTAAATGTTGAACTGAACGATTAAATATATCACATTTCAAATTTTCAACTGATCATATAATTGAAACGGGAAAGGAACTGGTAAATGAACTGACTGTAAAAGGCCCTTTTTAAACATTCTGACATAGGGTTGGGCAAAACTATGGTAGGTATGTCTGAAGATAACACTAAAAATTATGATATGGTGGACATTTGCTACTCTATGAATGATGGCAATATCAGATGATTTGAAAGCTTAAAAAGTGCACAATATTACAAAAACTAAAGAATCATGAAGAAAGACCTACAAAATATGGAACGTCATATAAATGTCATACCAAACGGAAGAAAGTGTGACAACCTACCAAATTCGCAGACAAAGATACCAACTGCGTTGTAACCGATAAATTTAAATTCCAGCGGTATGAATTTATAATAATTGCATTAGCATAACTGACATTGTCTCATTACGCCATCGATGATGTGCAACGGATTTTGTTTTATATCAACTGTAATACGAAATTGAAAGTTTCCTGTAAATTACACGACTTAACAAAGATATGATCGACACATGAGCCAGCATTTTCGGTTTCACGTGTAATTTTGTTTATATACGATGAAAATCCATTTTCACCAGGGGCGTGCGGTGAGTTTTGATACAGGGGAAGCAGTTTGTGATATAGGGTGATGGGTAGTGCGAAGCCCCTCTAAAACTAAGTTCATTTTCGCCGAGAAAACAATGTCAATAAGTCTTTTTAACACTTCTTGATTTTTTTTATAAGTTCATTATGCTTACGGTTACTTTCTTTCAACTGCTGATCTAATGAATGCTTTTTCTTTTAGCACCGCTCACAAATAAGTTTCACACTTACCATGCCTCTTTGTCACTTTGTGAATGTTGTTTAAATCTGAAAAGCCATTTTTATTCCAAACACCTTTTTTCATTTGTGAAAAGTACACATGGCCAACAAAACAATTTACACAAATTTTCACAACCCGTTAACCACTGATTAGTACTGTACATTTCAATATTAAAGTACCTATAGCATGATTTAACTTTCGTTTTTAAAGGTTTTAAATCAGGTGTTGGTCTCCCGTTTCTAATAATATTCAGTTTATCTTGAAACGAATATGCTGAAAATCCCTTTTTCAACAAATTGCGCACCACACAAACGCAAATAATATTTTCCACAGTGCTAGAACCAACTTCCATATTGAATAAGCAATTCTAAAACTGCTCATACTCGCACTAATGTTCAGCGTTTTAAAAATCACTTGTCTCCGCACCACAGGTTTAGAAACGCCAAAAAAAGTTTTTACAAATATAGCACAAAAAGCTGAGAATAATACTAGGAAGATTAATATTAAGTATAATATTAAAATCGATATTAAAATCTATAAAACAAGACGCATTACTATGCTATACGGCTCAGATATCAAGATTATGAAGTGGGGATGGGATGCATTTCAAGAAGTTGCTTATATCAGTTATATCGAAGTCGCGCGAGTTCGTGTTGGCTCGATTAATCGAGTGCGTCATCGTTACGGTTTTAGCGTGCAACATTATCTCAGCTGTTGAAATGCAGGGCCGTGTCTATTGAAATTGGGTAAAAGTACATTTTAATGATTAATATATGTGATAAATAATAATTAGGTTCTAATTATGTGTTTGTTTTTCAATAATCCCAAGGGAAGCACTGCTTCCCTTGCTTCCATGGACCGACCGCCCCTGATTTTTCACTTAATATATTTAGATATTCGTGTACAAATCTATTTTCAGAGAGAATATTTATATTCATATCTCCTACAACGGCATGTGCAAATTTGTTGTCATTCCATCTAACATTTTTTAGGTATTGATTAAATGCTGTACTAAAATTTCACTTGTTGCCGGATGGTCTATAATCAGGAGAGATTTTTTCTTTTCACAATTGAAACATATTTAAAAGGGTGTGTACATCACATTTGAATATTTTATAAGATATTATAAAATGTTCTTTAGAATAAACTACCCCATCATTTTGGTTGATTTTTCCCTCATTATAAAATATTTTATACCCTAAAATATTACATAAATTCAGATTCTCAATTTGTCGCGTTTTTTGTAAGGACCATTATATAAAAATTACCATTAAAATTCTCTAAATAGATCAGTACTTCCTTGAAAACTGCTATACTTAGTCTCTTTCTTATGGAGAAAATGTAATAAATTAAATCATTGTATAAAATCCATCCCATCCAATCCAATTCTTTTCGAATTGTTTTGTAAAATAATGACATTAAAACATCAAAAACTTGTCAAAATTAAACTTTTTTCTAATTATGTTGTAAATATAAAATTATGTTGTATCATTGTATCACATGTATCACATTAACGTCATAACTATTAATTACATTAAAAATCATCTTTAGATATTGTGTTATATTTTATTGATTAAAAACTTTCTGTAAATTTTACACTAAATTTTTCTGTAGCTGATGGAAAGAAGGCTCTTGTCAAAACATCTACTTTTGACATTTCGGACCAAAATTTAAAATGCTAGTAGTTATCAGTTCTCTTCCGTTATTAATAATACTAATTATCTGCTGCTTCTCAGTTTTATAATTCTAAATGAAAAATGGTATGCTTATATGCAAGCGTAGCAACTGCAGTATTAGTGATCGCCCTCTGCTGTCTCATGAAACGAGTTTCCCCTTGTCTTTAAGAAGAATAATTTAAGAAAATGTCAAAGAGATATTCAGGCCAAACATCAGGTTTAAAAAGGCCTCAGTCTAAGTCGACCATTCAAAACCCATGTGGATCAAAAAGTTCAATTCGAAAGCCAGGAGCAGCTGGAAAAGATAAATCTGGTAAAACTACAGTTGTTGGCGAGAAGGGGAAGAAAAAGGAAGAATGGCAACTACCTCCTATGAGCATTCTTCCGAAAAAGGAGAAACCAAGTAAGAAGATAAATAATATATCAAATATGTTAGTAACATCACAATCAATTGCTTTGTAGTAGTGATCACAAGTGAACTTTGACAATTTAAAATTGTCTTTGTATTAATGTTGATATACTCGTACTTACTAACGTGATTTTCTTTTTTATTATAAGGAAATCGTGAAGAAAATGTTATTAATACGATCACTTTGCATAATCCTAAAAAAAGCAAACTTTAGCTTAAGCAGTATCACGTATGAATTAAGAATTATCTGTACGATATGCGAATGTAATTCGTAAAAATGAAGATACATTAGTAGGGGAGCCAGACTACCTGCACCCAGTCTTGGATTCAATGGAACAGCCTAAGGCACACCTACTGTCCAAATCAAATAGAATTGCAAGATAATGTAATATGGATTTTTATGAAGAACTATCTCTACTTTCCTACAGCAGTAGCTGCTCTGCACAAATTTGCTTTAGTTCTAAAATGATGATGAAAGACTTGTGTCGTTACATTCTTTCATATCGCATCTGATTTGGACAGTACAAGGTGAACCAGATGCCTGTGCTTCCTTACGTCCCCTAAGATATTGCGTCCGTTATTAAGAACGTTACTTGCCGGATTCAATGGAACTACTCGTCAGGCAATTCACGGGATAAATCTTGGGTCTTCTATTATGATTTCACCCTGGTATCATCGAGTCCTCTCGGCATCTGCTGAAACAAGTATTTCCTTGAAAGAGACTGAAAAGTGAACTAAATATCGAAATCTCCGATGCTGTACTCAAATTACAAAATCATCCTAATTAATAATTATTAGGCAAATAATTTTCCTCTAAAAGTCGTTCAGAAAACGAGTGACCGACTAATCGCAATCGGCTGGTTAATTTAATGTTTAATAGCTATACATCAAATGGAAGATGACTATCTGTTTTTTATTTATTTTAAACCGGGGAATTTTGGAATATTCTTTTTTGAAGTTGGTCCGCGAGAGATATAATGCTTTCGATGATGTAAATTTAAATATAGAAAGTTAACGCAGAATGAGATATAACAGGAAGAAAAGGATCATGGGTAATGCCCGCAACACGTGTTTCTGAGTCACTACTCGTTATTAAGACGGCTATAAGTTGTAAGGATAGGCACAATTTAGGTTCACCAACACAAAGGAAACTACTGACAGGAAGCCAGTCGCTCATTTGTAACTGCAATTAAGAGACCCCATGTTTACAGGGCAACAGACAATATTGCCACGGAGGCATTAGAGCCACCTGCGTGGTATTCCCTACCCAAGGTTTAAAGCAACGAAGTATAGAAAGTTACTGTGGGATGAGATATAACAGGCAGAAAAGGATCATGGGTAATGCCCGCAAAAAAGGATGAATCCGCCGACACGTGTTTCTGAGTCACTACTCGTTATCAAGACGGCTATAAGTTGTAAGGATGGGCACAACTTAGGTTCAACTTTTTTGCGGGCAAATTACAATTGCGGGCAATATTGTCTGTTGCCCTGTAAACACGGGGTCTCTCAATTGTAGCTACAAATGCGCGACTGGCTTCCTGTCCGTGGTTTCCTTTGTATTGTTGAACCTAAGTTGTGCCTATCCTTACAACTTATATCCATCTTGATAACGAGGAGTGACTCAGAAACACGTGTCGGCGGATTCATCCTTTTTTGCGGACATTACCCATGATCCTTTTCTTCCTGTAAATTTAAATGTCTTGTAAAATTCAAATTCATTCGGATACTTTCGGAGACATGCTCGATATGTTGTCTGGTATAAAATTAATCAATGTATTAGCATTTTATTCTATTTCTTTAAACAAAAAATTACATTAAAATACCATATTTTCATTTCGAAAGACGCATCGCTTTGGATAATCTGAAAATGCAAAAACAATGCATCGTGGTCAAAAAAGTTTTAAATAAATGTTGTAGAAAACACTTTTCTCTTTAATATGGGTCAGAAACCCTTTATGTTGAAAATTTCTGCCTCTAGATCAAATATTCCGAGCGCTGTAACTTATTCGATACAGCCTGAATCTTCAGCATGTTAAAGGTTGAATTTATAATCATTAGATTTTTTCACATTAATTTTACTTTGAGCGACAATTGATTTATGAATAAGGAGGAATCGATAAAATAAATACAGGTACGAGAACGTAAAACATATTATTGATACATTAATGAAGGCAGCTTGTACTAAATTATTTATTATCTATTTATATTACGTGCAACTTCAGAAGCTTTATTTGTATAACTATCAGAACCACGACAAACATCGCAGCAATACTGGTTCATTGAAAGGCATGAGCAAATTTCAACATGCTGATTTACCACCACAACAGCAAGAAAAATTGCTAAACAATTCAAATGCCATATTACTTTCGAAATAATTCCATTATTCTCAATCAAATCACTTTTTGTTGGATTCAATGATTCTATTGATCCATTAATTAGCCACTCATTGAATTACCAGCAGGACTCGGTGCACGCGTTGAAGTAATGGGGCAGTGATGGAGGCAATTAGTTGATGGACGGACTTTTTCTATTACAAAATGATATCGTAATAAATTTACTTAAGTACAACCTGTATTTCGACTTTTTCTTGGATCATGTAAATCAGCCAGGAAACTCATAACTGCTTGTATAGCCATTTCAATAGGCAACCATATGCATCACCGCAATCAAACGAAGATCTGACTCCAACATCCTCTTTAATGCTTGAAATGCAGATTTCTTGCCAATGCCAAACATATACGTCACAATATCATATCCAGTAAGAGCATGTACAGCTGGAAGAACAGCAGATAGTGTAGGTTCTATCCCAATTTATTTACGAAGGCATGTATTGACAGGTAACGACGATGGTCAATGAGAGACGTTGTATCTAAACGACTGCACTCAAGTTAGGGATGTATATATACATATAATGATGAGCCTCAGCAATGATAAATATGAGCGCTTTCATCGTGGACCAAGATTACCAGCGAGAACTATCTTTTTGCTCGATTCTCTAACAGATTTTACTCTTCAATAAATTATTTTTTATGTAACTGAAAAAAATTTCATCAAATCGAATTTATTTTCGTCCTTGGATACTACATCAAATTTATTTCATCCACTCCCATATGAGATTTGCTCTAGACTAGTAATTAATAATAGAGTTGTAAGATACTCATTTTAAAGAGAACATTATACTTGATATGTTTAAAACTCTTTTGGCATTATCACGATAATTATCGGAAGCGACGCGTCTTTCAAAACGAAAACATTGTATTTTAATGTAATTTTTTGTTTTAAAAAAATCGATTAAGATGATAATACATTGATTAATTTTACACCAGACAACATCTCAAACATATCTGAAAGAACTTGGATGAATTTGTATTTTACGAGTCGGGTAAATATATATGATCCAAAGCATTACAATATATCTTGCGGAGGCCATCTTCATAGAGAAATATTCCAAATTTCCCCGGTTTAAAAATAAATAAAAAACACATAGTCGTCTTCCGTTTGATGTATACTATCAACTAAAAATTAAATAAACCTGCCAATGCGATTAGTCGTTCAAGTCCGAAAAATAATGGTAATTTGCTCGTATATATTGATGCTCTTAGATATGTTTCTGCTCTCAGAGTTAAGCACCATTAGCATGCCAAATAATACAGAAAACAGAGCCCTTAAGAATTGTCCACTTATAATACACGATTGAACATGTAATAAAAAAAACTCTGATTCTGAGAACTATAGAAAGTGAGCAAAATGTTTTTATCATTTATAAGAAAATACTGTTTCTTACAAATATATATTTTTCAGTGGCGGTCGGTCCATGGAAGCAAGGGAAGCAGTGCTTCCCCTGGGATTATTATAAAAAAAACACATAAATAGAACCTAATTATTATTTATCACATATATTAATCATTAAAATTTACTTTTACCCAATTTCAATAGATACGGCCCTGCTTTTCAGCAGCTGATATAATGTTGCACGATAAAACCGTAACGATGACGCACTCGATTAATCCAGCCAACACGAACTCGCGCAACTTCGATATATGTAAGCAGAGACAACTGTCTCTGGTAAGTAGGTAACTTATTGAAATGCATCCCATCCCCACTTCATAATCTTGATATCTGAGCTATATAGCATCGTAATACGTTTTATTTTATAGATTTTAATCTCGATTTTAATATCGATTTTAATATTATACTTAATATTAATCTTCCTAGTATTATTCTCAGCTTTTGTGCTATATTTGTAAAAACTTTTTTTGGTGTTTCTAAATCTGTGGTGCGGCGACAAGTGATTTTTAAAACGTTGAATATTAGTGCGCGTGTACGCAGATTTAGAATTACTTATTAAATTTGGAAGCTGGTTCTAGCACTGTGGAAAATATTATTTGCGTTTGTGTGGTGTGCAATTTGTTGAAAAGGGGATTTTCAACATATTCGTTTCAAGATAAACTGGATATTATTAGAAATGGGAAACCAACACCTGATTTAAAATTCTCAAAAACGAAAGTTAAATCATGCTATAGGTACTTTAATATTGAAGTGTACAGTGCTAATCAGTGGTTAAGGGGTTGTGAAAATTTGTGTAAATTGTTTTGTTGGCCATGTGTACTGTTCACAAATGAAAAAGGTGTTTGGAATAAAAATGGCTTTTCAGATTTAAACAACATTCACAAAGTGATAAAAAGGCATGGTAAGTGTGAAACTCATTTGGGAGCGGTACTAAAAGAATAAACATTTGGAAAATCACGAATTGAGGCATTCATTAGATCAGCAGTTGAAAGAAAGTGTTAAAAGGACTTATTGATATTGTTTGTTTTCTCGGCGAAAATGAACTTAGTTTTAGAGGTCATACTGAATCTCGAAGCGTTGCTAATAGGGACAATTTTATCAATTTAGTTGATTTATTAGCAAAATACGATACAATTTTAAGTAACCATCTGGAACACCACAATATTTCGCGGTACATCAAATCATATTCAAAATGATTTGATTCAGTCGATAAGCAATATTGTTTTAGAAAAGATCAAGCAAGAAATAAAAAAGCTCCTTTGGTGCAGTTATGTTAGATGAAACAACCGATATTACGAATATTAGTCAGTTGTCAATCGTAGTACGGTACATAAATCCAAATGGGAAATTCCAAGAGCGCTTTTTAGGATTTTTAGACGTAGCAACGCCGTGAACGGCCGCAGCTTTATATACTATAGTTTGTCAGATAGTCGATGATCTACAGTGTGGTGCAAAACTTATCGCCCAAAGTTATGATGGGGCCGCTGTAATGGCTGGTGAATTGGGGGGCCTGCAGGCCAAAGTAAAAGAGACTTTTCAGAATGCAATATTTGTACATTGTTTTGCGCATCGGTTAAATTTAGTTCTAGCTCAATCTGCAGCGTGTCTTAAAGAGTGCAAAGTGTTTTTTTCAAGTATTAGTGGAATGGCTGCCTTTTTTTCAAAATCATCAAAATGGACAAGAGAATAAAAACTTTTTCAAGAAATTTAACCAGTGAAGAGCGGCTTTCAAAATTGTCCCTGTTAACAATAGAAAGTGACTTTGTGAAGATGTCCAAAAATTCAAACTTTTACGACGAAGTTATTTCCGACATCGCAAAAAAAGAGAGGCGGATTAAACTACATTGTAAATAGGTAGGTATGTGCATGTTAACTACTTAACAAACTCTCTATTTCGCTGCGGGTTCAATCCTCGCCACCGGCGCTGGCAATGTCGGTGAATATGGTTGTGTGTCTGCGTTTTTTTCATAAGTGTAACCCTCGCCCGTGCAGCTTCGGCTTTGGAATCGGGGGTTGTCTAATTTTTTGTGGTTTTTATGTTTTATGTTTATTGAGGAGTGGCGGTCCTACAAGTGTACTTTTTTCTAGATATCATAACTTTGCAGCTTTCGACATTTGTTTTAAAATGAGTATACGGAAGCCACGTCCCTTTTCTTAAAATAATTTTTGCCTCGCTTCGCTCGGGGCCTCGCGCTACCCATCACTCTATATCACAAACTGCTTCCCCTGTATCAAAACTCACCGCACGCCCCTGATATTTTTAAGCTATATAAATGTGTTTATTTATTATTTTAAACTTTCATCAACAAGCAGAAAAATTTAAAAAGGATAGCGCCAGGAAGAATGCTATATCTGGGGACTGTTCAACAATATTGATAAAAATAATAATAGATGCCTTTATTATAGTTATAAGAAAGTACAATATTTCTTACAAGTAACTAATGTTTATACATGATTTCATTATAAATTTATTTGTTATCTTAAACTTCCAGCAATAAACTGGGAAAAAATTAAAAAGGACACAGTCAGGAGGAATGCCCCAGAAGGTGAAGATATAAAAGAAATAAGACGAATTTGTAAAGAAGTAAAAGACTTGGATATTCCTGTCCAAGAATTCATCAATTTGGTTAGTCCATATACAGGAGATAATGGTAAAACTTTTTTTAATATACAGTCTACAATTTGTCATTAGTCTGTGTAACGAATAACAATGGTAGATTATTCTATCACAAAAATTGTCTCATGACCGACACAGATCACACACTTGACACTATCAAACCGTCTTATCTGTAGGTATATCAGTTTTAAATGAAGTATCTGTTAAAAACCCCTAGTTTATTTGTGTAATTCTCTTTTGGAAATTATAAAAATATTAACAGTGATGTGCAAATTCTGTTTTCTTTATTCTGTTAATACAAATGTTAAACTCAACTTAAGGACATTTCCTTATCCAGTCCAGCAAAAGTATGAAATAATACATGTATTCTTTTAAATGGTTATTGTTTAAATAAAAGTTTTTTATATGTTCTCGTCACCAAAATATTTAAATATTTAAATTATCGTCATTACTTTATTATAATCTCCAAATTTCATAGAAAATGTACAACCCTAGCTTAAAAAAAGTTAAACCATCCTGTAATAAGAATTTGCATGTATTTACAATACACATTTACCGTTGTTATAAGTGGCCAGAAATTTTCATTAATATCTAAATATAAATGTCTGGTACCTACTACTATATTTCCTCTATAATTCTATATTAGTAAATAATTATTATTAATTCTATATTAGTAAATAAATATTATTATTATTATTGTTTCTTTTGAAAGGAGCATGTTTAAGGTCAGTAATGGCAGAAGACCTCGAAAGTTTCCGGAAGCTAGCTAGAAAAGTGTACGAAACGATGACTCAGGATGTCAGTGACGTCCTAGTCAACGAGCAGCTTCAAATGGCTCAATATTACGAAGAAAAACACGCTCAATTGACCGATAAGATGATGAAGGCTATTAGCGAAATTTATGAAATGGCTCCAGATTTTACTTTTGAAAAATTTATAAAAAATAAAGAAGAGTATTTGAAACAGTTATTACCTATGCCTGCGGAAGTAAGTTATGCAATATACTATGTTTATATAACCTTCCCAATTGAAAACAGGATATGACTCACAAAGAAAAATAACAAGTAGTAGTGCTAAAAAACATTCCTAATAATAAGTGTTCCGCATGGTAGTATTTTGAGATCTGTATGGTTCATTTTAAACACTGTGTTAATGTTTGCCAAATCTAGCAAGGTTATTATCCTTACGGTAAAAACACGGTAGGAGTAGGAGTATTGACGAAATTTTGAGCATAATGACATAAACATCGACAAAACGGTTGCATCCCGGGATATAGTGGTTTTAACAAAAATTTTCACGCAAATTAGACCAAAAAAGTTCAAATAATTTATACTTCTATTGACACTATATACAGGATATCACACGACCGAGTGCACACAGCCCAACCAGAGGACATCAATGAGTCAGAGTCACCCTTGAATATGTCCTCTAGTCATTTCCCAAGTAACAACTCTAAGATACTTTTGATTTATTTAGGTTTTAAAAGTGCTTTAACATGTTCAATAAAATGATAGTGGTTTTAAAATTACCTTAAAATAAACTAAAAGTTCTTAAAGACCACTGATTCTTATGCAAAGGATTTAATGCACTCTTTAAATTAAAATAAAAAAAACTGTTTGCTCCTAATGCCCTATTGATCTTATACTAGTTTTATAATACTCTTGACATTGGCAATTTTAAAACTAATTTGCCTTTTAAAGAATTAAATAGCAAGTTGGTTTTAAAACAATCCATTTTGGAACAAATGGTTTTAATGTAGTTTTATGGAGTATCCGTGATGTAGTCATTAAAACCCATTAAGAAAACTATTTTATCTTAATCCTATATGCTCAATGAAATTCCACATTAAATCCTAAAACATAGTTTTTACTTTTTAAGAGGAGTAAATTAAGAATATTTTAAAGTTCAAAGGTTTTAATTTAGTCAATTTGATTAAATGAAATGCCTATTGGATTTTTGATGACTTTATTAAAACTAATTCTACCCCCTCCATGATCGGAGAAAACACGCCATCTGCTCAATAAACTGATTGCTGATTTAGTGAACCAGTGCAGTCCGTGTACCTACTTTATGCATGAATGAAAACTAGAAGACATATTTAAAATGGAAAATATTAGTGACAAGTATTTTAAATTAAAACGAAGTCACTAAATCCAGCAATCACAAAACCGGCACAATTTTAAGGTTAGGATTTCATACGCGCGCCAGATCCCTTTAAATCAATAAGGCCACGAGTTTGAACATATTAAAGCAACTCAGTTTTAAAAGGAAGAGTAAATAAATGTCTGGGAGAGTAATTGTACTTAAAGTGGTAAATAAAACGCTATTTTAAGTCTTGTAAGATTTAAAATGTTCTATTAACTTGCAATCAGTTTTTATCTAGACCACGCCATTTTTTATATAAGATACAGACCCGCCATGATGAATATTTTCAATAGCCAAAGAAAAAAAATATTATTGAAATATATATGCGCTTTACATCCTCTTAAATAACTGAAGGACGGTGTGTCCAAACATGCAATTTAATAAAAAAAATGCATTTGGATGTTTAGATGCAAAATAAAAATTGACGATATTTTTTAAAAAATTTTTAGATAATAAAAAAAACATTATATTGGTGGCGCTCGAGTTATGTAGAAGTATTTTATTATATTTTGTCAGAAAAGTGCCATCCGTTGGTAATTTTTACCAGAATAGTTTGCATTTGAATATTATATTTGATCAGCTTTATATGCGTTACGTTTAAAATATTACCACTCTGCCCCATTAGAGACTTGCCGTTGTTTTAACTATTTCACGCATAAAGTTGTTCGACTTTAAAACAAAATAAAACCCTTTTAGGAATAATTATAATGATTCTCAAGGCAATTTAGTCTGCTGTAATTTTATTTTAAATGCAAAACGTTTTAATACATAAATTTAAGGTTGCCTTGAAGAACTCTTTAAGAATATGAAATTAAAACTAAATGGTTTTTAATATAGTTTTAAAATTTAGTCTTCAAGACCCTTTTAGGATGGGCCCTTTTTGGCTAGAAGCTGCTTTATGGTGATCCTAAGCTTGTCTTGAAGATCATTTGGTTTTATTCGAAGTTTTATTGTATAATTTTAAAGCGATCTTGGAGTTCTTAATAAGAGCATTAGTGTTACCTGGGTTGTTAAAAACATTCAGGATATTTAATGGATTTTGTCCAATACCTCGTGTCATTTTGTTTTTCTAACGGTTAGACAGAAATGAATGAAATTCACCTTAACACTCTGTCTCTACTGTAAGAAGTCAAACCTATAGATTTTTTGTGCAGGTCCCGACTTAAGTATACTATTTTTTCTTTCACTGTACAAAACATCACTATGTACAATTTTCAACAAATGTGACTTCAGATTCTGAAAGTACATGAAGAAGTGCACAAAATAGTTGGACAAATTTTTGGGCACGCTTTTACTGTTCAAGCAATAAATCAACCAGGACTGAGAAAACGAGACTTTTAGTCCACCACTACTGGTCGGATATTAACTACAGGTTTGGGTTTAATAGATCAGCAAAATATTCAAGTTTCGATAGGCAAAAAAGAATGATTGAGCAGCAAAATGTAATGGGCAAAATCAAAACAGACGGTCCTCTTTTAATATCTTTATGAGCAGCTCTCAAAATAAATGACCATAAAAAATATTGTTGAGATAACAAAAGAAAATCGAACTGCATATTTTGTTCAGCATTTAAATAATATGCTTTGACCAGATTTGTAGTCATATAAACATCAAACATAAATATTTGATTATTACAATTGCACCTGTCAAACTTCCACGCTGCTTTATCAAGGGGCAAGAAAAAAACGAGCTAAACTGAATATACAAAACACACTCGCTGCAAAGCGCATGGCATTGCATGACGCTGCAACTTACGTGTAGAACGAGAGCTCGCATGAAAAAAAAAGTGTGATAAGATACCAATGGATTGACTCCAGAAATAAATAGTGTATAGTTCATTAAAAGCGTAGCCACTCGTCTGCCATTCGCAAAGGATCGCCCTTATTAACAATAATAAAATTAATTTCGATACACCAGTCACAACTGGATGATCGCATACGAGTATTAATGTTCACTCAAAATGTAGGTAAAATTGTGCTGATTCAATATATGAAAAGAAAATTTGAGCAGACGGTCCCATTGCGCCGGCAGACGCCGTCGAAGACTGTCATTTCATGTCCCTTTAGCGCCTAAACGGCAACACAGTAGAAGGAGACTACTGCCGCCATCAATATTATTCGAGTGCACGCAAGACCGAATTTTCGCAATCGCTATAAAACGTTCTACACTGATTAATGTTAATAATAATACAGGCAATTCAAACAATAATTTTTATTTTAAATATATAATACAAATATCGAAATATATTAAAATGCAGTTTTTACATTTATATTATGCAGGTACATGAAAAGCAGTCAAACAAATATTACATGATCAACCTAATTACCGACGAAGACGCAATACTATTAATACGATTTTTTTTTATATTGCTAAATTTAGATATTTTCTTCTCTAATTTCTGTTTGCAGTTAGAAAAACTTATATGTATAGACCACGTTCTATTTAAGCAAACTATAATAAGGAATTAATTGTTGTTGATCCTAGTTTAAATATAGGTTTATCAACTAATTTATTGAAAACATATATACAACATTTATGTTAACGATTTAGGAAACGACATTATACAGTGTGTTCCCGGATTACTGCCCAGAAAAGAAAAACTTTCTGTATTTATTATTTAAAAATGAGGATAGATTTTGTTTTTTATAGATTAAATTGTTGATTATATTTTGAGGGTACCCGTTATTATGTGCAATAAGTCCTCAAAATATAATCAACAATTTAATCTATAAAAAACAAAATAATTCCCTCTTGAAAGAACTTTATCCCACTATTAACGAGAAAAAAAGTTCAAACATACATTTCGTTACCATATTCAGGTCAACTCTCCTATTCAATTAGCAATACCTTTTCCAAATTTAATATTAAAACATCTTTTAGTTCTAACAAAAATATAGGCAGATATCTTTTCAATGCAAAACAAAAAACTGATATCTCTAAAAAATGTGGTGTATATCGGTTAGATTGCCCAGAATGTAACGCCTCATATGTAGGCCAAACAGGGAGATCGTTCGGAATAAGATATAGAGAACATATTCACGCACAAAAACAACATTCCAACTTTTATAAACATCTAACAGATTCTGGTCATACAATAACTGACGACCATAAACCTAAAATATTTTATATTTGTGGGAAAAGTAAAAAACTTAATTTATTAGAAGTGTTAGAAATTAATAAATTAAATAGGAATAAAAATTACAACATATTAAACGACCAAATAGATTTAAATAATTCTCCGTTATTAAACTTATTCAGATAAACTACTGCTAATAAAAATCACATCATAATATAATTTACTAGCTCGAAAAAACCCCTACATTTAATAACATAACATCTGTACAAATTTGAATTATATTATCAACCATAAAGTGACCCATCCCTCTATTCAGGTCAGTTTATATTTAAATTAAAGTAAAATCTGTGTATAATTTAGTTACTTGAAAATGTCCGAATAGGATGAAACTAGTTGTAAAATAACAAATAAAGTGAAAATTAGACAAGTAAAAAAGTGTTTATAATTTTTTAAATCAAATTGGATTTTCACAAAGTCACTTCATCTTCAATCAACTTTTTGAGGATAGTTCTCTTTTATCCTATTTTCAGGTTTTCATAATTATTTTTGTATACCCTGTATATCGGATCGAATATCTCTATCCGAATCTCGTTTTTAAAACAAACAAAACTTTCTGCAAAGAGTAACTTTTGTTGTATTTATCAATTATAAAAATACCAAATCGTATTGTAGCTGGTTGTGGAAATTATAATGGGCTAACGAAACGAACTGACATAAGGTATTTTTATTTTCCTACAAAGAAGACCTTGTGAAACAGCGGACTGTCTGTCACCTGTCGACGGGATAATAAAATAAATTTAAAATATGGTAAATTGTCTATAATAACTATAGAAACATTATGGTGTTTAAGTTTTTCTAAGTTATTCTAGCAGAGAAAATTTTGTCTCATGAAATTACAAAAATTTCTATTAATCGTGAATAGGATGTCTGTAAATATGTACGTATAATAATAAAGTTTATTTCAGGCCCAATTGCAACAAAAAACGTCGGCTTCTATGATCCATTTACCGCTGTCAAAGAAGCCGACGTTTTTTATGTTGCAAATAAGTTTGAAATAAACTGTATCTATAATGTGTCCTCGGATTACTACGCAGAAAAGAAAAAGATCGTAATTTTTTACTTTTTCGAAAAAGATTTACTCTACAAAAAGTTTTGCTTGCATTAAAAACGAGATTCGTATTGAGATAATCGATGTAAAATATACGTGGTACACAAAAATAATTATGAAAACCTGAAAAGAGCACTATCCTAATTTTTAACTTTAGAGGAAAATATGAAGTAAAAAAATTGTTTGGAATTAAAAGAGCCCAAATATGAAATTTGATCGGCAAATTTTAGAAAAATTTATTAATATTTCTGCTGTATTTTTTTAAAATTAATTAACAAAACAGAAAAAAGTTAATTATTCACAATCTGAAACAATAATCAATAACACTATCAACTGTAGGTTTGACAATAACTATGATATTTATAGGTAGTCAGAATTTTACTTCTGACAACGATTATTTAAACAAAAAAAAAATGTATTCGAATATCCAACTTAATTTTCATAATTGAGGTAACTTTTTAACCCTAAAAAAACTTTTTTTAATCAAATATTGATTAAAAAAGTTTTTTTAGGGTTAGAAATGAAGATACGTAGTTAATTTTTTGTGTACCTTATATATCGAACATGAATATCTATTTACGAAACTCATTTTATAGCCAAGCAAAATTTTTTGTAAACAGTAACTTTTTCCGAAAAGTAGTAAATATAGAAAGTTTTTCCTTTCCGGGCAGTAATCTGGGGATACACTGTATAATGTCGTTTCCTAACTCGTTAACATGAATGTTGTATACATAGACTTATAAAAATTACCGAGGTCTGTGGTTGTATATATGTTTTCAATAAATTGGTTGATAAACCTATATCTAAATTGGGAACAACAACAATACTCGTAATTAACTCCTTATGAGGTTATAGTTTGCTGAAACAGAACGCGGCCGAGACATATAAGACTACGGGATATTAACAGTAAAATAAGTTTTTCTAACTGTAAACAGAAATTGGAGAAGAAAATATCTAAATTTAGCAATATAAAAAAAAATCGTTATAATAATACTGCGTATTGGTTGGCATTTAAGTTGAATCATGTAATATTTGTTTGACTGTTTTTCATCATGTACCTGCATAATATAAAACTGCTTTTAAATATATTTTGATATTAGTATTATATATTTAAAATAAAAATTATTGTTTGAATTGCCTGTATTATTATTAATATTAATAAATGTAGAACGTTTTAAAGCGATTGCGAGAATTCGGTCTTGTGTGCATTTGCATATTGATAGCGACAGACGTCTCATTCTACCGCTTAAGCGCTAAAGGGAGATGAAATGACATTCTTTGACGGCGTCTGCTGGTGAAATGGGACCGTCTGCTTAAATGTTGTTTTCATATATTGAATTAGCATAATTTTACTTATATTTTGAGCCAACATTTATACTGTACTTTTTCCAAATTAATTTCATTATTGCTAATTTGGCGACCAATTGCGAATGATAGACGAGCGGCTATGGTTTTAATGTACTTTAATGTACTTTAACTATTTATTTCGGGAGTCAAACCTTTGGCATCTTATTATGCGGTTTTTTCACGCAAGCACTCGGTTTAGTGCTGTCTGCGTCGTAAGATTCGACCTTAGCAATCGAATCTCGCTGCTTTTTTCAATAAATTATCAGAACATTGTATTATGACGATAACTTGTATTATTAGTTGATGGTATTGTTAATTTGTAACTGTCATATTGCTGTACAAAATGTGTAAACCAATATTAGTCTGAAAATATTTTTCCGCAACTTAAATTTTAATTCTGCTGCTATTCTCTTTATTTTGCTTCTCATTCATCCTTTTTGCCTATTGAACTGATTTTGGAGATACGCTCAAGGTTTCAATTCGCTGCTTAAAATCTTATTAAGCAATTTAAATGATATTAAAATGTTACCAAGCCGCTAAAAACATTTTTTAATCGATAAATTTTCCGTACCGTCCGATTAAATTTCCGGTCGAATAATTTGTTCCCTTAACTATATCCGACCAGTAGTCGACTAAAAGTCTCGTTTGCTCAGTTCTGGTTGGTTTAAGCAATAAATAATACTTTAAAGAGTAAATATCATGTATGTACTTGATATGAAAAGTGTATACAGAATAATGTTTTCTTACAGTGGAACAAACAAATAAGTCCGCACCTACATCAAAAATTTATCGGTATGACTTTTTACGGAGGTGACCTAAAATGGTGAATTTCTTTAAAGTACCTATGTCTAATTGTTAGAAAAACAGCAGGACCCGAAGTTTTGGACAAAATGCACAAAATATCATGTATCTCTTTAACGAATGACTTTAGATGACCTATTAATTGGTAATTATAACTCGCCTTAATGTCCGTCATCTACCCATGCTTGAACTACGTGCACTCGGTTGCGAAACGCCTTGTATATATCCTCATCGAGGTGCGGATTGTCACTCTTTTCATTTCACCCAAGAGACACTTGATTTTTCTACATATGTCGGGCGATAAAAATTCATACGAACAAAGATATATTCGCTCGTAAATTTCAAGCGGCTTCCAGTTCTCTTATAAAACTAATCGTACTCGTTCAAACCATTGAATTATAAAACGAACATTTCTTTATATGGTTGTATGTAAATTGCTGTTTTATAAAGGTATAACTTTGTTAGCCGCTATTTGGAAACCCTGTATATTATAATGCGAGCTCGTTTCCACACCACCCATAAGAGTTCATGACACATGTTTTTGTAGGTTGAGGAAGACTCAGACGCCATTGATATGCAAAAAAGACAAGAAGCCTATCATCGACTGCAATGGTTGAGGAGCGAAGGTGAAAGAATGTCCGAAGAAAACAGAAGATTACAACGTAGATTAGAGGAGTTAAAGATGGAACAACAAATGGAGCAAAATCAAGCAGCTGAGGCAGCTGCTCAAGCTGAAACCACAAGGCAGGAGCTAACTGAGGAAGAAAATCAAGTGAAGGAAAAGTAAGAACTTATTTTTTTAACATAAGTACTAATACAGGGCCCTATAAAATGATGTTACTAGAGTTACCAAATCGCGCTGCCATTCTGGTGTGTTGAGCAGGGCTCAGGTAAAAGGTATGCATAGACCGAATATCACGTCGACATGTCAGTGTAAATCTACACGTTGTACAAGGTAGACGTACGGTTTCTGTATTTTATTTCGAATATGTCGCGTAGAAGTCCAACGTATGTTAATCGCATTCAAACACATTTTCGTATTTAAAGTATGATGGAAGCGTCGTATGTTTGGTTTGTCGTAATAAAATATTCTTTCACCATTTATCAGATTGTAAACGACATAGTTAGTGCTACAAAATGAAGTAGATATCTTATGCCATTTTTATATTTGATATAGGTAATTATTATATTGAGTGTATGCAATACTCTTTTTTATTACTTCGGAAGCAATATTTTCGTCAATTTTGGGCAAAACATGTTCTTTGAAATTGCATCGAAGTATCAGCCGTAATATTACTTATAGTTCATGTGACAAATGTTGGCGTTCACCTTATCAGTTCATGTACATTTCAAAGACATGTAGATTTTCTTTATTTTATTATACACGGGCAGAATTGTAGCAAGTAACTGAAACGTATGTCTTCTGGGGTTATGATAGCAATGCTGACTTTAAATCTGAAACACCTTGTATATCTCAATTTGATACAAAACATTTGTATACTCCATGCTTTGTATTGTATTGTATTAGAACAAGTTATACAAGTGTAGATTGTTTCATTATATGAACAAAAGCTTCATAAATCACCCAAATATGCAAGAGAATTTCATAAAAATTGTAGCGGCTGTCCTGCACCTCTACAGCTTATTTTTACAAGCAATGGAACTTATTGGTTAAACCGGTGAGTGAAGGAATATATAAAGAGGCGCAAGTGTATGTTGAAATCCGAACTGACCAAGTCATACCTGTGTTTTATTATTAATATTTATATATTGTGATATGCACGAAATGTCAGTGCCTTAATTAAGTTTTATAAAATGTATTATAATATTCAATAAATGATTTAAATTGGAAATTGGAATTGGAAGGCAACTTCGCGCGAAGGTAAACGGGGAGCTATCGTCCTACAGACCCATGGAAGCAGGAGTACCGCAGGGCACAGTACTTTTGTCACACCTGTTCACCATATACACCTCAGATCTGCCAAGGACAGCAGGAACGGCCCTACGCGGACGACACAGCTCTAGTCGCCAGGTCCTGGCAAGCAGCGCAAGTGACTCATCACCTCCAGGAAGCAGCATCCCGCCTGGAGGAATGGTGTAACAGATGAAAAGTACAAATCAACGCAGAGAAAAGCAATGCGATCCTGTTCCAAAAGAAGAGGACTCAAATCCTGGTGGGACATGTCACCATGAACGGCGAACCGATCCGGTGGACCGACGCGACACCGCCAAATACCTAGGTGTCGTTCTGGATCGAGGGCTGACATGGAAACATAACACCGACGAAGTGGTCAGGAAAGCAACGGCGGTGAGGACTAAAATCTACCCGATGGTGGGTAGACTAGTCAACTCAACCTGAGGAACAAGCAACTCCTACTCAGGACCGTACTCAGGCCGCAGCTGACGTATACGTCAGTGGCCTGGGGGTACGCCGCCGAATCGCACAAGAAGAGGATACAGGCCGTGGAAAACGTGGCGCTGAGATGCGCTGAGGATGCACTATGGTTTGTAAGAAACACCGACATCTTCAGGGACCTGGAATACACCCCCAGTGTCGAAGTTCATCCAGGATCGAGCCAAGATCTTCGTACGAGCGGAGACTCATGCGAATCCGCTGATCAAACGAGCTGTCGATTATGATCCAGCAGAGGTCCCGCGGTACAAGAGACCTAGGCCACAGATCCTGGACAACGGCTAACCGAGGCAAAATCTCCTTCAGCCCGGCCGAGAATACGGACCACTCAGAAGAGACACGGACATACCCCAACACCCTTCACCTACCAGGCGGCACCGAACCGGCCGACTGCCGGATAGAAGTCGCGCTCCTTTGCCTTGTGCGGGCTCAAAGCGCTGAAGTAAAGCGCTTAGGCCTTGCGCGTCCCGAGCTAAATAGCTCTACCTCCACCTACTGCCGGTAGACACCGGTAGGAACACCCCAAACCCGACAAACTCCCAGGGCAGGACGACAACAGTCGCTCTGCCCGCGACATGATGACGCTCCCGGGAGCAGACTGTCGATGAAGAAAGAAAACAGAAACAAGAAGAGCGCCAGAAGAGAAAGGCCCAAATCGGCTGGGTCCAACAAACCAGGACCGGGGGAGGTCTGCAAAAACGACCACACCGTTCGCATCAGCGGACGGGTTGCCAGTTGAACAGGCCCGCCCCTTACGTAGTTGGTCTAGGTCTACAGCGATCCGATAGGGTAAAGGAAACTAAAACTTCCAACCCCTGCCATCCAAGGTCATCGTCGATGCCAAGAATATTGGCGCGTGTTGAAATCCGTAGCAAACGCTGGAATTGACATCTAATCGGCGCCACTCGAGGCCCGTAAAGAAGTAGGTTACCTCTTAACTTGGGTGAGACGGAAAGGGAATGTAACGCGTCATAGTGTATGCCGTATTATGAATCATACGTTTGGTGTGTTCATTTTATAATCGTTTTGTGTTATTTGCTCTTATTTTGATATTTTGCTTGTAGTTATTATTAGTTTTAGTTATGTTATATTATATTGTTATGGGCCTCTTTTTATAGTTTTTACGTGCTTTTTTGACATTTTAAGTGATTTGGATTTTTATATAAAGGACAATATTTGGTTTAAATTACATTTATTTTGAGCAGGTATGTAAAATAAGATGAAGTATATGTATTTATTTTGACGAGAAGAAATATCCAGTTAATAATAAATAATTGTTTTAAGTTGCATAGAACTACATGCAGTGCTGCTATTTGTAAGAATAATGCTGAGAGGGCAAAGAAGAATGGAGAAAAAATATAAATTTTCTCGTTTCTTACTGACATTTTAATTAGGCAAGAGTGGATTAGAAAATGTCAAAGAAAAGGAAAATTTATGCCCGATAATGAAAGACTTTGCAATAAATATGTTACAATTGATGATTTTGAAGATGGAATGAAATCAAACTTGATGAATGTATTGCCAAGAAAACTAAAAAAACTGGTAGGCAATATAAAATTTATCTACTGAAAAATAATTTGTGGCTAATTTTATTATGTTTTAGCTATTCCATCACTTAATTTGTTGCCTGAAACTTCGACAAAAATGTCTAGCCCAACTGCAAGAAGTGAACGTGTTAAAACTAGAGAACGCAGAGATTGTAAACAAATTTTAAGTCCATTATTGTCTATAGAAAATGTGGAAAACATCTATCCACAAGTAAAGGAAATCCCCAAGAAGGTGCATAATATGAAGAATTACTACGTAATTATAATATCCTCTTGCTTGAGAATGAAGAATTTAAGGAAAAATCTAAGAAAATGAAAAACAGCTTGCTTTTGTAAATAAAGAAAATTCGAGTTGCAAAAACTTGTTAAACAGTATGAAGGACAATCAAATTCAAGAGTAAAAATATGTATGCCAGACCGCGTAGCTGGCGTCAGAATCTCGAATACGTGGCTCGGTCTGACAGACCGAGATGGTGGTACTGTACAAATATGACACTCGGTCTTATAGACCGAGTTATGGCAGTCAATGTGTTAAAGAGATTGAATTCTTCTATATACATTTTTTTTATTTGTCTTAATGTAAAATACCTTACTGTTAATAAAATATTTTAAACATGAAGTTTCAATAATCATTTCCGCGTAGGAAGAAAGAAATAATAAATAATATAATCTCAGTAACCACCAAAGTATGGGCCTTTATTGGGATTTTATTCAGTTAGCATCTCCAGTAAAGGCCCAGTAAACAACCAGCGTTTGGTGTTTACTGGAATATAACTAAAATCATTTATTTACTGCTAAACAAACTACTTATTAAAATGTGTAACTAGTCAATTAGAAGAAGAATAAGAGTAATATTTTATGGTTAATAATTAGATTAGATTGATTTCTAAACTATTTAGCTATTTTATACATTGGTATACGTTATTTTGGGAATATTTCCTAAATATTAAATTGGTGAAATAGGATAGGTTAATTTAGTTTTCCTTTTTTCTACTTTTACATAATATTTATAAAGGACTATTAGTTATTTACAAAACTGAAATCAGTGCTTGGTTACGGGCCTCGGGCGTCACTCGCGTTTGGATTCGAGATTATCCATCAGTTCATGAGCTGATAGTAGTCGTGTAGTTCAAATTACATGTTATATACATATGTTGCGCTTCTTTACATTTCTCGTACTCAATACTTAGTACGGGCCAATAATTCTAATGTATCACACTTTTTACTATAATTACAATACATTACACCTGTCCATTTTACTTCAAATCTGCTAAAATTATGACGTTTTTCTTATATTCGTAGATTGGATAAACTAAATGAATCTGTTGAAAAGTCGTTCATAGCGAGCGAGGCTACTATGAGAAAAGAGCACAATAAAAGTGTCAGGCAACCTACAGGAGCGGTTAAGAAGGTCAGATCGGGTACCGGCGGCGCCAGAAAGAAAATGAAAAAACCAGAATGGTCCAGCACGACGGCGGCAGAGATGGAGGAGGTAGCCATAAAAGAAAATATCGCTGTAGAAGTTAGCAAAGCACCGTCGGCGTCATCAAGAACCAGTTTCAAGAGGCCGAAAAAGAGATCGAAGTCGCCACACTTTTCTCCTATTAAAACTCCACCGTCACGTCCGCCACCGAAACAGGTAAGTTTTACAAAAATAAATAAATGAAACGGTACGGGGTTCATTCAAATGTATGAAATGATATATCACGTGAAGGTCATGAACATCTGTGTTACTTTTACATGTTATTATTGATTAAATGATATCTGCTTGTTACAAATTAACTAGAAAAATAAGGGGCCAATAACAACCAAAATTAGGTCTCATATAACCAAAAATAATCTTATTTTTCAGCTTATCAAACTTCATATAATAAAAATAGTTTTAGCTCATTATCAATTTATTTTTATATGCTTTTCACAGCTTCTGAAAAAAAATCGAATTTCAAAGGAATCTAGCACAATAAAGTTATACCACTATAACGGCAGACTAGTAAAATTAAATCAACTTCATGCTTCCAATTTTTGATAAAAAAAATCCCAGCCAGGTGTCCTACTACTACTCGTACGTAACACAGTATGTGTCATCGTTATTTCATTTGTCTGTAACTGGCGGCTTTTGCTATGGCTTGAAAGTTTGCACAACCTCCGAAAACGAAAAAAATTTTTATTTAATTTTTCGTAATAATAGCGCAAGATATTCAATTTAATTTGTTATAATTTGTAATACATAATTTACCAAAAACACTGATCACTTTCGATGCCGTCGCTACCACTCCTACCACTTTCAATGCCGTCACTACCACTTCTATTTACGTTAGATATTGACGCTGGTTTGCAGACAGCCAGCAAACCAATTAGTCATTTGCAGTGTTGCGCATTAACAAGCTCTCAGCATCTTGCTTCTCCATACGAGTCTATTCCATAAAGGTTCAACAGGTTGCAAATTAAGTGCAAACTAAATAGCTTAGTAGTAGAAACTTCAGGGCTCAGAGCTTTAGCCCACTCAGTTTTTTTGTATACGTATACGCGTATGCACGGCATTTTTATTATCGTAAAAATGAATTCTTCTAAAAATAATTAGCTATTGAAAAGTTATGACGTTTATTATTATTACTATTCGACCCGTGGAGAAAATTTCCCGGACTGGTTGATTACTGTCCAATCCGTCAGTGAAAGAAAGTGTGCTGTGGCTGGTGTAACATGCGAGATCTACAAGATTTATTAATTTTATTTTCAATATTTCAGACTTCTCCCTTCCATTATTCTCCACCCAAATCGCCTACTCAACAAGGAGGGCCATCGTGTGATGGACCATGTGGGGCTGGTGGCTCCTCGTTGCTAGGGGAGGCGGCAGCTTGGGCCAGTTCCGGTATGACCCCGGCACGACCTGGAAGGCAAACTTCACCTTTCAGTTTCTCACCACAAAAGAGTGCCCCAAGTGCCCAAAGGCAAGAGACAAGACTTGAGGAAGTGTCGACTACTGTGCATCAAAAAAAGGCCACAACCAAAGTATACACCAGGTAGGGCACCACAAGACACGTGGGGTGGGTTCTATTAATTTTTTGTAAACAGATATAAAAGTGCAACGTTTTTATTAAAATTTTTTTTTTCATAATTTCTAGTCTCATTTCATCTTTTTCCCACGAAACATGAGGTAGGTCAGAGGCGGTGCATGACCAAGAAAACTGAGAGGGGTCAACATTTTGTGATTTTCTTTTTTATCGAGTAAATAATGATTTGGGATAGTGATTGATTAACCTTGAGACAACATAAATATTTTGATATTTATGCATAAAAGACGAAATATTGACAATATTGATTTTTTTATTTCTAATACTGATACTGATTTTTTTTATCATACACGTATTAATATAGATGACCATGGGTAAATTTTCATGGGATAATAAAAGAAATTAAAAAACGTCTCTATACTCTCCGTATATGTAACAGCTCTCAACCGTAATCGTTTGCAGACTGAACAGAACGATGAGGTAAACAATAGAAGATCGAGGTAGTCTCGTCACCAGGGTCATGCGCCGTTCCTCACATATTAAATATATAATTCTCCCCCTATCAGTTTCACATGCAGAGATTAATGCGCAAGTAAAAAAAAAACTATCAGACACGTCTATTTATTATTACGCGTTTTTCGAAATACAATACAGTGATAGGTTTTAAACCCGTCTCTGGCATGTCGCCCAGAATTCCTAAGTATTAACCACCTTATACGGCTCACTGTTTAATTAGTAGGTACTTCACATCAAAATTAATATCTAGGAACTTTAACCGTTATATTAGTCAAATTGAAAAGTAATCTAACTTCATGAAAGATGTAGAAATAAAACGAAAATTAATTTTTCTCATAAACTTTATTAAAATTTTCAAAAATACATATTTTAAATATCAGCATTTTATTTAAATGAAAATAACCGTTTATTCAGACGAGAGAGCGTACAAAAATAAATATTTTCAAAAATAAGCTAGTAGCTGTTATATTTAACAAAAGATTGTCGTTTTCCAATCTAACTGTAATAATAACTGGCTAAATAAATATATTTATAATAAAACAAATTATTTTCTTAAAATTAAAAAAAAAATTGAGATTTTAATATTAGAAATTTTAATTAATGCTAAACCGAAATACACATCCAACGATACAAAAATAAAGTTATGAGTCAGACCTCTTGAAAATAGAAATAATTTACTAGCAAAAAAATGCATCTTATAATCAATAAAACTCATATTTTTCCGTGCGTAACCAAGTCTTGTTGTTTGGCGAACACGACGAACATAAATTCTCAGTTAGTAAATGAATTCTAATTTCAAGAACTGTACATTTATAATAAAAATATCTACAGGATGTTTGAGTTTCAATCAGACGAATGTGGAAACTAATTTCAAACGAAATGTATATTTTGAGACAATATAATCAAAACATTCCAACAAGTCTTTACACTTCTAGCAGTGATTAAAACTTAAAACATCCTTTAGCTAAGGGGAAGGGGTATGAAATAATGCCCATATTTTAATTTAATAAAAAAAAATCTGTTTAGCTCCCACTATCAGACACTTGGGAACTATTGGAAATACTTAAACGAAATAAATTTGTTTACACTGTCACACCCTTTTACCCTAATTGCACACAGCCCTGAAATAAACTTATTCACTCTCCGCTAAAAACTCCTCAAACAATCCAACCAAACTTTCGATTCCGTCCAAATAATTTCTATCAATATCACAATTTTCTGCGGGATATACATGAGCGAAATCGATCATTTTAGCTGTAGCCCAACATTCAGACTTTTGCTCCGCGCATAACTCATCTAAAATGTATGTATAAGTCTGTTTTTTATTCTGCACATCTTTATCATAATTATTTTGGAAAGAATGAGTTCTTTTTAAAGTGTGAATAGATTTTTGCCAGGTATTGTTGTTGTTTACCACACTAGGTATTTCCAAGTTAACCATTTTGTTGGGCGATGTAGGTGAGTGCAGGATGGGGCCTTCTGTTGTGAGCTGCCCACTGAATCTAGAAACAATACCAATTAATTTCCTGAAAAATTGTCAACATTGGAATATTACTGACTATTTCCCACGCGTATAAAAAAAATAAAATTGCTTAATTTGTGCTCCAATGAAAACACTATATTAGCGGCAACATTTTAAAAAGTTCTTAGGGTTATTGCCACTTAAATTAATTTTATTGATATACATATGTATACATAGAAACCTTTCATTAAAATATATATTAAAATGGATCGTTTTGGTAAGTGTCAATTAAGAACAATAATATTTAATAAAAATGTTGTTGCTTGTTTGGGAAATAGTCTGTTCCAATATATTTCGTGCTTACGATTTTCAATGAATAAAACACTCTAGATTTGTTGTTTGGTAACGTCTCTCGACAAATTTAGTTGCAAAAGCCCTCGCCCTGCGGGCTCGTGATTATGATTACTAATTTGTCTGGTGACATTCCAAGTAACAAACTTTTGTAAATAAAAATTTCTTCGACAAAACCATAAGCCCTTAATATATTATTACTGAATATAATATACTAACCCTGTAGGGATCCTCTCAGATTCGTTGTTTAAAACGGCCAAACTCATGGGTCGGTACAAGCTCTTGTTCCTAGACAATTTTAATGGTGATTTAATTTTGATATGTTTTATAAATTCTCGAAGCCGTCGAGCATCGTAAACGAGTAAAATTGATGAAGAATATAATCGTAATCGTCTTTGATTACGCGCCCAGTGTTGGATGCGCCAAAGGGCTGCCAAGAATTGAACTATGAGACTTCGACAATATCCGACACTGTCTACGTTGAGAAAGGTTTTAATAGCTAAAACAAAAAAATGTCTTATTGTAGGGAACTGCAGACCGGGTGCTAGAGGTCATTTCGTTTGCAAAATTGGGGTCTCAACTTTTCTTCAGAACATGTTTTATTGACCCGTCAGCATTAGAAAGTGCGTGATGCTTGGAATAATTTATGTTCGGTTATTGTTTATAACAGTTATTTGAATTATAGCATATGCGGCTTATTAAATGATTAGTTTCGATTTTATTACTGTTAAAAAGTGTAATGAAATGACCAAAAATACTGTAAATACAGGGTGAGTCAGTTTTTTTGTGGACAAACTTTAACAGGAGATAGAACACATGTTTTTAAAAAGAAAAGTTCCTATAAACATATGTCGTAGAACGCTTCGTTTCCGAGATACAGGGTGTTGAATATAATTTTTTTTTCTCGAATTTTCATTATAACTTATAAACGAATGCTTAGATTTTTTCCATGTTTGGGGGATAATGCCTGTTAATTAAGGGGCATAAAATAAGCGATAAGAATGTACAAAAACTTGCACAGTGGCGGAGTGGAGGGAGTGCTCAACTCCTTTTTTAAACAGAACTTCTACACCAATGACTATTTTTTAAAAAAAACTGTTATGATCATTATCTACATACAGTTTAACAAAAATAATGTCCCTTCTTCTGTTTCGAAATTCCTGTGCGTTTCCGAGTTATTTTGATTTTTAGTGTTTGATGTGGTACTAAATTAAGTAATTTATTTATTATCAATTATCGGCTAACTATTTAATTCTTTCAACGAAACCTACCTAAATATGGTTTGTTAAGGATTCTAAAAAGCTGAAATCTCTTATTCTTTATCTCTTTCCAATGTAGTCAAAATAAATATCTGTTATATCAAGCCATACTTAAATACAATACACACAAATACATACTCAGAAAATTCGAGAAAAAAAAATTATATTCAACACCCTGTATCTCGGAAACGAAGCATTCTACGACATATGTTTATAGGAACTTTTCTTTTTAAAAACATGTGTTCTATCTCCTGTTAAAGTTTGTCTACAAAAAAACTGACTCATCCTGAATAAATTACTTAATTTAATACCACATCAAACAATAAAAATCAAAATAACTCGGAAACGCACAGAAATTTCGAAACAGAAGAAATGATATTATTTTTGTTAAACTGTATGTAGATAATGAAAATAACAGTTTTTTTTTAAAAAATAGTCATTGGTGTAGAAGTTCTGTTTAAGAAAGTGGTTGAGCACCCCCTCCACTCCGCCACTGTGCAAGTTTTTGAACATTCTTATCGCTTGTTTTATGCCCCTTAATTAATAGGCATTATCCCCCAAACATGGAAAAATTCTAAGCATTCGTTTATAAGTTATAATGAAAATTCGAGAAAAGAAAATTATATTCAACACCCTGTATCTCGGAAACGAAGCGTTCTACGACATATATTTATAGGAACTTTTCTTTTTAAAAATATGTGTTTTATCTCCTGTTAAAGTTTGTCTACAAAAAACTGACTCACCCTGTATAATATGCAATCAAAATAATATTAATCATAATAATTGTTTAACAAACTTTAACCATCCATAGACGTGTTTTAAAGTTTTGAAGTGATCGTTGAATAGGTAATTACTTTTGTTTTATTTATTTTCGGTTTTACTGAACTGAGTAGTTATAATTAAAAATAACATTATTGAGTGAGTCATACTGAACATAATGTGCATATTATCTTCTTTTTAATCCAAATTTCTGCGTTTGGCAAATAGCCGGGAAAATAATTATTGTTTAAAAAGATATATGTTATACTTATATGTGATAAGTTTTTGTAAATGTTAGAAAATGATAATTACCAAACAAAAAAAAAGTTTGCGTTATTATATATATATATATATATATATATATATATATATATATATATATATATATATATATATATATATATTTCCACATCATTCCATACTTATGTAAGTGTTCGACTGAGCAATGTAAAAATTAGATGGAAGACTGATGACTGATGATAACTAGGCATAGGAAAACCTTATGGCATAACGTCAACAGGGTTGCACTGGAGAGGAATATACAGATTTTCCTTCATAAAATGAAACAGTATCTTACCCTGTAAATGTTTTTGAGAAAGTTGGAGGCCGCAGAATAGTGCGACATATAAAATAATTTCATACTGTTTAAAGAAGTCTAGAAATGTTGCGCGTGTAGATAACAGAAATACTTTTTGTTTCAAGGCAGCTGAACTTATAAGAAGCGTACAAACACATACACTGCGAAATTGTCGTCATTAACGGCAGATATCCATTCGTGAACCCTTTCCAGAGTTGTGCGGATGGGTGGAGCAAGGAGTGGAAACAGTACACAAAACTATAATTTTATTATCCACTATATTCACTAGATTCTGTAGGTGATGTTTTATAGCCTAGGGTATAGTAACAATATATTTAATAAAATTTGCTCCATATGTGCTGGAGTTAAACGGCGTCTTCTGTCGGAAAATATCCATTTGTACAGAGAAAATGATCGTTCAGTGTCTACAGATGTAATGGACGCATACCGAAATAGTGAATATTTATAGAGAGATGATTCGTGAAATCTGGGGCCAGCAAAATCGACTTCGTTTCCGTAAAAATTTGTCTATATAGGAAAGGATACGAAAACCTTGATTTGCCTGTAACAAATAATGTTCCATTTTTTGTTTTTTGTTTTTTTCATTCAATGAAGTCTCATCTGACAATAAAATATGTGAAAGTAATCCAGGATCTTCCTCTATCAATTGCAACAGCCAGTTACAATAATCCAGTCCCTGATCGAAATTGCGAGCATTTAAACTTTAATGGAGGACTGTGTAATATGGATGCAACCCAAAAAAAATCAAACAAATCTATTATATTTTGTAAAAGTTCTTTAGAGCAATATATGAAAAATGTTTGTTTTTGCATGTCATATATTTTCTATACTTGCTCTAAATTGTTGATAACCCCGAGATACAACAGCATTACATAGCCGTAAAACAAAAAACTTTATACCATACATATCATCATCTTTAAAATATAAACTTTATAACAATTTTTTTGCATAAACCCACGATGTTTCTAATTATGATGAACTAATTCGTTATAAATAAATACTTACTTATGTTCTCTTAGAATATTTCGAACAGTGGTTCGACATATTCCCAAGTCCCTGGCTATTGCTCTTGTACATAAACAAGGATTAAATTGCACATATGCTAATACATTTATAACATTTTCCTCAGTGCGACCTCTAACGATGTCTCCGATGCACAGATTCTGTCGTACGTAAACGATATGCCAGTCGAAAACTCTTTTACCGTGATGACGTCTTTCAGGGTAGGTACTGCAACGCATAGACTCTGGCAGCAACAGTTGCATTTGTTGACATATCAGATAACACCCTCTAGCTGCGACGGTAATAATCAAATGAAAACTCTGTAAAGCACACTCGATAGGCTAAGAAAAGCCCTTTGTAACGAAACCAAGTTTGTTAAATTCCGTTAAGTCTAATCGTAGTAATTGACATTTAAAAAATTTTTTTTTTGGCATCTCCCCACCACTTTATTTTTGAAGATAGAAAAAAAATTGTAAAACTAACAAGGCTCGAAATTCTCCCAGGATTACGATGCATGTATTTTTAATGCCACTTAATTGGGCAAAATACGGAAAAAATACTAATTTTCTGTTTGGTCATGGCTGTTACGCTCCCTAGCGGCCATTTTAGAAACTCGAAAATATTTTCCAGCGATTTTTCAGGGTCACTTTACTCATGACAATTTTTTCCCTAAACTTGTGCGATGATGAGTTTCTGAGATATGGCCGGCGTCCATTCTTAGTTGCCCACCCCGTACAAAAACTATTAGTGCCCGGTAGTGCCCATTAGGGATATATAGGGATAACTTGTTTTTATTTGAGCTTTCTTTTGCCTTCAGCATTGGCATACTGTTCTATTTACAGAGACAATATGTTACCAGAAAAGAATTATTTGAATATTTAAAAGACAAGGGCAATTTCATCTCATTGTGCAGTTAAATTCAGAATTAGCTACCTATATTTAAGTTAAATTCAGAATTAGCTACCTATATTTATAAGCAAATTGACCTCTCAAATAACTCTCTTCTGGTAATAGACATTATCTCTGTAACTACACATACGCTGCTGCGTCCGTAATAAATAAAAAAAAACTCCTTATTTACTTTTTTTTAAATTAAAATTGATATATTTCTAACACGTACACAATCAGATTATTGTTCCGTAAATATGTGTGAAAAAATTTCATTTACTTGCATTCCTTTTACTACAAAATGTAAAGTTTATAGACGGAAAAATTATTCCTTTTTATTTCGCGGCGGTCGGTGGTCGACTCTACCACATAGGTGCCGATTTGACGTGAAAAAAGCTTAAAGTGTAAGGCCATTGCCAGAAATTACAGTTCCTTTTTATTGCTTATCGCGCGTAATACGGAATATAATAGGAGGCTTAACTCCATTTTTGGCATGTCATAAGTTTTTCCTACTGATAACTGTGTATTTTTTACATACTTTAATATAATAGTTTTTATCGAATTATGTGAACATGATTTGGATATAATATTATCCATGCCATTTCATTGAATTATAGTAGGAGCACTTAATACAATTTCATATTCTACTTATGTACATAGGTACATACGTATAGTTTGACATACATGTATATTTTGATTTTTTTTAATGAGAACAAGACGATCGCAGGGTAAGAAAAACAGTTCGTTATTTGAAGCGACCTAGTTCAATTTTGACGGCTTTTAACTTGAAAATTATTAACTTTATGGTATTTTAAATAATTTTTTTAAAAAGAATTTAATACTGAACAAGATCACTCTTATATAATCTGAAGAAAAGTTGCATCGCCCTAATTTTGCAAACCAAATTACCTTACCTGCACTACTGCGTATATTTACTTTACAGAATAAATGGATTAGCGCTAAAAATGTTTCAATAAAAACCACAAAAACAAAAAAACTTACCATCCCCTGCTCGCTCTTTGCTTAAGCTTTTTCCGAAATCCTTTCCATACTTTACCATCTGATTATTATAGAGCCTATAGACTTGAAAACCAGGAATACAGAAGCCCAAATCTCTTTTGCACTCATGATATTTTGACTGAAAAAATAAAAGTAAACATATTTAAGGTTGTCTCATGCATAGATTATAGACAGGAGATCGTCAACATAAGATATGAATATTGTTTATGTAAATTATCGAGAACATAATTTTTCCACGAACTTTGAAGAAAGTAATGTTTTCCCCCCTCAAATGAGGGTAACAAATTATACTTTCTCTCCCTAGGGAGGCTAAATAGCTTTCCTCCCTAGGAAGGAAAGTATTTTTACCCGCATTTTTAACTATTATCATAGTAACCTTGATATCAATGTCTACAAAAATGTCAAAATTGACATCAAAATTAAGGCAAATAATTTAATTTTAAGGTGTTCTAATGTTTTATTAATTTTAAACAATACAGCTCATTTTAAAATATATATAAATACAATTATAATTAACATTTCAATTTTTGTTATGATTTACAATATTTTGTCACCATAGCAACCACCATTGAAACTGGTATTTTAACATTCCTCGGCTTACTATTCAAATTACTACTAAAACTGTCATAATGCCAATATACATTTAAGAAATGTTATTTCCCTTTCACACGGCTTTTATACTGAAGGTCGTAGAAAAAATCATATACAGAGCAGAGCAATAGTGCGTCCGACTTCGATATGTCAAGTTCTATGATAACTAGAAACTTGATTTAAAAATATACTAAACTAGACAAAAAAGTCTATAACCGGAAATTATTTTCGAATATACAGGGTGCGCCAAGACGATTCTACATGGTCAATTAACATTTCTTTAAATGGAATGCCATGTATATCAGAACATTTTTTGAAACCTCTTTGTGGCCCTATTCTCACACTGTGGGAGATTGAGGTTCTAGCATATGAAGATGATCTAGTCATACTAGTCAGAGGAAACTCTAAAGGAGTAATATCGAATACCCTTCAAGAGACACTGGATACAGTGAGTAACTGGTGTGACAGGAAACAGATGTCTGTAAACCTTTAAAAAACAGAAATAGTACTATTCACCCGGAAAAGGAAGCTGGAGGACTAAAGACCTCCCTACTTAATGGGTGAAACTATTCCATTCGCGGAGGAGGTGAAATATCTAGGAATCACTCTAGATAGATCTCTTAATTGGAACTCCCATCTGGAAAAGGTAATCCACAAAACAAAGCTGTCCTTATGGACATGCCGTCGTATTTGTGGCAAATCCTGGGACATGGATCCCAAACAAATTTACTGGATCTATGTCACGGTCATCAGACCAATGACAACATACGGCTCCATTGTTGGGTAGCCGGAAGGATCACAACAGATGGCCAAGGCCAAACTCTCTGGATTGCAAAGATTAGTATGCATGACCGTAACTGGAGCAATTAGCACCACACCATCAGCTGCAATGGAAATCCTCCTAGATTTACCACCTCTTCATATACATTTGGAGAGAGAGGCCAAGTGAGCAACCTACAGACTGCAACAAGCGGCCATTAATATGCCGCAGAATAGAATCATGGAGCGGCACAGGTTGCTGGATGAAATAGAGAATCACAGCATACTGGGAATGCCCTCGGATACTATGCCTACCATGACCAACTAGTGACCTTCAACATCCTTTTACCGGAAAGAAATGTGTGGGATCGGAATAAAGCCGACCTTCTGATGACAGACAGTTGCTGGTTTACAGACGGCTCCAAAACTCCCGAGGAAACAGGAGCCGGAGTACATAGCTACAGACCAAGGGTGAGGATATTATCAAGCCTAGGTACTCATGCAACTGTTTTTCAGGCTTAGGTTCATGCCATTGAACTGTGTGTGAGAAGGCTGGATTTTATGCATCTTACACGCAGATCGATAAAAATTTTCTCAGATAGCCAAGCAGCTATAAAAGCTCTCGACTCCTACCGGTATAATTCCAAAACGGTATGGAATTGTCAGTAGGCTCTAAATCATTTGAGCCACAACAACAAAGTGACTCTGGTCTGGGTACACGGTCACTCTGGTATGAAAGTATAAGGGTGGCCAAAATAATTTTTAAATTTACAATTATTTGAACCGAATTTTCTCAATTTTTTCAAATGGAACACGCTGTATATTTTTGGACGATGTGATGTAGGATTGAAAAACGAACATTTTTTGTACGTACGTCCCTATGGCTATTTGTAACCATTTTCGATTTATTGAACAATAATTGCAAAATTCTGCGATAATTTTTTTTTTTTTGTAATTCAAGAGAAGATATTATAAAAAGTGCTCCACATAATGCCCATTTTGATTGGCACACATTTATATGCCTCTTTGGAATGAGGTTTCTACTGTTCATAAAATTGCCAGAGTGATATTTCTAAAAGCATTTATTATCCTTTCCTTCAAATTTTGGATTGTTGTTGGTGTGATGTTTTTATGGACATCATGTAACACGCTTATTATAACACCTTCTCTTGAAGTATTTGAAAAAAATACCTCATTTTTAATTTTTATTGCTGAATTTTGCAGTTATTGTTCAATAAATTGAAAATGGTCACAAATTGACATAGGAATGTATGTAGCTACAAAAAATATTCGTTTTTCAATACTACATCACATCATCCAAAAATATACATTTGAAAAAATTTATAAAATTCAGTTCAAAAAGTTGTACATTTAAAAATCTCTTTTGGTCACCCTGTATACATTTAGGAAGTGAAAATGGATGAGTGTCATCACACGATGTCTCATAACTGGTACTAACACATTTTTTTTTAAATCGATAGTTGTGACTGTAGTGAAATTTTTAATATACACGTGTAAATGGCATACTTAATTTCAACAAAAAAAAATCATTACATCCAAGTGGCTGGGAGAAAGTCAATAATAATATAGGAGTGAAAGGAGGCCACAAAGAGATTTCAAAAAAATGGTCTGACATACATGGCATTTCATTTAAAAAAAAATTTTTGAACCTGTAGAATCGTCTTGGCTCACCCTGTATATACGAAAATAATTTCCGGTTATAGACTTCTTTTGTCTAATTTACTTATGTTTTTAAATCAAGTTTCTAGCTATCATAGAACTCGAGTTATCGAAGGCGGACGCACTATTGCCCCACGCTGTTTATAACATAGGAGGAAGGTGTCATTTCATCCCTTGTATGTTTACTGCCCTCCGCTTCGCGTCGGACATTAAACTGCATCCGTGGGATGAAATATGTTACACTTTCATGCCTTGTTATACAAATAGCTATTCAAATTATGTTTTGAAACATTCGGATTACACCAGTATATTTAGAATATATGTTTTGAATCTAAAGACGCGTACACATACGAGCACGCACAGGCTGAACGAGCACGCACATGCGTTTGCTCTCATGTTGTGTGTGTTCAGGTTACATGCGAAAATTGAGTGTTTGTGAACATCTGTGTGTTCGGACTATTCCGGACAGGCAGCACACTGCACAGTGGTGAAAATGAGTTCAAGAAACAATACGGTTGCGTGCTGCAATTTTTTAAAAATGACAATTGTCTTTCGGATCCCATAAAACTGGATGTTTATGGTAGGTACTCGTCATTTAAATTTAAACATAATTCGTTACTCCTAAAATACAAGTAATATAAATATTATACCGCAAATTCATAGGTTCACAACACATACCAAACTGACCCGGTCTGGCGTCCACACTAAGTACGCATGAACAAATCATTTCCTTTCAGCATGTCAAGAAAACGGACAAGCTGTGTCTCACATTCGCATGCGTGCGTTGGTGCGTTAGATACAACCCAAGCATCCTGAGCAAGACGTCTATACTTGAGCGTGCGTGCGTGCTCATATGTGTACGCACCTTAATATTGACATTTCAGATACACAGGGCTAATCAGAAGCAACGTCAACTCAGCTGTCTTAATTAGAATATTTAATTTTTAAATCTATATTAGTGATGTAAAAAAAGTAACTACTCGTTACGATGTAACCCATGTTTAAAATACTCGTTACATACATTCATTCGTTACTATTGTATCTATACATATTCTAGCAATCTCACTTTTCGTTTGGGTTCACTAACTAACTTCGACGATAGTTACCGATCGAGACCGAGTATTTAATATTGTTACGCCACGGGACTGTGTAGACTGGTTAGATGAGATTGGAATTGTACGAGAATGGCCGGAAATGTTCTAGACCGTGTGAATGGATGTATAAATAAGACGCACGGTGAGGTGGATTGAGACTCAGTCTTAAGTTGAAAGTGAACGAGTAAAGAAGAAATAAGATAGAGACTTAAAAGTGTTTAATGGTGATTATAGTTAAGACAGTCATTAATCTATTGTTGTTAATTACTAATTAATTAATAGTGTAGTGAGTAAGTGTTACCTGGACATTCAATCAACGAATCTATGAGTAGAGCTGTTTGTGGGGATAGTAAACACGTAACAATATTTTATGCTTTTATATTATTAGGTGCATTTTATTTCGTTGATGAAAAATTTGTTTGTTATGTTTATTACTGTTTATTTTTTATAAGAATAATATATTCTTATACCAAACACAATTGTTTGTGTATTTTTGTGAATATTTCATATTATAGAAAAACATTTTGAAGAAAAAATTATTTCTCTCTATTAATACGTTTGGCTCATTCTTCACGATATAATAACCAAAATACAAGAAAATTATTTTAAAATCAATGATACAATATGTTAGAAATAGCGTAAATATTTTTCTCTCACAAAAAGAAAAAAAACAGTAAACGTACCGAGTAACGAGTATTCATATCAAAGAGTAACTAATCATTAAAGTACTCAAAAGTAACTAAAGTTTACAACACTCATCCATATTCTGATAGAGATTAATATTGTCTATGTCTGTTTTTGAAATTTCTTAATCGGTTGAAAAACGACGAGATAGAAAGGATAGTTTTTTGACACAGTTGGCCATGCAGAACTTTTTGAAATAAAGAAGTAGTTCCGCGCTACTTCTACTTGTGTTCGCTCCTAGAGGCTAAAAGGAGATTCTACCGTAATGTATCTCATTTTAGTTATATTCCTATACTGCTTTTGGTGATGCCTGCTAAAATGCTTTTTTTATTAACTGGCAAATGACTCGATGGAGATGACTGTATGATTAATAAAAAATTAAATTTATTTTTTAGCGGGTAATCCTATGCAACCATAATTTTTTGTCAAAACATCATAAATTTTTATAGTTATAAATAATAATAAATTATAACAATTTTCATTTTGATAATCAGTTAATTTATTATGTATAAAAAAATTCTGACCTAACTCACCTAACCAATTACATCAATTTCATTGCGTAACATAAAAATAGCTGATTTGGTCAGCACGTAAATTTTTTATACAAGCGTGTAATAATAGCACTCTGATTTATCGTAAATGTGTGAACTAAAAAAGTGATCTTTTTATTGTTTTTAAATTCCTTAGGAGAAATATAAACAATTTTATAATTCTGGGCCATTATTGTCATGAATATAAAACTTGAAATTTGCACACTAAAATCAAAACTACTTTATTTAACAAATGCCCAAAGTACAATTCCATCAAAACCACTTCATGGGCACCTGCAGATAATAAACATTTTTCATTAAAATATGGATAGCTATAATGAAAACCAATCAATTACAATGCTAACTATTAAAAAAAAAATGGCAAAATTAACATTCGGAAATAAATTTTTCATTGCAGAAGCACCGATACCGTCGAGCACCGATAATGGAATAAACCGACGCGTACAATGGGTAGGAAATAAAACAATTACCGACGATTTATTGGGCACACTGCATAAAAAACTATCGCGCTCAATATAAACAAAAACAGTATACGTTTTCTTGGCAATTGAGTCAAATGCCCATGCCGATACATTGCGGCAATTATAACAAAACAAATATTTTTATATTACATATCTTTCAGGTAATTTGTTTTTTTCATTCTACAAAAAAAAATATATTTTCCAGTATTCAATGTGAAGAGACGTTCAAATGCTAAACAATTTTGTTACAAATCCCCCTCCCCCACCCCACCTGGATATTTTGGAGCCGACGCCTATGAACTACTTACCAAATAAATTTAAGATAAATAATTTTTCTATTAAAAAAAGACAAATACTTTCAACCAAACTATTTCGAAAACTTAGAAATTAAACGACGAAACATAGCCGTTCTATTTCGCAATTGTTTAGAGATGGTTTGTTGCTTGAGCATTACTGATTTTCACGATGTTCTACTATTATTACATAATTTTAAGCGCAAAGTGTAGTCATAAGTATTTTAATTTTTTAAGCTTTAAAAAATTTTAGTCATTACTCATTAGTGGAGTTGGCAGCAATGTGCGGCGGGACATAGGCGTACCCATCATAAAAAGAGTAATAAAAGAAATTAACTAGTAACAAAATAAACTGTTACAATTTATAACAATGTATGCACAACTTACCCTCTTAACTAGCTTGGTTATCACAAACTGGAGAAGATCTGTAAAAACTTTGCAGCATCAGGTATGTTTCTACGGTTGTCACAGTGAGTGATATTCACTGTGGTAAAAAAATATGCTTATAGTTTGAGAACGACCGTTCGACATCTATTTATGTAATATAGGCATACTTAAAATAGTCTTTGAACGCACTTAACGATCTGGGGTTGCACCGTCAGTACCACCAAAAATTTGTCTTAATCTGGTAAAACCGATGTCTTGCTTTAACACACGTACGAAATTCTCTCCAACGGGCTCATTTTTTTCGTCACCTATTGAGTGTAGCAGTCGATTTACTTCGTTCAATATTTGCAGTGACTCCGCTAACGACAACGCACTGTTTTGTAAGTTTTGCATATCGTCATGTTGTAGTCTTTTATAGTTCTTGTGAACAGTTTTTAAAGTTGTTTGAACGGAACTATATTCGATTTTGTCTGGCTCTCCTTAATAGCTGCAGCCTGGTCCGGATTGAATTGCAGTATCACAGTTTTTATTTATTGTAACTATTCAGCATAACAAAAAGCTGCCTTCAACCATGTTCCCCAACGTATAAGAATCGGCTGTGGTGGTTCGGGAATACCGGGACGCTTGCTGTGAAATGTGCAAAGACGTTTAGGAGATTTAAGGAACCCTTTTTTTGTACTTGCAATTAATGCATCTACCTCTGAAAAGCGCTGTCGAATAGTTTCTGCCACAAGATATAAAGCATGCACTTTACACGTAACATGTACCAAACTACAACCGTGTTCTTGAAGAGAACGGCCTACCAAACGCATTGTCGCGGCACCATCGGTCACAAACATCAACACTTGACTTGTTGACAGATCAAATTTTTCTCACGTCTCCAGCACCCTCCGAGTAATTATTTTGCCAGTACACTCCGTTAGTCCTTTGCTAGCTAATAATAGTGGAAATGTCGGTTTAAAAGGGTCCAGTACACGTAATATTATAATATTTACAACCGAATTTTTATTACGATCTGTCGTCTCGTCAACACATAACCCCAGCCGTGTATTTTTTAATACACATTTGATCTTCAAAATGTCCTCGCGTACAGTTGGTATATAGTAAAGCAACGTTGCGCGACTTGGTAACGTCACCTGGGAATTGTATTTATTCCAGAACTCCCGAAATGGTGGTTTATCGAGTATGTGCAGTGGAACATCACAGGCAATTAACATTAACAGTAAATCGAATATAAACTGTGTTTTCGAAATACCTATCCCAGCACATCAGGTCTGTCTCGCACACCTGTAACACCATTATATAATAAATCCGGGAATTCACTTATAAATTTATTCACTTTGTCAGCGGATGACCGTTTTTTTACACTTGCGCACGTCTGACATATTTTATTATTAAATTAATATTAACAATAAAATACAAGAAATAAAATTTTCAACAATACAACAACATAAAATACAATGGAGAGGAATAAATTAGCATGCAAACACTACGACATACAACGGCAAGTCTCGCGGCTCGCCTCGATTTGTCCGCCAGTCGATCATTGCCTCACCAGAAATCTATCTACCTGCTGTTGCACCAATGAATAGCCGCACGACTTGCCAACTCTACTCATTAATTAAATAAGTTACAGAGTTCGGATATCGGCGAGTCATGCACTGAGAAACACGTTCCAAGTAAACAGTGAACCTAACACATTTTTTATTAGGATTAGTATCCAGTTTGTTATTAAGAAATGTTACGTAATACTTGTAACAAAATTGTAATTCTGGCACCAAGCAAATAACCCTTAATAAGTAATTAAATAGCCCCAATATAAAGTGAACACTTGTGTTAACATTTGACTTCTTAATAGTCACCAGTTTTCTTATCACGAACATTCACATTTTTGTAGCAATTAAAGAGTGCACATGACTTTTTTATTATAAGTAGTAGTAAGTGTACAAACATTTTGTAGTTAGTTAACAGTTTCCTAACGTTAAATATTCAGTCACTAGACACCAATAAACTTAAAAAATCAAGGCGGCTTCGGGTATTTCCGTGAGCGCCAAACCCAGCGAGGGTTCTGCATATTCTTGACTTGATTTGCGTTTCCGCTTTCAGTCTTTAATTTCATCTAGTGGGTGGTGTATGTTTTGTGCTAGTGAAATATGGAGTATGTAAAATTATTAAAACAATAATAAGGAAATATGTTTTGTTTGTGAGGAGTCTAAAATGTTATTTATTTTTTTTAAAACAGAATAAATGAAAATTATCTGTAATATTTTTGTTTTTTTTATTATATCAGGGAACAGCTTAATTCACTTCAAGTAATTCATTTTCACATTTATTTTGAAAATTTTTTGCTTTTTACTGTAAATATGTACTAATCCATTTTGGTTTTTGGGAGTTTCTAAAAATAATAAGAGATAAATTCATTTTTCTCTAATAGCTTTCGAGGAACCGTTTACTATCAAAAGATACTGGGTATCCATCAGTGGCAGCTGCTGAAATATATTTTATGTTTTATCTTGGTATTGGAGCATGAGACCCAAGCGATACTTTAAGATGTCTTGCAGAAAAAAATTTACAATTGAAATTTGCAAAAAAAAGTTGAAAAAATTGTGTGCTTCACCAGGTTATTTTTTAAACGCTTTGTAAAATATTTGGAAAACATTTTTTCTTTCACAATCAGGTAGAAAATATATCGACAGATTTCAAATTTCATAAAAAAAATTTAGATTTTTTATAAAGTTATACCTTTTTAATATTCGGGTAGTGAAAAATTAATCTAAGATAAAATTTCAAAACAATGTACCTACTAAACAAGATTTTTTGATGAATTTTGAAATCTGATTCCGAAATAAAATGTTTTGCAAATATTTTACTAGTGTTTAAAAAATAACCTGGTGAGGCATACAATTTTTTCAACTTTTTTTCGCAAATTTCAATCGCAATTTTTTTTTTTGCAAAACTTCATTAAGTTTTGATAGTTATATGCCTTAAAGTGGCGCTTGGGGCCCAGCTTCAATACTAAAGATATATGACAACCTAAATTTCACCAGCCGCCACTAGTATCCATCGATATATTTTAATGAAATTCTTTAATAGTTACTAGATCAAACCATAATTAAGACAAGTTATCTACTTGACAGATGGATATGATTAGTTCATTAGCTAGAAAGTCAGTGAAACTTAAATCATGTGAATTATTTTATTCACGGCTAGTCAAGTATATATTAGAGAAATGTATTCTATTTGCTAATGATAGAGTCATAAATATTTGATTTAGATATTTGATAAATATAAATAAAATCGTACATGTATCGTAAGTACAGTGGCTTGCTAATGGAAAATAGCCATTTTTACTTAAAACAGTTTCTTTCCTATTAGCAATTAGTGTCAGGATTTTCCTTTTAGTTGCTTCAAAGAAGTGGAGTAGTCCCATATGCAGATGAACTTCTTACTTACCAATATTAAAATTTTAATTATAGCTAGTAACTCTCCAGATATATTTACTAACTTGAGGTTAAATGGTAAAAAACAGCGTCCTTACTCATTATGTCACATTAAATCTTCCAAATATTAAAATAATTTCACTGTTCGTGACTAAGTAAATAAACACAAATTTAAAAGTCAATTTAAAAATTTGATTGTTAAAAATATTTAAACATATCAATTTTACAGTTTACTATAGTTAAGACATATAAATAGGAATGCACTGCCAAAAATGCGATGAAAAAATGTATTAAAAAAACTATTTAAATTTGAAAAGTAAAAACAGGAAACTGTGAATAGTGAGTATTGGTATCTACAAACTTTAGTTTGTATATACATATAGGTATTTTCAATAGTTGTGCATTTTTTGATCGTTTTTATTAATATTTAAATTTCACTAAATGAATTGCGAAGAAAATGATTCTGTTATTGATTTACTACTGCTATTCATTATTTATAATTAAGCCTGGCCAAGGTCATTAATCCAACAGAGACGTACTGGGTATGCATCATATCATAATACTTGAATAAGTACAATAATAAAAACAAAAATATTTTATATATTGTGATGTATGTTTTTGTACTATTTCGTTCGCTTTAAATTCTTTTTTATGTATTTCCTTATATTTTGTAAGCTTAGTGCTGTACATTATTATTAAACTGTTAAATGACGTTCACACATGTACATTGTATATCTTAGTGATCACTAATAATAAATAAATAAATAAATAAAATAAATGGAAATAAATTTTACTAATACTGGTACACTTTATAAAAATATGTACAAAACTCACCTTCTTAAGCAGATTTATGAAGTAGCTTGGTTATCGTTATCACAAACTGGAGCACTTCTATAATAACTGTGTAGCATCTGATATGTTTCTACAGTTGTCTCAGTAAGCGATGTTCGCTGTGTGTGAAAAAATATGTTTGTATTTTGAAAAAGACCGTTCGACATCTACGGAAGTAATACAGGTTTAAGTAAAACACTCTATGAACTCACTTAACGCAGCTGTAGATGCACCATCACAAATTTGCCTTAATTTGGTAAAATCACGATCTTTCCGTAATACACACTCGAATTTTTCAATAACGGGCTTATTTTTTGCGTCATTTATAGTCTGTAGCTGTGTATTTACATCGTCCACTATTTGCAGAGATTACACTAACGACAACGAAGTATTTTGCAATTTTTCTATTGCGTCGTGTAATCCTCTATAATTGTCATAAATAGTTTTCAAATCTGTTTCAAGGGAAACATCTTGAAAGCTTGTCTGGCTTTCCTTAATAGCTGCAGCCTCGTTAGGGTTGAACTGTAGTATCACAGCTTTTATTTGTTGAAAATACTCAGCATAATAAAAAGCTGCCTTCAACTACGTTCTCCAACGTGTAAGAATCGGCTCTGGTGGTTCCGGAATACCAGGACACAGTGTGTGAAATGCTCGAAGCCGTTTAGGAGATTTGAGAAATTCTTTTTTTGTATTTGCTATTAATGCATCTACCTCTGGAAAATATTTTCGAATCGTTTCTGCTACAAGATGGAACGCATGCACTTTACACGTAAAAACATGTAAAAACCTACAATCGTCTCTGAAGAAAATGGCCCACCAAACGCATTGTCGTAGCATCGTCGGTCACAAACATCAACACTTGACTTGTTGACAGTTCAAATTTTTCGAAAGTCTCCAACACCACCCGCGTAATTGTTTCGCCAGTACACGCAGTTAGTCTTTTGCTAGCTAGTAAAAGTGGAAATGTTGGTTTAACAGGGTCGAGTACACGTACTATAACATTTAAAATAGAATTTTTTTTGTCAATCTGTCGTCTCGTCAACACATAACCACAGCCGTGTATTTTTTAATGCACATTTAATCCTATTTACAATGTCTTCACGAACACTTGGTACATATCTACGTAACGATGAACGACTTGGTAAATTCACCCAGGGATTGTATTTATTCCAGAACTCCCGAAATGCTGGTTTATCCAATATGCGCAGGGGAACATCACATGCAATCAGCATTAACAGTAAATCAAACATAAACTGAGGTTCCAAAGAAGACACGCCATTTTTTTTATTTTTATGTCGGTTACTATTGACATGAATTTTGCAGCCGTATTTATTCCAGCACATTAAGTCTTGATCACAAACTTTACAAATTATTTTACATCCATCATAGAATAAATCTGGAAATTCACCGATAAATTTATTCACTTTATCAGCGTATGGTCTTTTTCTACTCTTTACGCTCTTATTTATTAGTACTCTATGCTTCGACCGACAGACAACAACTGAAGTGTGTCGTGTCATCGTCATCGTAAACAAGCGCGCGATGGCATTGGTATTGCGCCCGATCCTGAATCTACCATCGCTTGGCCAGGCTTATTTATAATTTAAATTTGAAAACGGTAAAAATTTTTTTACGATTTTTTAATAAAATGCACGTTCCAATACTAATCAAATAAAATCATCATAATCAGATAAAAGTTAAAAACAAATAAGAATTATTATAATAATTAATTAATATTTGTTTTCAATTGTCAATTTCGTAACAGCAATGTAGAATAACCTAATTTATTCATTTTCTGATTTTTTTTTTAATATTTAAATGTCGAAGTTTTAAAACAGGTACAAATAAAATTTTCTTTTCGCACTAAGGTTAAAAAAATTAATAAGACTTAATTCAATGCAGGTAGGAGCTTTTGTCCGCTGAGTAGTTGTTTCCTGTAAGTCTCATTCAGTATATAGTTTAGCCTACCAGGGTTAGAGGTCACAGCTCTTAGTACCTGCTTTGCAGGTCGCTATCAGTCACAAGACATCAATGATGTCTGACGGGTAGTAGCACTGACCACCAGAGGGATACATTTATCACTCACTATGTCTGTCTTGCTTAGTCTGCTTTAGGCTAGCTTGGTTTGCTATTATTATTTCTTTTCCATTACTTATGGCATACTGACGAGAACATAACAAGTTCGAAACCGGTCTATGTCTAGTGAGGAATTGACAAATGATTTTAGCTACCAAACAAGACTTGCAGATTTAATTCAATGCAAGTCGGGGCTTTTGTCCGCTGAGTAGTTGTTTCCTGTAAGTCTTATTCAGTTTAAAGCAACTGTAAATTTTTTTTAATCGAACATGTGTTTTCCTCAAATGAAGAAATTCTTATTACCATCTATTATTTTTTAATGTTATGGAATATTTTCTTACATATTTTTGTTTATATGAATTTTTATGCGTTTGATGATTTTTTATCTCATTTTCTTATCAGCGTTGAGCGAATTTTATTATTTTAAAATATTTTAAACCCATGTTAAGTGGTAAAAAATTGCTGACTTATCATATGTCTGTATAAGATCTGCTTGACAAATAAAATATTATTATTATAAAAGTTGCGGAAGATTCAAGAAAAACAAAATTCCATCGTCGCAGAAACTAACGATATTCACAGAGATAACATTACAAATTTCTCTATAATATTCAAAGGGTAATATTATATTCTTAAAAACAAACAAATTATGGTCAAAAATATATTTGAAAATTTTCCGTTAGTTTTGACCACAATCTCCTAAAGGTACAGACACTGTAATGGAGTTTAACGTATACTTTTAATGAGAAACACTTTGTAGCTATTTCAAAATCAATTTCAAATGTTCTGGTCTCTGACAAAAATTAACAAAATGAGAAATAAATAAAAAGCAACTGAAATAACCCATATACTGCTAGGCTGTTTTATTTTACAATAATTATACCAACTATCTACACCTAAAATAATTACCTCTTCTGCGATGATTTTCTCATACGTAGCATTGGGATCCCACGTCCTCCTTCCAATTTTTATGTCCATTATACAAGGTTCCTTATAATACTTAGTGAGATCCTCTAAGACGATACAGTCATATTCCTTATCATTAAAAGATATTTTTTTGGCTCCGTAATATTTTGGCACAAACTCTCTTAATTCTATCAAGGACCTGTCCACTGTCTCCTCCAATTTTTTGTATAAGTAAATTTCTCTTTCGCCACATTCTTTTTTCACTATTGGCTTTAGGACCAGTCCATTTTGTTTCAACATGCCTAAAAATTTTTTGCTTTAATACACGCATATCAATGTTGGATTCACGTTAACAAATAAGACATTAATTATGACGTAGTAAACATTATCTGGTAGATTATATTATTTCGTTTAACATTTTAAAATTATTGCCAGTATAAAAGATAGGCATCTCATCAGAGATTAAATTTATTTTCTACGTTAATATGAATGAAAGCGGGTCTTTTCCATAGTTTAAAAGGAAACTAAGTTGGGGCAGTTCGATTTGCCGCGCATTTCCGTTTTGTCTTCGTAGTAAAAAGTTTGGTAGGAAAAAGCGCGAAACGTAAAATTATTAAGAGTGATGGACATGGAATGTTGTCGTTATTTATTTATTTAAATACAAAATCCAACAGGCAGGAGCCCAATTACAGGATTAGGTACATTGAAATTATGTATAGATAAATACACAATAAACAATTTTGAGCGTTACAAAAAATTTCTTAATTAAATATATAATATATATGTACGAACAAAACATCGAATTGTATATACACATATAAATATACACTTGTACATATACATACATATACATATACAGATAAATAAAGAATACAGTAGATTACAAAACATCAAGATGCAAAACAGAGTTTTTAATTACATTTTCATTACAGAAAAATATATCAACACAATCTTCGATTTTAGCATAGTTGACATACATTTGGTGTATTGGAGAGGCCAAGAGAATATTAGTTCTTGGTATGTGTGAAATAAATAAGTTGTTATGGCGAGCAGAAATTCTAGGTATTTTATAACTTATTTGATTTAATAGGTTAATACAATCCAGCCGATTATTAACAATTTTATATAGAAAAATTATTGATTGAGATATTCTTCGTTTGGCAAGACTTGGTAGGTTAAATTTTTCTAACAATATATTTTTTGGAAGTTCCCTCAAGAGTGTACACTGCAGATTTTAAAAACTTACGCTGAATATTCTCTAATTGTAATATATTGACATAAATTGGGTTCCACACAACTGAAGCATATTCAAAACGAGATCTAACAAATGTTACATAGAGTAAACGATGAGTGTTGACTTTTTTAAAACTTTGCAGTTCTTGATTACAAAGCCAAGACTCTTAAAAGCAGAAGTAGTTACCATTTCGACGTGCTTATTGAATAACAATTTAGGATCAAAATACACGCCAAGATCTTTAATAATATTAGGTCTTTGTAAAACAACATTATCAATAATATAATTATTGTACACATACAGATTATGCTTCCGGCCAAATGACATGACATTACAGAATTTGACAATCATGAACATTATCAATAAATCGGTACATTTTTTGGTCGTCTGCATACAAGAGGAAGTGAACATTAGTATTCAAGCTTTCAAAAATATCATTGGTGTACATTACAAAGAAGAGCGGTCCTAGTATAGAACCCTGTGGCACGCCAGATCTTTGCAAGAAGCTATTCGATTTATGACCACGGTACTGAACAAATTGACTGTATTAAAAGAAGTAACGATTTTGAGACACCATCTTATCAAGTTTAGAAATCAAAGCACCGTGGTCAATCCTGTCAAAAGCCTTAGAGAAGTCTGTGTAGATAGTATCTACCTGACCCCCTCGATCAAGACCTTCGCAAAGAAATTACGTTTTGCATACAAGGTTCGTTACTGTAGATCGACCCTTCATAAAGCCATGTTGATCAATAGATATTAAGCCAGATACGTGAGTGTACATAGAACCGTGAAGAAAAATTTCAAACAGTTACAAATAATAGTGATGGGCCTATAGTTTGTTATGTCACTCTTTTCCCCCTTTTTGTACACTGGACACACGCATGAATTTTTTCATTTTTGAGGAAATCTCGAAGTACTGAGAACTAAATTGAACATTATTAGAAGGGCTTTAGCGAATACAGTTGAACAATCTTTAATTAGAAATGCCGGAATTATATCAGGGCCCATGGTCATTGTGGCTTTAATTTTCTTTATAGATTGGCATATTTCCTCCTCAGTGATGGCAGATAAGTTTAAAGTATTTAAATTCAGACTACTTACGTCGTCAAATTTACGGAGTGTAGGGTCCCCTACACTGTAAAGGATTTAGAGAAAAAGTCCGCAAAACTATCAACTATTACTTGAGGGTCTTCAATCATTTGATTCTCGTAAATTAGCGATGACGGAATGGATGAAGTATTGTTTTTTGAATTAATAAAACTCCAAACATTGTTAGGATTGGTTTGCATTATGTCTAAATATAACTTGTAAGCACTATCGATGTCAGATTTAATTTTTATTCTCAATGTTTTAAATGTATTGTAATATTCAGTGTTACCAGATTTTTTTATATTTGTTTAATATTTTTTCCTTCTGCCTAATATCATGGATTATCTGTCGATTAAACCATGTGGGATAAGACCCACAACTTTTTTGTTTTTTAGGTACATATGTATCAAAAATATCATACAATTTTAAATAAAGTGTATAAGTTTGGTACATAATATAACAAAAATCTTTCACATTTGCTTTACCTTTTGTAAAGTATTATAATTTATTAAACTATTTTGAATGTAGCACTATTTTAAAATAGATTTATTAAGCAGGTACAAAAACTGAATAAGATATTTTCTTTAGGTACCGCACGTTCTAAAACATTTCAATATAGCATCAAAAAAATAAGTTAAAATTATGAAATTTGCTTTTTCTCATTCTATACCGTGTGTCCCAAATTCGATGCTCACCATTGGGATCTCGGAAACGGTAAGAGATCACGGCTAACTGAAATCATTTTTGTGATTTTCCAAAAAAAAAAAAAAATTTTATGATTTCTCTTTTTGTCTGTAGCCAAGTAATCCTTAATCAGACAGGTTTTAGACCTTTACATTATTAGAACACTTTTTGGAGACTAATATTTTGGTCTAGAAACGAATTCTCGATAGTTTTTTGTTTACGAGATATCCGAGGTAACTGTTCATATTGAACGGTTTTATTAAATCTTCTTACCACTTTACTATCATTTCTTCTATTGTGTTAATTTGCTGTCATAAAAAAATTTTCTCCATATCGATTGTGTTCAGTATTTTAACAGAAAATTAAAATTATTTAAACATGTTAAACTGGTAACCTTAATATTAGTTATTTTTTATAATGGTTGGTATTAAGTATATCCATAAAATAAAGATAACTTTTTGATTTTCCATGGTCTACTATTTTGTTTTGTTAAGCAATGGATAACGGTTCTTAAATTAGTCCCTTGAAAAACACTTTTTCCTCGGCATGCGATACATCATTTTAAACGCAATCTGAAAAACGAAAAATCCAATAAGGCTGTCATAAGAAAAACAAAAGTTACTTCTGACATCTCGAAAACAAAAGCATACGTTTCTTGACGAAAATATTGGTCTCTAAAAAGTGTCCTAACAATGTAAAAGTCTAAAACTTCTCTGAACAAGCATAGCTTGGCTGGCTTGGCTACAGCCAAAAAGAGAAATCACAAAATTTTGTTTTTTTTTTTGGAAAATCTCAAAAACAGTTTCAGTACAATAATTTACTTTATGTATGTTAACTACCAGTACAATGCCAAGCAACTTAGAAAAACCTTAAATTTGGCGCATTTTTCTACTTAACTTGAATCAAGGTCAACGAATTTGAAAACAATGTTTCATTCAAGAACGGGTGTTGCCCCAAATTCTCTTTAAACTATGTCTTTTCGTTCACGTACCTATTTGCTTTCTAACGTTATATTATTTCCACAAATAAGAGAAATACAAATGATTTTACAGTATGCATTATATTTTTCGAGAAATAGATGGCTAGGGAATCTTCATTTTGTGAAATACGTTTCTTAGATATGCTGAAGATTCACAGGTAATAAACAAGTACCTACGGCCTTATATTAGCGGCATATTCAATGTGGATATTTGTAAGCAATTCAAACCCACTGTTTATATTGTATTTTTGAATTATTGTTGCTATTCTCTTTATAAACACAATATTTTAAATATTTAAAAAATAACTGTTTGAATTTTATATCCCGTGACCTGGCTTATCATGGGTCTTAATTATTAATACCAAGCTTAAAACAACATCATATACATTTTAAAGTGACATAGTGTTACGGGAGGTAGAGTAGAGCACACTTAGCCGAGTTCAAAACACACCCACATTTATCCTTGATTATGAAACGTTTTTTAAATGTAGGGCGTTTTATGATTTTTGGCTAAAACTGTAGTTGGATCGTATTTATGGAACGGTTTTAAACATTTGGATAAAATTTTGTACAAATATTATACTCTTTTAGTCCATCAAAAGCATAACTTACTTTGGAAAATTTCCCGAGCCGGACTCAATTACTTCCTCACCCCTCAAAGTGAGGAGGTTATGTATTCGTGAAAAAAATGTTGAAAATTTTTATTGCATTTCTGGACGAATCTCAACGAATTATATCGATACACAAAATTTCAGACACAAAAATTTTCTGTCTGTGTGCTTCGCGATAGCAGCTACAGTTTCGGAGATAACGTTTTCAAATTTGGTACACATATTCCAGAGGTCAAGGAAGAGATTGAGTTCGTTGATAAGCAAAATCGGTCCCAATGTCTAAAAAAATATATTAGTGACATTCCACCAATGTGACTTTTTTTAAACGTCAAAATGTGACTTCTTTGAAACGTCAAAAATTACTTTTATTATAAACTCCACCACGCGTCGAGTTTCACTACGGTGAAGAAGTTCTGATCCCCAAGTAATAATTGACAGCGGTTTTTTTATAATATTGTTATGAATGTCGATAACATCATCCTGTGTATTATTTTTTGGTAAATGTTAGTAAACTTTTAAACAGTCAATGGAGCAGTGTATAAAATAATGTCATAATATTTGATGGCACGTTTATGGTTATTCTCCAGTAAAATTTTAAAAATATTGACTGGCCAAATTTTAAATTCTACAAAAAGGCAATCAACAGCTAACGCCACTATTTTATTAATTTTACTTAAACACCTTACACTAATTATGAATCATCATTCTTTTGGACAAGAAATGCGCATTTATTGAAAAATTAATGATTCATGCAGGGCTGTACGCGCGTCATTCGCTGCTACTGTAAATCACTACAAAAACCTGAATTGAAACAAACGCGAACTGCACCCGTAAAATTTTCAAGATATACGTAACCGGGGTGCCTTCACATCGACTCTCTATGCCACCACTGGCTGGCTAGCATAGAAAATACTCGTAGCATGGACGCTCTGGTACGTCGATGGCACACGCACATGCACCAGAGGCAGCATTCGGTTAAAATTCTATGATGAAGCATATTTTATTTAAATTTGTTATTCACATTGTGTACATCATTTTTAAAATACAATAATAAAAATGTTGACGTGTTCATTACTAGACTGGAATAGCTTTGAAAATGTCGTAAGATTTGGTATATGACGATTTAAAAAAGGTCTACACTCTTTTTGCAGCTCTCTCATTTCCCTTGCAAAAACCATAAACAAAAATATGAACCCAACCACATAATAGGGCCGTGAGGAAGGTTAGAGGTTTATTTAAATTTTCTTTCTGTCATTTTGTCAGATTTATTACAAGGCATCAATACCCCATTTTTCTGTACCGGTCAGAGATCATCTGACTCAGCATTACCCCAAGAGGTTCGAAGAGTTCCGGTTAACTGATCACCGAGGTCTCCTGATCTTACACCTCTGAACTATATTTTTCTAGAGCCAACAATTAAATGGAAATTTAAATGTTATAAAATGTACTTGAAGTTCCCAAACGAAAATGTTTTCTCGCAATATCCTTAACTTTCTTGCGGCAGTTTAGGAGTGAAAAAGACAGAAATTATTTGCAACATTGGGCTACAATATCGGCTTGGTTATATCAGGACTATCATTCTTAATACATACGTAATCCAATAATCTTTAAAATCACATTATAATCACAATAAAAATTAGTTAAAACATTATACGTATTTACACCATTCATAGAATATGGCTTAAACATTTTTTTATTTTAATTTAGATATGAACTTTTTCCCATCAAGGTGGTTTGACATTATCTAAAAGATTATTATACTGTATCACACTTTTGTAAAAAACCGAATTTAATCCATGCCAACTGTCAACAATGTATGTTTTTGATGTAGATATTTATTTTGTGGGTGACTTGAATAGCGGAATTCAATTATTATTATTTAACTAATAATATTCGCACAGATAAACAGTTGTCTTAAATACGTTTAGTAATTTTTTTTAGATGAATTAGCCAAACGTAAACGGTAGATTCTAGATTTAGTTTTATGTGATAGCCCTTGCACAATGCATAGTTATGAAGACCTCTGATTATTGTTACCCGCAAATCCTGACCACCCTGCTTTAAATTTAACTATTACGCATAATTAAGATAAGAGTGAAAACATCTTGATTAGTCCTGAGTTACTATTTCTGTAAAACCAATTTTGTCCTTTTATACCAACAGTTAAGCCTAACTGACTGGTCTTTTTTTGGATGACTATACCAATTGTAATAAAGCATGTGATTACTTTTACAGAGTAGGTAATTAACAATATCTTTGAATAGTGTGTTTCTAAAAAAATTCTTGGTTTAGAATATATCGACCGTGGTTCTCTAAAAAGTGTAATTATTAATTACTGATATAAAACACCAAGCTAAACTATTGAAAGAATATAACCGTACTAAAAACGATAACAGGCTCGTCAATTTCAAATTTCTTTGGTTAAATATTGAGAAAGATATTGCGATACTTTAAGACTAAATGAAGAAGTTTTGCAGAAAGAAAATTGCGATTGAAATTTGTGAAAAAAAGTGGGAAATGTGCGAGCCTCCAAGGTTAAACATTTGTAAAATATTTGAGAAAAATTTTTTTCAGAATCAGGTGGAAAATATAACAACATATTTAAAATTTCATCAAAATTGGGTTTCTATAAAGTTACACCGTTTTGAAATTTTATTTTAGATTCATTTTTTATTGTGCAAATTCGTAACTAGATAACCAGGTTCGATAACACCGATTTCAGCCACCCTGCTGATATTGCAATTGCAAATGTTTTTGCGTCTTTCTTTTAATCTAGCTTTTCATCAAGTAGGTACATTAGTTTTTTCTGATGAGTACGGTAATGTTACAAATAATACCTTTTCCCTTGGAAATGTTTCCGAAAATGAAGTATATGACATTTTAAAAGTACTTATATCTAAATTAATCTTCGGTCCTGACGGCATACATGCATCTTACGCGACTGTGCTGTAGTGTTTAGTGGTTGCCTGCCCTCTTACAGTCTGACCAGCGAAAGAAAGCCCGCGGAAAGAATGTGCTTTCTGTATTCATTCTCCATAAAGCTGGCTACTTATCGGTGATGCTCTCCCTTGCCGCGTGGGCCTTCTTTCCTCGACTGGACAGTATGAAAATCTTTACCCTGTGTTTAAATTCCAGCACATTTCCAGATGTGTTCAAACATTTTAGAATTTGTCCTCTTTTTACGAAAGGTGATAAGAACTGTGATTAATAGTCCGGTAAATGGGAATTTTAAATCTTCATTCGTACTCCAAGCCTGATTTTTTTACCAAAAAATTAGTTATAAGATGTACATCAAGTATCAATGATCGAAAATTAAAAATTGACCCATAGGGGTTGTAAAAAAAATAAAAACCACCCCAAAAACGAATTTTCTGCAAATATCTCGGAAAATTTAAAAATTACAGAAAAAATGTTTTAAATAAAATCGAAAGATATTGAAATTATCTATAAAATCATCTTGAATCCTGTATTTGCAATAGAAAACGAGATATTTACAATTAAAAATTATTAACTAAAAAATATGCAAATTAAAAAAAAATCATAATAAATAAACAAATTAATGTTTTTTAACTTTTTTTTTTTAAATCGTATCTACTTGATGTAGTAGTAGTAGTAGTAGCTACTTATTTTACTAGGCAAGTAGGCCACAATGGGCCCTTTTTACCTAGGGACCTACAGTTTAGCGTGGACTCCGAACCACGGTCCTCGACTGTCAACTAACCCACCGCCTGGGCCTGCCCGCCTGCACCGCTAGCAGGGTGGCAAACCTCCTGGGTAGGTCTCTTCGACCCTCCGCCCGGGCTTGCCTCTCCGCCTGTATCAGGCTAGCGGCCTTCCCGGGATTGTCTGTTGACAGCCTACCGACTCTTAGATGAGCTATCGTTCATCCATCCAATTGCCGGACTCGATCAGTGCTGCTTAACTTCACTGATCGAATATCGGAAATTAAACGGATGCCCATACCTCATCCCCTCTACTTGATGTAACTAATTATTTTAGAGATAATTTATTGTATTTTTCAATTTACATTTTTTTATGGTTGAAATTAATGGTAAGGTAATGGTACGAGAACTTTTTATAGATAAACCTTCAGTGAATGTAACAAGACCAAAGACAATTTTTTTAAATTTCAACCTTAAAAAATGTAAACTGAAAAATACAATTGTTTTAACTTTTTAAAGAATTAAAAAAAAAATTATCTCTAAAAAATTAGATACGATTTAAAAAAAAGTTAAAAAATATTAATTTGTTTGTTTATTATGATTTTTTTTTTAATTTGCGTATTTCTTTGCTAATGGTGAGTCAAATAGCAATTTTTAATTGTGAATATCTCGGTTTCTATTGCAAATACGTGAAACAAGATTCAAGACGATTTTATAGATAATTTCAATATCTTTCGATTTTATTTAAAACATTTTTCTGTAATTTTCACATTTTTCGATATATTTGCAGAAAAGTAGTTTTTGGGGTGGTTCTTATTTGTTTACAACCCCTATGGATCAATTTTTAATTTTCGATCATTGATACTTGATGTACATCTTATAACTAATTTTTTGTCAAAAATTCCAGTGGAGTACGAATGGAGATTTAAAATTCCCCTTTACCGGACTATAATGGGAATATACCACTATAATAAAAGTTAGATTTCTTTTTTATTGTATATGATTCTACACTATTTATATAATCAGTATCCATGTGGTTGGATTAAAAAAATTAACTACAAAAAAAATATATAGAAAAGTTTGGATTACTTTAATTAATCAACCAATTGCGCCCTGTGATATGGCCGAACCTGTGTTGCCATATTTTTTTTATTTAAGTATTGTTTTGGCAGCTGAAAACTCTTTGAGAATATTTGTGATTTTGAACGATTTCTTGAATTTGTACATTAATATTTGTGTTACATCATTTTCAAATTTTAATTTGGATACAAAATAAAAAGTAAGTATTTACGTATTTTTGTACTTAATGTATTGTTATGCCACTGGACTGTGTAGACTGGTTAGATGAGACTAGAATTGTACGAGAACGGCCGGGAATGATCTGGAATGTTCTAGACCGTGTGAATGGATGTATAAAAAAAGACGCACGGTGGGCCGAGACTCAGTCTAAGTTGAGAGTGAACGAGTAAAGAAGAAATAAGAAAGTGTTTAAATGTGATTATAGTCATTAATCTATTGTTGTTAATTATTATTCAGTCAATAAAGTAGTGAGTAAGTGTTACCTGGACTTTCAATCAACGAATCCACGAGTGTAGGTATTTGTGGGGATAGCAAACATGTGACAGTATATATTATATAGTTATACCTATAATTTTCAATAATTGTGCATTTTTTGGTCGTTTTATTAAGACCCATCATACACTTAATGAATTGTGAAAAAAATGATTCTGTTATTGATTGATTATTGCTATTCATTATTCATTATTTATAATATAATTTAAATTCTTTTAAAATGGTAAATTTTTTTACGATTTTTTTAATAAAAATGCACGTTCCAATACTAACTATTCAAATAAAACCATCATAATCAGGTGAAAGTTAAAAATAAATAAGAATGATTATAATAATAATTAATTAATATTTGTTTTCAATCGTCAATTCCGTAACAGCAACGGAGAATAAATCTATAACATAACCTAACTCATTCGATTTCTGCTGATTTTTTCTTTAATATTTATATGTCGAAGTTTTAAAACAGGTACAAATAAAATTTTCTCTTCGTACTAAGGAGAAAAATTCTATGTGAATGAATTTATAGCTTTATTTATAATTGAATAAGTAATCACCAATCACTTTTAAACGATACGTAAAACTGGCAACACTGAAAAAAAATTCGGAAAAAATTATGTGAGCTCATATTTATAATAAATACTATCGAATAAGCAAATAAAAAAATATATGGGAAATGTCCATTATAGCCCCATCACGATTATCTCTAACTGTTTTAAGGCTTTTGAAACGTTACTACATAAAGAGCTACCCCCAACCTGGGTAATTTGGCCATTTAGACAAGTAAAAAATTTGGTAATTTAGACAGTTAAGTAAGTAAAAATCCCTACTCTTCGATAGTAAATAATTAAAAATCTTAGTGTTATGTATTTTTCTTTGTCAGGAAAGTTATATCGAAAGAATTATTTTGAGGACAGTTGATGTTTATTTTATTATAAATGTTTTGTTTTCTAAATTAAAAACTTGTTTTGTGCTTAACATTTTTGTTTTTGAAAATATCGATTTAATTTGCTAGAGAAGGCCCAGTCTTGTTCCGGGCCCCGTGAAATCTAAATGCGGCGCTGATTATATATAATTATTTTGTTAAAAGTAATGCTATTTTGTTAACAGTCAATTGGCCATTCATTCGAGCGTACATTATTTAATTTTATTTAAATTAATACCTAAAATTCAATTCTAATAAGTTTTACATGAAAATACTTCTTGAAAACTAACACACGTCGGAAAAGTAAGAGTAAACAGGAGTTTTCATTCATTTCCATTCCAAACATTATTTGGCAGAAATCGAGGATCAAACATCAAACCCGCACACCTAGATATGTCCAACCAGACGCAGGTATATGCAAAGAGACTTACCTATGCATTTACCATCATCCGTGTGTCCAGCGACTTGATTCGAGAATATTTCCACCTGGTTAGGTACCACAACGTTTTTTTCTCGTTTTTACTGCGCTCCTCGTCACCGTTCGTTATGTTGGTGATGTATAGATCCTCGCAGGTCGAGGGAACACAAATCAGGTTGGTGTCAGGTCGGTGAATGGGCATAGACTGAACTTCTGATTTTCCCATAACGGTTTTCTTTGATAATTCGGCAGATATCAGTCACTTATCTCGAGGCCTACAGTCATAAATTAATAAAAGGGATATTAGTATTATTATTAATATATATTAATCTATAATCTATAGTAATTAATTCTAATTAATCTTGTTATTATAGGTAACCAAATATTTGTTTAACGAACCGATATTAAGAATGTGGTAACGTTTATTTATTGTTGATTTACAGCTAATAAACATTACATTTTGATCGATTTGCTAGTAAAAAAAACATTATACATAGTTTAGCAATCGATTAGTACAATTCTATTCATTATTACCTATATAATAGATTTTAATAAATTTATGCATATCTACTTAAATAAGACGCAGTTGAAAAAAAATATAATACAATATAGAAATAGTTGATTGAAGATGGTTATTTTGTGAAAATTCATTTTGATTTACAAAATTATAAACACTTTTTATTACTTGTCTAATATTCACTTTATTTGTTATTTTTACAACTAGTTTCATCCTATACGGGTATTTTCAGGTAAACTAAATTATACGAAGATTTTACTTTAATTTAAATATAAATTGAACTGAATAGAAAGATGGGTCACTTTATGGTTGATCATATAATTCAAATTTGTACAGATAATTATATCTTTAAATGTAGGGGTTCTCAGGATAATAAATTGTATTATGGTGTGATTTTTATTAACAGCACTAGGTTATCTGAACAAGTTTAATAACGGAGAATTATTTAAATCTATTTAGACGTTTAATATGTTGTAATTTGTATTCCTATTTAATTTATTAATTTCTAGCGCTTCTAATAAATTAAGTTTTTTACTTTTCCCACAAATATGTAATATTTTAGGTTGATGGTCATCAGTTATTGTATGACCAGAATCTGCTAGGTGTTTATAAAAGTTGGAATGTTGTTTTTGTGTGTGAATATGTTCTCTATATCTTACCCCGTACGATCTACCTGTTTGACCTACATATGATATTTTTACAACTAGTTTCATCCTATACGGGTATTTTTAAGTAAACTAATTTATACGAAGATTTTACTTTAATTTAAATATAAATTGAACTGAATAGAAGGGGTCACTTTACGGTTGATCATATAATTCAAATTTATACAGATAATTATATTCTCTATTCTCAGGATAATAAATTGTATTATGGTGTGATTGTTATTAACAGCATTAGGTTATCTGAACAAGTTTAATAACGGAGAATTATTTAAATCTATTTGGTCGTTTAATATGTTGTAATTTTTATTCCTATTTAATTTATTAATTTCTAGCGCTTCTAATAAATTAAGTTTTTTACTTTTTCCCACAAATATGTAATATTTTAGTTTGATGGTCATCAGTTATTGTATGACCAGAATCTGCTGGGTGTTTATAAAAGTTGGAATGTTGTTTTTGTGTGTGAATATGTTCTCTATATCTTACCCCGAACGATCTACCTGTTTGACCTACATATGAGGCGTTACATTCTGGGCAATCTAACCGATATACACCATATTTTTTAGAGATATCAGTTTTTTGTTTTGCATTGAAAAGATATATGCCCATATTTTTGTTAGAACTAAATGATGTTTTAATATTAAATTTGGAAAAAGTGTTGCTAATTGAATAAGAGAGTTGACCTGAATATGGTAATGAAATGTTTGTTTGAACTTTTTTCTCGTTAATAGTGGGGTAAAGTTCTTTTAAGCGGAACTTATTTTGTTTTTTGTAGATTAGATTGTTGGCTATATTTTGAGGGTACCCGTTATTATGTGCTGTAAGTCTTATTGTGTCTAGTTCTTCTTTTATATCTGTCTCAGATAAAGGTAAGCTGAAGGCTCGGTGTATCACAGATTGATATGCGGCTAATTTGTGGGAGAGAGGGTTATATGAATTAAAGGGGATAGTGGCGTCTGTAAAAGTTGGTTTGCGGTAAATATAAGAAATGATGTTTTATGTCTTTTTATGATTAAGTCGAGGAAGTTTATTGTTTTATTATCGTTCTGTTTCTAATGTAAAGGACATATTATGTATGTTATTGATAAAATCTAGGAGTATATTTAATTGTCTATCTGTCCATTTATTTATTTATTTATTTATTTATTTTCATATACATATCCTACAGGTAGAACCCAATTACAGAATACAAAACACTTAAATAAATTTAAGTAACAACAAGCAAAAAAATTGAAAATCTACCAACAATTAGAGTAAAAAAAATATAAATATTACAACGGAAATGAAACAATAAACATTAATATAATACATAGTAATAAATTAACACTAACTAACAATACATTATACTTTAATTAAAATATTGCTATTCAACAATAATAATACAACAATACACAATAGCAATAAAAATAAATATAAATTGTACAAAACTACACAAATTAAAATATTGTCATTCACTCATTAAGTACAACTTTTTAATTTTGTCAATGGTACAAGAAAAAATATCAATATTGTCCTCCACGTTGCAGTAGTTTGCGATCATTTGATATAAAGAGGATGCTATTATATTAGTACTAGCTGTAGGAAATTTAAAAATGCGGTTGTGACGTGATGATATTCTTGGAACTTTAAAATCAATTTGGTTTAATATCCATATACAGTCAACTAAATTATTAACCACCTTATACAAAAAAATTATAAATTGTGCCGCCCTACGTTTTGCAAGCTGGAATAGATTGAGACGTGCAAGTAAAATATTGTTTTGAATGCCTCTTTCCGGATATTCACCATCAAGTACGTATACTGCTGATTTTACAAATCGTCGTTGTATTTTTTCTAAAGACCAAATATGTATATTATAAATGGGACTCCACACTATTGATGCATATTCCAACCGCGATATAACAAATGAAACATAGAGCACTCTAAGCGTATGCAAGCTACCAAACCCCTTTGAATTGCGTGTAAGTCCAAGACATTTATAAGCCGACGAAGTAGTCGTTTCGATATGCCGTATGAAAGATAATTTTGGATCAAAAACAACTCCAAGATCTGTTATGTAATCTGGCCTTTATAATATTAATTCATCCAGTTTATAATTATATTTGATTGAGGCTACCTACCTCGTGAATGTCAGAACATTACATTTTGATCCATTTAACGGTAATATCTTTTCGCACACCAGAGATTTATGTTATCTAGTGCTGTTTGAAGATATTCGCAATCTGTCTCAGACTTAATTTCGCAAAATAGTTTTAAGTCGTCCGCATATAATAGATAATGTACTCGATGGAGATTAGATGTAATATTTAAAACCTATTAGGATGTCATCAACGTACCTGTACCAAAAGATAATGTTTTTTTGATTTTGGAGAATCCAATATAGTTTCTTCAAGATTATCCATGAACATATCGGATAAAAGGGGGCTAAGTGGTGAACCCATAGGGAGCCCTGTTTTTTGTATAAAGATGTCCTCATTAAATTGGAAATAATTTTGATCTAAACACAACTTGAATGTTTGCAGTATTTCATTTTTTAATTTTGGGATAATCTTGCATTTTTCTAGTAGATTTGAAATTAAAGGAAGACATTCGAAAGAGAGGAAACATATTCGACACATCAAACGATACTAATTTTATAGAGTCGGGGTCAATATTAAGGCTGTTTAACAAAATTGGGAAATTCCTAGATGAACAACATTTACAAAAATCGACCCAAGATTCTACGAACAAATTTGCAAAAGAAACGAAGTCCTTAATACAAAGTTTTCAATATTTGTGACACTCTGAATTTTAAAAAAGGACACATATGAACTGTGAAGCCCCAAAGTTGTATGGCTTAGTTAAATTACATAAAGAAAATAAACTCATTAGGCCAGTGATTTCCTACACAAATGCACTGACGCGTAAGTTATCTGAATTACTTAATAACGAGTTTAAAACTATTACAAAATTTAGGCCCAAAAGTAAAATTAATAACTCTTTAGACTTAATAGTAAAATTACACGCGTACACAAGTCTATTTTAAGTTCGTCTTCAGTGTAATAATTATATTAATTATTACCCAACTAATTTAACGTTTTAATAGATTATTTAATAATTTTTTACTTTCATGACGTTTTATTTTAGAATGAAAAAAAGTGTGTGTGTGCGTCGTGTGTGTGTATGCGTGCGTGCGTGTGTGTGCGTGCGTGCGTGCGTGCGTGTGTGTGTGTATGTGCGTGCGTGCGTGCGTGTGTGAATGTGAGTGTATCCGGATAACTCAAAAAATACTAATGGGAGAATTCTCAAATTTGGCAATTAAGATTTTCACCAACATTTTAGGTGACACATTAAATTTGGTGAATGTGGCACCACCAGAAGAGACATAACGAAGGAAAGAAGAAAAAAAGTACAATTTCGGGTAAAAAAAGTAAAAAAAATTTTATTGCATTTCTGGACGAATCTCAACGAATTATAATAAAAAAACATAATTTTACGGAAAAAATATGTCTGCATGTCTGTTATATCGCAATAACAGCCACAGTTTTTGAGATAAAGCTTTCAAATTTTATACACGTTTTAGAACATGTCTTGTCTTTGACCTTTAGAAGAGGTCAAAGACAATGATAAATTCGGTGATGAGCAAAATTGGCCTGCTGCAAGGAGGTCCACGGGACGTAAACTTTTTTGTATTTTACTTTACAAAAAAAATATATTCTTGATGAAAGGTTATAAATCATGTCTACTATATCAAGCCAATAAAATATATTTTCCAAGCACTTAAATAAAGCTGATGTAAACTGAAATATTTTACACATTTGGCCTCATAAAATGGGGTCAGGATAAATTTGGCAGTTTGACATTTGAAATGTCTAATTTAGCTACAAAAATGTCAATGTCAATAAGAAGACATTATTGAAATATATGACATGAATTATTATTGACAGCAACGAACGACGCTGATAATTAATTATTTGACAATTTTAATAAAACATTTCAAAGTACGCTATTAAAATTTAATTGAGGTAAGTGAAGAATTAAATAGAATGACTATTTTAGATCAGGATGATACATACTGGTATAAGAAAATTATGTGCTGGCCATGTCAGATATTTTAGCTTCATATTAAATACGAAATATTAAAATGTCATAAAATACTGCTTAGAATTTATCAAACTAGTTAATATCAGGTATTTGTTACGCTAACGCAATGGCCCTTTCTGAAAAAATGAAACCCGAATTGGGGTGATTGTCATCTCGCCTCCACACACTATATGGAATGTATTCTGTTTTTAACATAATTAAACAAACATATTACTAGAAATTGTTGGGTCCCTACTACCGTGATCTTAAACAGGTTTGCTTCGATTTTCCGAAAAAAAAAACTGTTTTTTTATTGATGTTATACAGTGTGGAAATTAAGTAACGCATAAATTCAGTAATTCCGTTGATATTAATTTTTTGGAAAAAATCTCAAAGGGGTATAGCGATTTTAACTTCAGCAAATATTTTCAGTCTATTTTCAGTTTCTGATGTCATTTATTTTTTTAAGTTATGACGTCATCGACTTTTTTTTAAATGACAACCTATATTTTTTATTATTGATTTTGGTAGTAGTTTTTATTCCGGTTCTGACCGTATAAAATTTTCAATATGTTATTATTTGAAAAAATCGAGAAAAAACAGTCTTAAATTTCAAATAATAAAAATTCAATAAATTGGATAAATTTATCTAATGCCGGTGTATTAGTTCGATTTTTCAACTATTTGTATAATTTCAAAATAAAAACGAATGTGCCATCGATAACTTTCCGTCAAACTTAGACAACTTGATAAATTTTCCCAATTTAATGAATTTTTGTTATTTGAACTTTAAGACTGTTTTTCTCGATTTTTTTCAAATAATAACATAATATTGAAAATTTTATACGGTCGGAAGTAGGTATTAGGGCACTTGAGCCAGACAGTACGTCATCAACATGGCGTCGGTCGTTAAGTATTGGATCTGCATTACCGGCAGGAAATTCAAATTGGCGGGGAAGTTCAAATTGTACACCGGTTGGACCAGACAGTGACTAGGGATCTGCACCACCGACAGGAAATTCAAATTGCCGGGGAAATTCAAATCTGAAGAAATTCGCAGCAATATAAAATTCAAATTGAGCGGAAAATTCAAAAAGCCCTGCATCTACACTTCTCTACTAATACTTCTGTCACATAGTCAAATGATATTATTTATTTTATTACTATTATTTATTAAATACTATAGGAAATTCAAATTGGGGTGGAAAATCCTGTTACCATAGATAGGAAGCAGATAAACGCATGAAACAATTAATTAATTAGCGTAGGTGTGTTAGGTTAGTTAGGTAAGTTAGGTAATACATAATCGAGAAATTGTTGAAAATTCTTTATTGAAAGAAGAATGAATCAAGTATACATAAATACAATCAACAGAGAGATTGTCAATTTTTAAATACACATTTGGTACTAAGTAAATACATATGTAGAAAGGTATACAAGAGGTACACAAAAAAAAAAGTTTTCCGGTTTACAGAAAATATACTGATTACTATTTATACAAAAGCAAACATAGTTTTAAAAATATAGTCACATTTAGGTTCTACATACTCTTTGATATATACTATATACAATATATATGTAGTTAAAAAAATAAATAATAATAATAATAAAGTGTATCGCTCACATAAATAATAATAACATTAATACATAAAGTATAATAAAAATATGGCTACATACAGAACTTATCTTAATTACATACTATCAAACAAAACAATCTCGACAACAAATAATTCTAACAGCTTTTGAATTTTTTATATCCATAGGGAACAGAACTATGATCTTCAGCGAACTTTCTTTTCGTCGAGTTAGGTTTATAAATTTTAGTTTCAGTTCTTGTAACGACTTCATGCTCTTTTGTTCTTTGTATGTTGCTCGATGTAATATAAATAGGATCTGAAGGGGTTAAAACCATAGTCTTGATACTTTGAAAATTTATCAGTTGGGATGCAGCATAATTGAGCGATATGCCCTTAACCTTGCAAACAATTTCCTCTCTCTGAGTACTAGTAGAGAAGACCTTATAAGCGTAGTTTTTAGGACCTCCAGACACAAACTCTGTAATAAAACTACCAGGTCCATACGTCTCGAGTTCATCAGTCATGTTGCCAATAAAGACTCCAGTAGGAAGATCGTATTCTCCCTCTCTCGAGACGTATATTACAGAGTCAGTGTCATAGTAGAGAACTTTATCACCTAGTTGTTCTAAGTAACTGTACAATTTTAAACGAGCCTGCGTGGTAACATAAGCAGCTAGCACTACATTGACCGTTGTTAGAGGGTTGGAGGCCTCCTCTATATACTCCCAATTAACTATTAATGTATTTTCTCCAACTGGAAGCACAGAGTTCACAGTGATGGAAGGATTTACCAACATATTGAAAAACTCCTTAGGATCATTAACAATACTTGTCTTTGGCTGATTTTCCCGCTGACCAAACTTTCCCCAAAACGAATTTAAAATTAACTTAGCCAATGAACGGAGACCTGAATTTTTTATAATTTCGGTAAACTCTAGCTGTACATCCTCATTTTTAAAAAAATCATCTATGTACTTTTCCCTTTCTTCCTTTGTGACACAGTTCCCAGGCCATCCGGATGCGTGCTGTTTTACTTTAATGAATTTGTTCATCATCTCAGTGAAGAGGCCGCCAGCCTTATTGACTCTATCAAATCGGCATGTCTCGTAAGACCAAACTTCGTAAATTTTCAGTAACCTGTACCCCTTCTCGATAGCTTTCAAAATCTCATCCACCACCCACGTACCAGTAAATGCACGTTCTTCTTCATTATGTACACACTCTCCCTGACTCATTTGTTCTCCACATGTGCGACACAGAACAAACATGAGTTTATTGTTCATCTTTACAGGTAGTACGGGGTGATACAAATTTGTTGGAGGTAGTATTTTACATTTTATTTCTCCCTCTATAGCAGTAATATCTTGAGGGCAGTCATCGCCTACGAAAACTTTGGGATGGCCCACCGGAAATTTTCCATATTTACATACCCAGGGATACAGACTGCAGACATCTACGTATTTGATTTTTTCTCCTGAGCTACACTTATAATATTCAAATGTGTTCCCTGTACGTCCTCCGTAGAAAGCATCCCGGGGGTTTAGAGGTATGGATACAAGCAAAGGGTGTTCATTGGTATATTCCTCTATTTCCTTATGGGATTTAATCTGTCTTCTAAATTCACACTCCCACATTTCTAAAACTTCATACCCTAGGTCTCTCAGTCTTTCTGTTTTAGCTACAGTAGACTCAAAGCGGAAATTTAATGTATCAGAAGGGTCTTCATGTAAAGGATCGTCACGCCTGTGTTTGAAACATGTGGGGCATCCATGATAATAGCAGCCATGGAACTCGAAAATCTGGTTAGTGTCGGGGCAGAAACCATCTACTTTAACTCCTTGGACTAGGGCCTCCTGCTGTTTGGAGGCGTGAATAATGTTAATGTTTCGTTTATGCTCCTCCCATATTAACCATTGGATAGCTACTTTTGACTGGTTATCTCTCCATCTGTAGCCGCGCTTTGGGATAATACCTATTGTATTTGGTCTTAAGAAATTGCGCCTGAACACCTTATTACACGCAGAGGCGATAGTACATGCTTCGGTGAACGGGCAGACGTTTCCGGTTTCCATTAACTGTTGTCGAAATTTAAGACAAGCGGCTGTTAAAATTTGAACATCAGATATACAGTAATCGACCAGATCACGTTGCATATTGAACTCGTCATTTTTGTGTTCAGCATACCATGACAAGAACTTCTCTCTGTCTTCCTCTTTCATACTATCAGGGTCATAGAATTCTATAGCTGGCAGTGAACCGATGTAATTTTCATTTTCCGTTGTATTAAAGAAGTGAGGGAAGTAACCCTTTTTGAACCCATCTCCGAGTCCGAAAGCTTTTGGTAACTGAGAAAGCGCCATGGGGAAGTAGTTGAGTGAATCTAAAAATTTAATATTCTCCACCGTCATCATAATAATTTTTGTACCCCTCATAATGGGCTCAGGCTTAAGATCGGTTTTGGTAAGGATGTGATTCATTATAAACTGATGGTCAAACGCTTGTCCATTATGTGCGACGACCACTACTTGCTTAAATATTTTCCTTTGATTTAAAATATATTCTATAAATCTATTAACAGGGTTGTGTTTTAATATTTGTAATCTAGGACCACATTTATTACAAATCTCCATCTCTGTGTCTATACAAACATCACAGCATTGTTTGAAAACGCATAAGTTAGGCTTGTGGAGCAGGGACCCGTCTTCCAATACCTTTTCCTGCTGTGTCTCCAAGTCATAGAATATAAGGAGGGTGTCTTTTGTTTTAGGTCTGTTAGCATCTACCTGTATATAACAGAAGTGATTGCCTGGAACATGGGTGTTGCATATTTTACAATAGATCTCTCCACAAGTGTGTTGTCTTCCGCTCTGTACCGTCTTATAGCACTCAGAACATCTTCTAATCTTCTCACATACGGTACTTTTTCCCATAGATCCAGCTCTCTTGTGATTGTTATAGCAGATCTGTCCCCTGAACGATCTCTTGCAATCATCACAATTTATTTTTAAAGTCTGAGGACAAGCAGGTGAATGTTGACACGCCGAACATGTACCTCCACACCTATGATCGTTCTTGGTGTTGTATGGTACACAACATACTTCGCAATAATAACTACAGCAAAAGGCCGAAGTAAGTGATGTTATTACATTATAATGGCCCTCGTGGTAGAGTAAATTAAGGGTGGAGCCTTCTGTGGAGCCTTTGAAGATGGTATCGCGCCCCTTTGATCTATAATTGTAAACCACAATTTTATAATTTTGTAGGTGTTTTTGAAATTGTTGGAGTTCAGAGATCCCGCAACCCACTTCTGGTATAACAACACCCGCATCGGTACACAATTGAAGAGCCCTCCGAGTCTGAATTTTACCAGTGTCTTTGCGCACTTTGGCTTGATCCTTATCCTTGTTCATACATGCGATAGCTACCACCAATCCTCGAGGTAAACATAGATTATCCGTGTTATTTATGACTATAATACCTTTTCTCATACGACATTCTTCATCGAAGGTGTTATATTTTTTACCCCTTCCTTTACCTATGGGCATCCTTATCGACGTCACACCCAAGCAGAATGTTGAGGTATCAAGACCCGTAGAGTTTGATTGATAAATGTTAGAGATAACATTCCAAACATCATCGAAAGTTAACTCTTCCACATTCCGGAAGCCTACCCATCCTTCACCACGCTTAAAATCCTTCGAGCAGAAATTAAAGGCGACTTTATCACCTACAGCAAGGCCTTCAGCACCTCTCTGGATAATCTGGTTAATGGCATCTCTCACCCAACCAATGGGATCCACGTCCTTAGGCAATTGTTTAATTTTAAATTCAATGGTACGCCCCTCTAGATTGAACCGTCGTACCTTTTTTTACAAAATCCTTTGTAATAACGAATTTCTCCATTTTTACTGAAACACTGATCAACTGCTTCTTCAACCAACAAAAAAAATGTCAACAGACTAAAATATCCTGATTCCTGTCACCTAAGATGAATTAGGGCAAATTAGTGTCGGTAACATGTACACAACGCAATGCTATTATTTAATTTTTACTCTTTTTCACATCATAAATGGAGTTGAATATTAGCAATTGAAACTTAAGTTACAAGCAGCTTTCAAGTATATAAAGAGATTTATATGTCCCCTTAATAAACAATTAAAGAAACCAGCGTTACAAATTACCTATATGCTGAAAGTGTAATTACTCTATGGTGCTGTATTTCATACATGGTCATAATACTTATTTTTCGACAAATTTTAATTACCTACATCTTAAACTTGGTGACACTTCAATAAAAAAAAGATCACATGCCATGATATGTAAGCATTGAACCAGAATAATGTCTTCAGAGTGCTAAGATTTATTGATAATATAGCTGCTCGAAACTGTTTATTAATTATTATTATTCACGTTGATGGTGTCACATTTTCATTTTTTTTTAAGTTATTTTATAGACCATACACATGCTTGTCATATACTTACATCTACCTCTATGAAAAAAAAAACAATTGACTTTTATAGATCGATCAGGCTAACATATTCTTCAACTACCACCTCATTTTCTATGAGGTAGACAATCGATTTATAGGAGCCCAATAGACAGTCAGCTTAATTCCTCTCGTTAAGATGTACATAGAGTTTACTCTTACTAGCTACGTATTTTGATTTGAGCTGCCTTTAGGGGGTATTTCTTACTGACTAGGTAGTTATCTGAAAAAAAGAGAAGATAGCTACAGCAAATTTATATAGACCTCTTTAATACGTTATCATATTACTGTCAGAAAATATCTGCAGGATACCTATGCATTCTTATTATTGTTCATTATAATTTCTTATTTTTAAGCTTTTTAGTACCTACATCAAATTCTAGACTAGATCACTTAAATTTTATAAAGAACGATAAAAATACTCCAGAGACCATCTGGTCCTGTACAACCACAACCCTATTATACAGGTAATCATTTGCAAATAGTGTGCTCTTGTATGCGAAAAGTAACTAAATATGTGAATTATAAATTATTATTAGATAAAAGAATACTTTTGATATGACATTCAACTTCTCATTAACTAAAATAAATATATCATGATTTTTTTTTCATACATACATAGGTACCTACCTATTGAAATTTAAATTATTATTTACCCATATGTTATAAATACTTTAACATTTTCAAAAACGCAAAGGGCAGAATTTTATAACAAGATTAATACATATAACTTGTCAAGAGAATTTAAACTGAATGCTAATATATTGCTTCTACATATAGATAAGTAGGTTGCCGAGTTTCGAAATAGTCGTTTCAAGACATTATAGACCTAAAACCAGCAATTTTTCGAAGGGTTAACCACTGATGTGCAATATAGTGTACAAATGATATGAGGTACTTATAAAGAAACGGAAAAATATAAGCCAAGACAACACACAAATTAGAAATTAAATACTTGAAGTACGAAACATAGTGTGCAAACATTTTTGCAACGGCTGCCCCTCCCAATTTTGCCTCTGCTAAAAACATAAATATTACTTGAAACAGTGTTAATGACGCCAATTCGGGGAAATATAATAAAAATGACAGTACCTACTGAAATACATTAACTAATTCTTAAAATTTGCCATCCTATTCCTAGTTCATACCTGTTAGCGATGAAGATTTTAAGCTGTACAGGTACAAACACATAGTTAAATTTCATTTCTTTATCTATCTATCAATTGACATAAGTATATAATATAAATGTTACATGCCTACTACCAATTCATTACAAATATATATCATAAGAAATAGGTAGATACATTATACAAACTATCTATTAATCTTTTCTTTATGTTTTATTAGAAATCGTTTCAGTGATGAGATTAATTTTTAGTTATAATTTTTCGGAACAAGTAATGTCAAGAATTGGAAGAATGAAACGACTAAAGATATTTTAATTACAAATACTACCTCCTGAATAGGTATTTATAGATATAATTGTTCAATACATTCATAAAACGCCTTAAATTCATTTTATTTTATAATCGATTAAGATATCGATACAAATTTTTAATTTACCTTGTAATATTTCAAAGAATCAGGTATTATTAAAGAAAAATGTTTTGTCAGCTCTATATGAAAAACTATATAGAATATCATTTTTCAAAAATTAATATAGTACCCAAGTATTGAAGAAATAAATAAAACACTACTAGTATTTGGTTGTATTATTATAATAAAAAAAATATTTAATGGATTTGTACTTACATACTTTCCTAACTTTTTTAATAGCTATATGACAAAGTTTTGGAAAATTTTGTATTATCCATATCTTCAACTTAATAAGTAATTTATTTTAATTTGAAAACACATAAGTAATATTTATACCTACTAGGTACCTAAAATGATAAGATCCAATTGCCAAGTGATACATAATAAGTATATATGTATGTATCTAATTAAAAATAATATGAAGTGCTTGCTGTTACAAGGACAATAAATATAAAATAACTTCACTCTTATGCTTACAAATCAAAAATATGTATGTACCTACTTAGATAACATTAGGGACATGTTCAAATTACACCTTTTAAAACTAGTAATTATTTCGTTTACGATATTTAAAAATAATATACACACTGAGAAATTTAAATAGTATGTAATGTTAGTATTGATTTAGCCTATTAAATAAAAAAAATTACTTAGACAATTTTGAAAAAAAAAATGAAAATATGGAAAAGGTTATTTATTTACTTATTATTCATTCGTGTATCTTAGGTATACTATTAATTATATACATATAAGTAAACCTACTTAATTATTGTTTAGCTAATTTTCGATAATTTAGGTAAGTAGGTACGACGTTTTCTTCCAGTTAATTATCCATACGTCACACTTCAGTTATTACTGTTATTAGATTCTTTTTCTGACCTAAGTCAATAGAGCCTACTACAGTATTATTACTATGGTTTTAACTTTAAACTGGCTTTGTTTCGGAAACGCTAGATTTGCTGGAGCTCTAGAGTATCTATTTACTGTGTATCTAAAAAATACATTTATTATACCTATTATTTATTCTGTAAACTTTATTAACGTCTTCAACACTTAAGCACAAAATGATGTAACAAGTGAGAATTCGGTGGGTATTATAACACACAGCGTTATTTAATGTGTGATGTTACAAGAAGCAATTAAGGGAAACCCAGGAACCGGCTTAAAAAAAGAGGATTTCGACCTGTCATGACAAGTCGGTGGACGACGAGTCACATATTACAAAAATGTAATAGAGATTTATTTTATTAATTAATGACATGGAAAATAATATATCTTTTGCCAGATTGGTCTGATATCATGTCAAAATACCATTTTCATTATACTTAAAATATTTAGAGTGGAATGAAAAAATAATAATGCTGAAATTTATTTTTTTTGCTAATTATTATTTACTATTTTTACAAAACTTATCAATAGATAAGTACAACATATATCTTTTTAAACAATTATTTTCCCGGCTATTTGCCAAAACGCTGACACTTGGATTACAAAAAAAAAAAAAAGGTAATATGCACATTATGTTCAGTGACTCAATAATGTTATTTATAATCTATTCTGTTCAGTAAAATATTTATATAGTATTATTACAGAATTAGCAAATTCGTAACTCGGTAGAAAAAAAAAGAACAGTGTTGAAAATACATAATATTTAATCAAACTGGTACAAAATATTTGTTATTTTTATGTAATGGCATTTGTTACAGGTCATTTTACTTGCAAATAACCTCCCTTATTTTTTAGAAATGTCAAATAGATTATCTTTGTACAGTGTGATATTATTTTTCCCCTGCTTTCGATGTTTACATGCAAGATGATTAGTTATATACATATTGTTGTCATTAACGCTACCTTTTTAGATAAAGAATAATATCCAAAACTGACTGATCTCTCACGATAAAATATTAGTGTTTCATATTTCCATCTAAATAATTTTAAAAATGTTTATCAACACACAGTTTAGAGGGAATTGCGCAAATAAAACGGGATTTGATGACATGATAGTAGATGTATTTGGAGAGTTCCAGCACCGGCAGCGCTGCCGCAGCGGCATCTTACCACCTGTCCACATGGCGCATGTCTGTTCTTTAATATGCCGCTACCGCTGCCGGCGCTGGAACTCTCCAAATACATCTACTATCATGTCATCAAATCCCGTTTTATTTGCGCAATTCCCTCTAAACTGTGTGTTGGTAAACATTTTTAAAATTATTTAGATGGAAATATGAAACACTAATATTTTATCGTGAGAGATCAGTCAGTTTTGGATATTATTCTTTATCTAAAAAGGTAGCGTTAATGACAACAATATGTATATAACTAATCATCTTGCATGTAAACATCGAAAGCAGGGAAAAAATAATATCACACTGTACAAAGATAATCTATTTGACATTTCTAAAAAATAAGGGAGGTTATTTGCAAGTAAAATGACCTGTAACAAATGCCATTACATAAAAATAACAAATATTTTGTACCAGTTTGATTAAATATTATGTATTTTCAACACTGTTCTTTTTTTTTCTACCGAGTTACGAATTTGCTAATTCTGTAATAATACTATATAAATATTTTACTGAACAGAATAGATTATAAATAACATTATTGAGTCACTGAACATAATGTGCATATTACCTTTTTTTTTTTTTTTTTTGTAATCCAAGTGTCAGCGTTTTGGCAAATAGCCGGGAAAATAATTGTTTAAAAAGATATATGTTGTACTTATCTATTGATAAGTTTTGTAAAAATAGTAAATAATAATTAGCAAAAAAAAATAAATTTCAGCATTATTATTTTTTCATTCCACTCTAAATATTTTAAGTATAATGAAAATGGTATTTTGACATGATATCAGACCAATCTGGCAAAAGATATATTATTTTCCATGTCATTAATTAATAAAATAAATCTCTATTACATTTTTGTAATATGTGACTCGTCGTCCACCGACTTGTCATGACAGGTCGAAATCCTCTTTTTTAAGCCGGTTCCTGGGTTTCCCTTAATTGCTTCTTGTAACATCACACATTAAATAACGCTGTGTGTTATAATACCCACCGAATTCTCACTTGTTACATCATTTTGTGCTTAAGTGTTGAAGACGTTAATAAAGTTTACAGAATAAATAATAGGTATAATAAATGTATTTTTTAGATACACAGTAAATAGATACTCTAGAGCTCCAGCAAATCTAGCGTTTCCGAAACAAAGCCAGTTTAAAGTTAAAACCATAGTAATAATACTGTAGTAGGCTCTATTGACTTAGGTCAGAAAAAGAATCTAATAACAGTAATAACTGAAGTGTGACGTATGGATAATTAACTGGAAGAAAACGTCGTACCTACTTACCTAAATTATCGAAAATTAGCTAAACAATAATTAAGTAGGTTTACTTATATGTATATAATTAATAGTATACCTAAGATACACGAATGAATAATAAGTAAATAAATAACCTTTTCCATATTTTCATTTTTTTTTTTCAAAATTGTCTAAGTAATTTTTTTTATTTAATAGGCTAAATCAATACTAACATTACATACTATTTAAATTTCTCAGTGTGTATATTATTTTTAAATATCGTAAACGAAATAATTACTAGTTTTAAAAGGTGTAATTTGAACATGTCCCTAATGTTATCTAAGTAGGTACATACATATTTTTGATTTGTAAGCATAAGAGTGAAGTTATTTTATATTTATTGTCCTTGTAACAGCAAGCACTTCATATTATTTTTAATTAGATACATACATATATACTTATTATGTATCACTTGGCAATTGGATCTTATCATTTTAGGTACCTAGTAGGTATAAATATTACTTATGTGTTTTCAAATTAAAATAAATTACTTATTAAGTTGAAGATATGGATAATACAAAATTTTCCAAAACTTTGTCATATAGCTATTAAAAAGTTAGGAAAGTATGTAAGTACAAATCCATTAAATATTTTTTTTATTATAATAATACAACCAAATACTAGTAGTGTTTTATTTATTTCTTCAATACTTGGGTACTATATTAATTTTTGAAAAATGATATTCTATATAGTTTTTCATATAGAGCTGACAAAACATTTTTCTTTAATAATACCTGATTCTTTGAAATATTACAAGGTAAATTAAAAATTTGTATCGATATCTTAATCGATTATAAAATAAAATGAATTTAAGGCGTTTTATGAATGTATTGAACAATTATATCTATAAATACCTATTCAGGAGGTAGTATTTGTAATTAAAATATCTTTAGTCGTTTCATTCTTCCAATTCTTGACATTACTTGTTCCGAAAAATTATAACTAAAAATTAATCTCATCACTGAAACGATTTCTAATAAAACATAAAGAAAAATTAATAGATAGTTTGTATAATGTATCTACCTATTTCTTATGATATATATTTGTAATGAATTGGTAGTAGGCATGTAACATTTATATTATATACTTATGTCAATTGATAGATAGATAAAGAAATGAAATTTAACTATGTGTTTGTACCTGTACAGCTTAAAATCTTCATCGCTAACAGGTATGAACTAGGAATAGGATGGCAAATTTTAAGAATTAGTTAATGTATTTCAGTAGGTACTGTCATTTTTATTATATTTCCCCGAATTGGCGTCATTAACACTGTTTCAAGTAATATTTATGTTTTTAGCAGAGGCAAAATTGGGAGGGGCAGCCGTTGCAAAAATGTTTGCACACTATGTTTCGTACCTCAAGTATTTAATTTCTAATTTGTGTGTTGTCTTGGCTTATATTTTTCCGTTTCTTTATAAGTACCTCATATCATTTGTACACTATATTGCACATCAGTGGTTAACCCTTCGAAAAATTGCTGGTTTTAGGTCTATAATGTCTTGAAACGACTATTTCGAAACTCGGCAACCTACTTATCTATATGTAGAAGCAATATATTAGCATTCAGTTTAAATTCTCTTGACAAGTTATATGTATTAATCTTGTTATAAAATTCTGCCCTTTGCGTTTTTGAAAATGTTAAAGTATTTATAACATATGGGTAAATAATAATTTAAATTTCAATAGGTAGGTACCTATGTATGTATGAAAAAAAAATCATGATATATTTATTTTAGTTAATGAGAAGTTGAATGTCATATCAAAAGTATTCTTTTATCTAATAATAATTTATAATTCACATATTTAGTTACTTTTCGCATACAAGAGCACACTATTTGCAAATGATTACCTGTATAATAGGGTTGTGGTTGTACAGGACCAGATGGTCTCTGGAGTATTTTTATCGTTCTTTATAAAATTTAAGTGATCTAGTCTAGAATTTGATGTAGGTACTAAAAAGCTTAAAATAAGAAATTATAATGAACAATAATAAGAATGCATAGGTATCCTGCAGATATTTTCTGACAGTAATATGATAACGTATTAAAGAGGTCTATATAAATTTGCTGTAGCTATCTTCTCTTTTTTTCAGATAACTACCTAGTCAGTAAGAAATACCCCCTAAAGGCAGCTCAAATCAAAATACGTAGCTAGTAAGAGTAAACTCTATGTACATCTTAACGAGAGGAATTAAGCTGACTGTCTATTGGGCTCCTATAAATCGATTGTCTACCTCATAGAAAATGAGGTGGTAGTTGAAGAATATGTTAGCCTGATCGATCTATAAAAGTCAATTGTTTTTTTTTTTTCATAGAGGTAGATGTAAGTATATGACAAGCATGTGTATGGTCTATAAAATAACTTAAAAAAAAATTAAAATGTGACACCATCAACGTGAATAATAATAATTAATAAACAGTTTCGAGCAGCTATATTATCAATAAATCTTAGCACTCTGAAGACATTATTCTGGTTCAATGCTTACATATCATGGCATGTGATCTTTTTTTTATTGAAGTGTCACCAAGTTTAAGATGTAGGTAATTAAAATTTGTCGAAAAATAAGTATTATGACCATGTATGAAATACAGCACCATAGAGTAATTACACTTTCAGCATATAGGTAATTTGTAACGCTGGTTTCTTTAATTGTTTATTAAGGGGACATATAAATCTCTTTATATACTTGAAAGCTGCTTGTAACTTAAGTTTCAATTGCTAATATTCAACTCCATTTATGATGTGAAAAAGAGTAAAAATTAAATAATAGCATTGCGTTGTGTACATGTTACCGACACTAATTTGCCCTAATTCATCTTAGGTGACAGGAATCAGGATATTTTAGTCTGTTGACATTTTTTGTTGGTTGAAGAAGCAGTTGATCAGTGTTTCAGTAAAAATGGAGAAATTCGTTATTACAAAGGATTTTGTAAAAAAGGTACGACGGTTCAATCTAGAGGGGCGTACCATTGAATTTAAAATTAAACAATTGCCTAAGGACGTGGATCCCATTGGTTGGGTGAGAGATGCCATTAACCAGATTATCCAGATAGGTGCTGAAGGCCTTGCTGTAGGTGATAAAGTCGCCTTTAATTTCTGCTCGAAGGATTTTAAGCGTGGTGAAGGATGGGTAGGCTTCCGGAATGTGGAAGAGTTAACTTTCGATGATGTTTGGAATGTTATCTCTAACATTTATCAATCAAACTCTACGGGTCTTGATACCTCAACATTCTGCTTGGGTATGACGTCGATAAGGATGCCCATAGGTAAAGGAAGGGGTAAAAAATATAACACCTTCGATGAAGAATGTCGTATGAGAAAAAGGTATTATAGTCATAAATAACACGGATAATCTATGTTTACCTCGAGGATTGGTGGTAGCTATCGCATGTATGAACAAGGATAAGGATCAAGCCAAAGTGCGCAAAGACACTGGTAAAATTCAGACTCGGAGGGCTCTTCAATTGTGTACCGATGCGGGTGTTGTTATACCAGAAGTGGGTTGCGGGATCTCTGAACTCCAACAATTTCAAAAACACCTACAAAATTATAAAATTGTGGTTTACAATTATAGATCAAAGGGGCGCGATACCATCTTCAAAAGCTCCACAGAAGGCTCCACCCTTAATTTACTCTACCACGAGGGCCATTATAATGTAATAACATCACTTACTTCGGCCTTTTGCTGTAGTTATTATTGCGAAGTATGTTGTGTACCATACAACACCAAGAACGATCATAGGTGTGGAGGTACATGTTCGGCGTGTCAACATTCACCTGCTTGTCCTCAGACTTTAAAAATAAATTGTGATGATTGCAAGAGATCGTTCAGGGGACAGATCTGCTATAACAATCACAAGAGAGCTGGATCTATGGGAAAAAGTACCGTATGTGAGAAGATTAGAAGATGTTCTGAGTGCTATAAGACGGTACAGAGCGGAAGACAACACACTTGTGGAGAGATCTATTGTAAAATATGCAACACCCATGTTCCAGGCAATCACTTCTGTTATATACAGGTAGATGCTAACAGACCTAAAACAAAAGACACCCTCCTTATATTCTATGACTTGGAGACACAGCAGGAAAAGGTATTGGAAGACGGGTCCCTGCTCCACAAGCCTAACTTATGCGTTTTCAAACAATGCTGTGATGTTTGTATAGACACAGAGATGGAGATTTGTAATAAATGTGGTCCTAGATTACAAATATTAAAACACAACCCTGTTAATAGATTTATAGAATATGTTTTAAATCAAAGGAAAATATTTAAGCAAGTAGTTGTCGTCGCACATAATGGACAAGCGTTTGACCATCAGTTTATAATGAATCACATCCTTACCAAAACCGATCTTAAGCCTGAGCCCATTATGAGGGGTACAAAAATTATTATGATGACGGTGGAGAATATTAAATTTTTAGATTCACTCAACTACTTCCCCATGGCGCTTTCTCAGTTACCAAAAGCTTTCGGACTCGGAGATGGGTTCAAAAAGGGTTACTTCCCTCACTTCTTTAATACAACGGAAAATGAAAATTACATCGGTTCACTGCCAGCTATAGAATTCTATGACCCTGATAGTATGAAAGAGGAAGACAGAGAGAAGTTCTTGTCATGGTATGCTGAACACAAAAATGACGAGTTCAATATGCAACGTGATCTGGTCGATTACTGTATATCTGATGTTCAAATTTTAACAGCCGCTTGTCTTAAATTTCGACAACAGTTAATGGAAACCGGAAACGTCTGCCCGTTCACCGAAGCATGTACTATCGCCTCTGCGTGTAATAAGGTGTTCAGGCGCAATTTCTTAAGACCAAATACAATAGGTATTATCCCAAAGCGCGGCTACAGATGGAGAGATAACCAGTCAAAAGTAGCTATCCAATGGTTAATATGGGAGGAGCATAAACGAAACATTAACATTATTCACGCCTCCAAACAGCAGGAGGCCCTAGTCCAAGGAGTTAAAGTAGATGGTTTCTGTCCCGACACTAACCAGATTTTCGAGTTCCATGGCTGCTATTATCATGGATGCCCCACATGTTTCAAACACAGGCGTGACGATCCTTTACATGAAGACCCTTCTGATACATTAAATTTCCGCTTTGAGTCTACTGTAGCTAAAACAGAAAGACTGAGAGACCTAGGGTATGAAGTTTTAGAAATGTGGGAGTGTGAATTTAGAAGACAGATTAAATCCCATAAGGAAATAGAGGAATATACCAATGAACACCCTTTGCTTGTATCCATACCTCTAAACCCCCGGGATGCTTTCTACGGAGGACGTACAGGGAACACATTTGAATATTATAAGTGTAGCTTAGGAGAAAAAATCAAATACGTAGATGTTTGCAGTCTGTATCCCTGGGTATGTAAATATGGAAAATTTCCGGTGGGCCATCCCAAAGTTTTCGTAGGCGATGACTGCCCTCAAGATATTACTGCTATAGAGGGAGAAATAAAATGTAAAATACTACCTCCAACAAATTTGTATCACCCCGTACTACCTGTAAAGATGAACAATAAACTCATGTTTGTTCTGTGTCGCACATGTGGAGAACAAATGAGTCAGGGAGAGTGTGTACATAATGAAGAAGAACGTGCATTTACTGGTACGTGGGTGGTGGATGAGATTTTGAAAGCTATCGAGAAGGGGTACAGGTTACTGAAAATTTACGAAGTTTGGTCTTACGAGACATGCCGATTTGATAGAGTCAATAAGGCTGGCGGCCTCTTCACTGAGATGATGAACAAATTCATTAAAGTAAAACAGCACGCATCCGGATGGCCTGGGAACTGTGTCACAAAGGAAGAAAGGGAAAAGTACATAGATGATTTTTTTAAAAATGAGGATGTACAGCTAGAGTTTACCGAAATTATAAAAAATTCAGGTCTCCGTTCATTGGCTAAGTTAATTTTAAATTCGTTTTGGGGAAAGTTTGGTCAGCGGGAAAATCAGCCAAAGACAAGTATTGTTAATGATCCTAAGGAGTTTCTCAATATGTTGGTAAATCCTTCCATCACTGTGAACTCTGTGCTTCCAGTTGGAGAAAATACATTAATAGTTAATTGGGAGTATATAGAGGAGGCCTCCAACCCTCTAACAACGGTCAATGTAGTGCTAGCTGCTTATGTTACCACGCAGGCTCGTTTAAAATTGTACAGTTACTTAGAACAACTAGGTGATAAAGTTCTCTACTATGACACTGACTCTGTAATATACGTCTCGAGAGAGGGAGAATACGATCTTCCTACTGGAGTCTTTATTGGCAACATGACTGATGAACTCGAGACGTATGGACCTGGTAGTTTTATTACAGAGTTTGTGTCTGGAGGTCCTAAAAACTACGCTTATAAGGTCTTCTCTACTAGTACTCAGAGAGAGGAAATTGTTTGCAAGGTTAAGGGCATATCGCTCAATTATGCTGCATCCCAACTGATAAATTTTCAAAGTATCAAGACTATGGTTTTAATCCCTTCAGATCCTATTTATATTACATCGAGCAACATACAAAGAACAAAAGAGCATGAGGTCGTTACAAGAACTGAAACTAAAATTTATAAACCTAACTCGACGAAAAGAAAGTTCGCTGAAGATCATAGTTCTGTTCCCTATGGATATAAAAAATTCAAAAGCTGTTAGAATTATTTGTTGTCGAGATTGTTTTGTTTGATAGTATGTAATTAAGATAAGTTCTGTATGTAGCCATATTTTTATTATACTTTATGTATTAATGTTATTATTATTTATGTGAGCGATACACTTTATTATTATTATTATTTATTTTTTAACTACATATATATTGTATATAGTATATATCAAAGAGTATGTAGAACCTAAATGTGACTATATTTTTAAAACTATGTTTGCTTTTGTATAAATAGTAATCAGTATATTTTCTGTAAACCGGAAAACTTTTTTTTTTTGTGTACCTCTTGTATACCTTTCTACATATGTATTTACTTAGTACCAAATGTGTATTTAAAAATTGACAATCTCTCTGTTGATTGTATTTATGTATACTTGATTCATTCTTCTTTCAATAAAGAATTTTCAACAATTTCTCGATTATGTATTACCTAACTTACCTAACTAACCTAACACACCTACGCTAATTAATTAATTGTTTCATGCGTTTATCTGCTTCCTATCTATGGTAACAGGATTTTCCACCCCAATTTGAATTTCCTATAGTATTTAATAAATAATAGTAATAAAATAAATAATATCATTTGACTATGTGACAGAAGTATTAGTAGAGAAGTGTAGATGCAGGGCTTTTTGAATTTTCCGCTCAATTTGAATTTTATATTGCTGCGAATTTCTTCAGATTTGAATTTCCCCGGCAATTTGAATTTCCTGTCGGTGGTGCAGATCCCTAGTCACTGTCTGGTCCAACCGGTGTACAATTTGAACTTCCCCGCCAATTTGAATTTCCTGCCGGTAATGCAGATCCAATACTTAACGACCGACGCCATGTTGATGACGTACTGTCTGGCTCAAGTGCCCTAATACCTACTGTCGGAACCGAATAAAAACTACCAAAATCAATAATAAAAAATATAGGTTGTCATTTAAAAAAAAAGTCGATGACGTCATAATTTAACATAAGAAACTGAAAATAGACTGAAAATATTTGCTGAAGTTAAAATCGCTATACCCCTTCGAGATTTTTTTCCAAGAATTTATGCGTTACTTAATTTCCACACTGTATACATATTACTTCCTCAGCCCTCAGTGAGGAAGGTATGTATTCGTGAAAAAAAATTTTGAAAATTTTTTATTGCATTTTTGGACGAATCTCGACGAATTATGACGATACACAAAATTTCAGACAGAAAAAATTTTCTGTCTGTGTCTGTGTAGTTCGCGATAGCAGCTACAGTTTTTGATATAAAGCTTTCAAATTTGGTACATATATTCTAGAGGTCAAGGAAGAGATTGAGTTAGTTGATAAGCAAAATCGGTCCCCTGGAACGGGGTCTACCGGGCCCCACCATTTCTATTTCTAAACTACAAAAAAATTTATTCGTGATGAAAGATTATAAATCAGATCTGTTACACAAACCCATTATAATATTGTGTTCAAATTTTTAAATAATGCTATAAATTAAAATTTTGTAAACACTTTGGCAACACCATAAAATTTGAATTTTGATCGACACTTCTTAAAATTTGAAATGTCTAAAAAAAATATTAGTGACATTCCACAACTGTGACTTTTTTGAAACGTCAAAAATTACTTTTATTACAAATTCCACCACACATCGAGTTTTCTTACGGTGAGGAAGTCCTGATCCCTAAGTAATTGGCAACGTGGCAGCGGTTTTTTTGTTTGAAAATACATATATTCTGAAATTTACTACAATTTTACTGACATATTTATTTTTCAACAGCAATAGCAGTATGTTGAAGGAAACTGAATTTACCACAATATTTACCTAAATGAAAGTCTGTACTATCGAACATACACATTCATATTTTTAGAACTCTAAGAATCTGACTTATTTATAAGAATGTCGTTTGAGTCTGCATGAAAACGAATAAATACTTAATTTACAAAAATAATAGAAACATCTATGATAAGAAGTGACCCCACTACATGTATATTTTTATTTAAAGACCATCCATTGAAGTAAAAAAATTGTCGACTCCATGTAGAGTGGACAATTATTTAAATTTATCTAAGAGCCGATAATTTATTTATTTTAATTAATGACATTTTTCATTTATACTTGTTGATATAATCAATATTATTATCTATAATTATTTCTCTGTGGAATTTTGTAAGTTGTCTTCACTTTTTAAGCCGTGTATAGTTGCGGAAACCGATATTGTGACGGGACGTACGGGGCAAGACAAGACATGTGGGAGAGCAATGTATAACACATGACATCTTCCGTCTTTTACATCGCTTACATAAAAGTGGGAACGATGATTGTTGTTTTTGTTGGCACGCGACCGAGGCGGCTTACATGCTGGGATACTTCAGGGCCGCACTAATTTTGTTACCGAATCGTTCTAGCAGTGCTGATATATTGTAAGTATATTATTATAAGATAAATAATAATTATTTAACATCTGTTTATTTGCTGGCGTGTTTTTGGAAATAATTTAAGAAGGTTATCGTGTTGAAGTGAGTTGTGTAATAGTGTAATATAACTAATGACCCTAATTTGTATGATATAGATGTACTAGGTGAAAAAGTATCTCTGACTAACGTTCCCCGTCCCACAATACACAAACTGGTGAAAGAAGGTGCCCTCCCAAGAAAATAAAGATCTAACGCCGGTAAATCTAAAACTCTGGACCCATCTTTTACAAAACTTTTAAGAACTTTAGTTTACGACGCGTATCAGAAAAATGATCTCCCAACTATTGACGTGGTAGACAAAAAATTAAAAGAAATAGATTATCATCTAAAATATGCCAAAAGAACTTTAGGAACTTGGCTGGGAAAAATTGGATTTAAATATCAAAGTATTAATAAACGCATGGCGATTATGGAAAGTAAACGAATAGTGGATTGGCGAAATTCATATCTAGAAGAAATAAAAGAACTCAGAAGGGAAAATAGACCAATTTATTATCTAGATGAAACTTGGTATGATGACACCGTAAAAAATGGATGGACTGATGAATCTAGGAAATGTCGACCAATCTCATTGCCCCCTAATAAAGGGACTCGGTTGATTATATTGCACTGTGGATCAGTTGATGGAAGAGTTAATAATGCATTGAAACTGTGCGGAAAAAACATGGAACACTGTAACGTGGAAAATACCCTAATTCCAAAATTAAAACAGAATAGCATTATTGTTCTTGACAATGCGAAATACCATTTGAGACAACTGTATAAAGTTCCTAACAAGAGTTCTACTAAGCTAGAGTTACGAATTTTTTTAATGAAGCATGATCTCTATATGAGGAAAATTATAATAAAGCACAACTGTTGGAGGTCCTGCAAACGAAAAATTATGAGAAGTATATTATAGATAATGTAGCGGAGAGATATGGCCACAAAGTATCGAGATTACTGCCATATTTCTGTATTTTCAACCCGATTGAATTAATTTGGTATAAATTAAAGAAAAATGTCAGAAAAGGAAATATTTTTCCGAAATTCGATAAAAAAAGTCGAGTTAATTCAAAATGAAGTGTCGAAAATTAACAAGGAAGATTGGGAAAAAAAGAATTGGGAAAGTAATTACAGTTCAGGATGATTATATAAAAATTACCAAATTTCATATAAATAGTGGAAATAAATTTATATAAATTTGTTTAGTAATTCATCTGAAAATGAAGAAGAGGGTGAGAAGGGCGAGGATTCAGAGGAAAAAACAATGTGAGGTGAGGTAAAGTGAAGTGATGTGAAGTGAAGAAGTAAATTTTGTGATATCAACTGCATTATTTAATTCCGTTTTTGTGCTTTCGTAGTTCAGTGCTTGAGAAACATTATTTTCAGGATGTCATTATTTATTAATGTTATTTTTTTTCATTTTGACAAAAATATGTCTCGGTTTTTATTACAGTAATAACTTTACTATTAGAATTTATTTTTAGTACATTTATTGAGAAACATATTTGTTGCTGTTACTATTTTGAGAGTATATTTTTTGTTTTTATTATGTTTTTAAAGGTTTCTTGTTACTTTTTAAATAATTATTTTACAGCTATACATATAAAGATATTATTAGGTACATTTCATATTTTATTACCAATATTGGATATTGAATTAATAATAAAAATAAATATTAACATTCTTTTCAAATCTATTAATATATTAATTCAAATTTCAAATTTAATATTTCTAAAAACTACTCTTTTTTGAAATCTGCAATCCTAAATTCAAAACATCAAATCCGAAGTATTAGCTTACCTGACGAGAATCTAACAAGGCAAACAAGGCAAAGAATTGAAATTGTAGGTTTCTACTAAGGAAACAATAAATCGGCCAGGATTGCTGTTAGAATTTTTAATACTACTCGTCTCAGAAAAAATGCAACACATAAGTACGTAATTGACTTGATGCAGAAATTTATGGAAACAGGATCAGTTGGTAAGGGAATACACGCGAGTGATTAAATGACGAAGCTATGGAAGTTACAGTTTTAGGAGCAGTTACTTTAGAGGATCAACAATCTTTATCAGAATTATCCAGACCAACAGGTGTTTCACGCAGCAGTGTTTTCAGAATTTTACATAAACACAAATTTCATTCATACAAAATAAAATTAGTACAGGAATTACACGAGGATGATCCTGATCGTCGTCTCGAGTTTTGTGAAGTAATGAGTGGAAGTTTAATTGACACTCCAAATCTTTTGTACATTTGTTTCTCCGATGAATGTACATTTTCTGTTAATGGATTAGTCAATGGACACAGCTGCAGATATTGGGCTGAGTAATACACATGTAATGCACGAATTTCATACTCAGACCTCACAAATTGAATGTTAGGTGTGATATCTCAGTAGATCATATTGTTGGACCCTTTTTTATTGAGGGAGTCTTAAATAGTGAGTCGTATTTGGAATTACTTAGTGAAGCAGTTGATCCACGAATTACCCAAATAATAGAAAACGATGAGACTTTTTCTGAAAATCTCCTTGCATTTTAACAAGATGGAGCACCCCATACTTTGCTATGACTGTCCGTCAATTTCTTAATGATACATTCCCTGGTCGTTGGATAGGTAGAAGAGGTCCGATGATAGAGCGGCCACCTAGGTGACCAAATTTAACTCATTTAGACTTTTTTGTGGGGTTATTTGAAGATGAAAGTCTATGCAGCTCAACCAGACTTGCTAGATGATTTACGACAAAAGATTGTTCAAGAATGTCAATACGCCACAAGTTTTTCGTAATGTTAAAGAGGCGTTTGAAACGCGACTGTATCATTGGTGAATGGAAGTTAATTTGAACACCTAATAAAGTAATTTTTGGTACTGAAGATTGAATCGTTTAGCTTCGTTCGTGTAGTTCCCAAATTATTCAATTTAGACCCCAAAAATTATACATTTTTGTAATGATCTCTTCGAGGAGGAACTAATAACCTGAAAAAAATATGGGATGTTCCATTTTAAAAAAATTTAGTGGTGGCTCTGGGGGTGAGGGGGTGAAACTAATCCTAGGTCTATTTATAAGAAAATGTGTCCCACTTTTTTCTCTTTTTTGACGTGTTTTTGCGTTTTTTGCAAAAATCAATATATCCAAATTTATTAAGGGTGGATAGTTTTCATTGGAATGCACTGTATATTCCATTCCAGGTGTTTTTAATTAAACTAGGTATTGATATATTTTCTTAATAGGTTTCGTGAGAAGTTTCCTGATTTACCTCATATATCACAAGGAATAGAAAAACAGTTTCATGAGCTCGGAGATGTGACATTTACCTAAAAAAAAAAACTCTGTTATTGATGAAGACACCAAATTAAATGTAATGTTGGAGGTAGAAGAAAATCCCATGAGTTTTGCACGGAATAAGGTAGTCATATTGTCAACATGAAGTTATTTAAAGCAAATAAATTCTATCCTTACAAACTTCATCCAGATAGAAGTTATGTGAAAACGTTCTTGATCGAAGGGTTAAAGTCCGTGAAGAGATGATGAGAAAATTGAACCAGAATGAATTATCTATAGATAAGGTCAATCTTTACTCTTCACGGACATATAAATCGCCAGACTTGCAGATACTGATCCTCACTGGATGCAAGAGTTACGTACTGAAAAACCGGAAAAAGTTCATATCTGGGTAGGTATAGTGCGGAATCAAGTGATTGAACCAAAATTCTTTGAGAGTAATCTAATCGGAGCTATCTATTTATTACTATTTTGACAAACTTTATTTCCCAATCCAAACGATCTAGTGATGTCAAATTCTCTGTGGTTTCAACAGGATGAATTGAATTGAAAACAATTTTTATTTTAATTAACTAAATGTACACAACATGTTTGCCCTCGTCAGACACCCGGTCAGTTGCCGATCCAAGATCCCCGTGTATGAGGGCAACGGGGCAATTGTTGGGTCGGGCAGAGCGGGGCCGGTCCGGGCTTAGAACTAATATTTAACAAAATATAACTCCTGAAAATATAAAAAACATTTTTAATTGTATAATATAAACATGAACATAGAAACCGGCGACGTATGCAAAAGCATACGCCGCCGGCGTGAAACTCTAAGACAATGCAAAAGAAAAGTATATAAATATAAATAAAATTGGTGTATAAAAATTTTGAATTTTGATGATACTATGGTGGGAGCCAAGCTGCTGCTTTAAAAGCCTACCTCTAAACAATACTGAACTCGAGTGGGAATGTCTAGCTCCGCTTATTTTAACATATGAATAGATATTTTGTGTATAATAATAATGTGCTATACTTTACTGATGGTGTGCTTTATAATTTGGAAAAAATTTTGTTGGGATTTCCGATTACAAAAACGAACAAACAGAAAAGAAGATAAGTAAGAAAAAAATTTTGATTTTGGGGCTTCAATTTTTAGGGAGGGGCCACTTTTAAATTTGCTGCCGAAATATTGTTAGCGTTTGACATGGTAATTTGTGTTTAATTCTAGAGGGCGAGCTATGCTCTCTTATCTGTGTAATGTTGGCGGTTAGTGGACAATCAGAGAGTTTGATTTCATAAAATTTTTGCGAAATATCTCTAATATGATCCACTATGGGTACAATGTCATTACAAAGTTCTCGTAATTCCCTTAGGGGGGTGTATCTTGTTGAGTTACTTATGAGGCGAAGGAATTTGTTTTCCAGTACCTGCAATTTGTGTAACGCCGTCGCGCTCACAAAACACCAGGTTGGCGCAGCATATATTAGGGCCGATCACACTATCATTGTGTAAATTAATTTTTTATTGTCCCTGTTTAGTCTGCTATTCCCCGCCATCAGGGGGTATAGACTACTAGACAGACTTTACGTACAGTCTCGTTAATGTGTTTGCCGAAATATAGTCCTTTATCCAAAGTTACGCCTAAAAATTTCACGTGCTGTTTCGTTTCAATTTGGTTACCCCTACTGAATTAATTGAATTAATTTATTATTTATTGTTTTTCTAGTGACCACTATAGCCTCCGACTTGGCGACGTTCACCTCCACCTTCCACTTGGCGTAGTATTCCGACGCTCTTACCATAATCGCCTTTATCAACTTCCTAGCGGCCTGGGCATGGTGACTGTGACAGTACATGGCGGTATCGTCGGCGTACCTCGCAAGCTTGGTGTTCGGGAACTGCGTAAAGTCATACACGTATATGTTGTATAATTTTGGCGCGAGAACCAAGCCCTGCGGTACGCCTGCTCTTATGTCCCTCTGTGTTGATAGTGTTTTGTTCACTCTTACTCGCAGCGTTCTGCCATGCAAGTAAGTGTGTATCAGTTGCGTTAATTAGCCCGGAAAGTCGTACCGATGCCGGGTAACCAGATAGTATTGAAAACCTTCTCGATATCTAAGAGCACCATGGCGGTGCTCTTGTCAAGATTATACTGTCGCTCGACATCATTGACGATCTGCTGAGTCGTGCTGCGTCCCCTCTTGAAACCGAACTGACAATCGTCGTCGATTACAAGATTGTCCTGGGAGGTGTTTAGCCGCTTCAGGACGACCCTTTCAACTAGCTTAGATACCGCCGACAGCAGAGATATTGGGCGGTAACTAGAAGATATTTTCGCATTTTTGTTCAGTTTCAAGATGGGACACACCACTTCACCCTTCCACTGGCTAGGCCGGTGTTGCAGACGCAAAATGCCATTGGTGATGTGCGTAAGTTGGACAATACCCTTTCTCGGCAGATTCTTGAGTAACCTATGATCGATACCGTCCGCTCCCGGCGCTTTTTTGTTTGCGAGTGTCCTGATAAATTGTTTTATTTCCGTGGGCGTGGTCATAGTTTCTAATATTTTCTGTCGCGTCATAGGAATTTGGACTCCACAGCCACATATTTGTGAAATTTCATTTTCTATGCGGTCATGATCAAGATTATTAAGGTAATTTTGATTGTGCACATTGTCAAATTGATTTGCTAAATGATTGGCTTTTTGACCGTTTCGTATGTGCGTCGTTTGATGCCATTTGCGTTAGTCTCCAACAGGGCTGGAATGACATGCCTCGTGTTTTTGAGACGCTTCGTCATGTTCCACAACGAACCGTCCTGCCGATTTAGTGACTGTAATTTTTCACCCCATTTCTTATTTTTTTTCAGTGTTTATGGAGTCTCGAATTAACGTTTGCAGCCTGTCAACAGGATGGATCACCACCCTCATTTTAGACTTCCTGTCAGAGAAGAGAAGTTTTAAATATTATATTCCCGAACAGATGGATAGGCAGAGGTGCATTGGAATGGCCTGCAAGGTCGCCTGATCCCACTGGATTTCCCTTTGGGAGCCACCTAAAAAACAAAGCCCATCCAACAAAACCTGCAAGTTTCCAAGAGTTAAAAGACAGAATAATGGCATCATTTTGAGTAACTTATTAATTAACTTCAGTAAATTGATTAAATCCGTTTTTACCGTATGTCTTGCTAAAAAAAAAGCTTTAGAATTCAGGTATTTTCAATTTTAAAGAAATTATTAAATTTAAGGGGCCATACATGATTTTACATCTTTAAAACGCTCCATGTCAGACAAGGATTAACTAAATCCAAAAAATTAAAACCAGCGTATTGGGAACTAAAATATCTTTCAAACAAGTTATAACTCAACCCATTGTACTATTTAAAATTTTCAAAGGGGGTTGATTTGTATGGGAAGGGGTTGAAATAGGGTATGAAATTTGTATGGAAAAAATTGGCATTTTAAAAAAAAATCGACGTGTCTGAGAAATTTTGTCTGTTATCGAGATACCGATTTCATTTCACACTGTATCTCATAAAATATTTATCTGAAAAAAGGCGAATTTTTCAGGTAACATTGTAAAACTAAATGCAATAACAATTTTGACTTTTTCTTCAATATAACTGCCCATTAAATGTCATTTATACTAACAAAACACAACCTACCTTAATTTAAAAACATTTGGAAGACAGTATACTTGTAAAAATATAGACATCTTTTTGTAAATAATTTTATGCTCTAATCATTGGCGTACAAATAATTGAGAGATTCTTTTGCATGTGTGTCGGTGAAAATCTTCATCGCAACGCAGTAAAGGAGTTCTTTAAGTCTGAACAGCTCGGACTCTGCTCCGCACCGCTGCTGGTTTTAAATATCTGTTTTATTTCCACCATTTCCAGATACTACTGACTGAACTGCTGAGTGGTACTGAAATCTCAAGATACTAAATTTGATCGAGATCATCAAATAAAAAGGCTATCTCCGTTATTTTTAGAAGTAGTATAGTAAGCAGTAAAAGAATCTATAAAAATGATTATTTTAAATATATCAAAATAGTTATCCAAGGTTTTATCATGCTTTATCTACACATAAATTCTTGGAATGAGAAATGGACTTGCCCAAACATATAAACTGACATTTTTATTTACGTAATGTATTGGTGACTTATAGCGTGAAACTGTGAAGAATTTTTTCTCTGAAGAAATCGTTTTGTTTCCACGAGTTAAAATGTTGAATTTAAAACTACCTTACCAAATAACGTATTTACTACGGCCGCAAATCGAAAATTTTTAAAAATTTTGAGTTTTCGTTTTGGAATAGCCGGCAAAACTTGCCTTTTGGTATTTCAAGAAAAAGTCCATTTGAGGTAACGATCCTTTGGGTTCAAATGACAGGACCCGCTTTAGAGGAGGACAACCCGGACCTCTGTCGGGGGCGGGGAACCTGAAGGCGGCATTTTCGCCCCCCCTGAATGTGAACCAAATATTGATAAATTAATTATTCTCAATTAATATAACTTTTACACTACTTGTTGATTTTTTTCCCTAACTAAAACTAAGTACTATGCAATTTACATTTGATCTTTGTGATTTGTTATGTTTTAAAGCTAGAAAAATATTAAAACACCTTTTTAAAAAAGCAAATTTATTCTTGAAATAAAACAAGACGTATAATTAAAGACGCGCATGACCCTGCATGAACTTGTAGGTATATAGTTACTTGTTTAAAATAGGAACTGTAAGACATAACATGCATGGACATGTTTTCGCGCCTTACTATATAAAGAGACATCTAAGCGCAATTGTGTTGTGTTATTATTGCAAATGCATCGGTGCCGGTGATAACATATCCTTGAAGTAACTTTATAAATATTAAAAATATTTAACAGTTTAGTTCGGGATAGTGACTTTTGTGTGTTTTGTCAATTTCTAAAGGTAAGGACTTCTGCAAATACCTATATTAAGTGGTAAAGAATTATTTTCAAAAATATTTTCCACAATACGTACTTACACATTTTTAAATAGTCTTTGTATGTTTGTTGTGACGGAATTTTATTAATTTAATTGAGGTTTTCGCCGCGAAAAAAAGAGAAACAAAAAAATCTATCTTAAAAATTCAAACATTTCAGATAGGTATCTATTTTAAATATTTCGTTTTAATATGTTCGTTGTGGTGGTTCGCAATTTGTCCATTTTGTTGGGATCCACCACACTTAAAAAAAATCTGAAAAAAATCCTACTAATTAATAAATTACAATTTTATGTAGTACTAAGCCAATGCGTTGCATAAAAATATAAAAGAAGAAAAATCTTCAAATAAAATTAGTCGGTGACGGTGGCTTAGGCTGTCCCACAGTTTAAAAAATTAAATGCCTAGTTTCAATTACTAAAAAGAAGTATTAACTATTTTTCCCAAAGGGGTTGGGGGGTTAAAAATTAACCGAAACATTAAGAAATTCGTTTTTATATTTAAAAATAGTTTAAGTAGGTAATTAAAACTAGGCATTTTATTTTTCAAAACAGACTAAGTCACTGACTAATTTTATTTGAAGATTTTTTCCAATTTTTATTTTTAGCAACGCCGTTGGCTTATTTTAACTAGCGTATTTTGCATTGTTTAATTTGTTGTTTTAGAATGTCTGACGCGCAAAAAGAAAATTGTCCGGCCATCAGTACAAAAAGCGAATGCTAGAGATGGAAACCCAAAAGCAAAAACAAGCTGGTACTCTGCACAATTATTTACAAGGTACATCCGGTAGTACCATTAGTACCAAAAATTCAGATAAAAAGGAAAACACGGAATCATCAGTGTTGGTGACCAAGACCAATCAATACACGATATTTCTAAACCAACTCTGTCACCAAATTAAAGCAGCCTACCAACTGACACCGCCTTGGCACTTACAGAAGGCACCCTGGCTAGCACTAGTAACACTCTACCTCTACAAACTGACCTCACCCTACCACCCACGAAATGCACTGTACAAACTTTAGGTACAGATCCAGCATTGTGGCCCAAAATTTTAGGAGATGCCGAAAGAAGTTTTTTAGTACAAGGTCCACCTAAACCATTGTTTAATTACAAATTTCCTTATGATGGCACTGGTCGAAAATTTAGCGCAAATTACTATTCTCAAATTTTAAGAAATGGAGAGCAAGTTATAAGAGACGGGCTAGTGTACTCCACTTCAAGAAACTGCATATATGCTGCCAAATTTACGTCCGTGTGTCAGGTTACCTTTCAAAAGAAGGTTTTACAAGCTGAAAACATATCGTTGAAACTTTAAAGGATCATGAAATTTCTAAAAATCATATTCAGGCTCAAAAATCCTGGCTAGAACTCAGTCAAAGGTTAAAGTGTTGTACAACTATAGATGCAGCTTCCCAGAGTTATTAACACTCGAACGAATCACTGCTACGAGGTGCTTCTAAGGATTGTAACAATTATTAAAATGCTCGGTAAAAGTTGTTTAGCTTTTCAAGGTACAAGCGACAAGCTGTTTGAGCATAATAACGGCAACTTCTTAAAAATAGTTGAATTGTTATCTGAATTTGGCCCCGTCATGGTGGAACATGTACGTAGAGTGCTTAAGAAAGAGGAAACCAAAGCTAACTATCTTGGAAAAACATTCAAAACGAGATAATAGATTTGCTTCCCGAAAGTGTAAAATCGCATATTATTGCTGAAATGAAAAAAAAAACGAACATAATTATTACCCGCTTGCGACGGCTATGTGTACAATAATGTCGCATATTGTACTAACCGTCAACTTATAACTCTAACCAGAGAGTATGGGCAGGCTCAGCTCATATGAGCCATTCCTTGCATAAGGAAATATATGAAGAAATGAACCAAGCGCAGAAATTGACGATCGTGGAGAACGGTTTTTACAACGCGACAGAAGGCTCAAGTTGTCAGAGCCGCAGTGCGCTTTTATATGTTTATGTAATGTAGTAGTGCTTATATCGTTTCCCCGGTTTCGCTCTCGATATTTATTTGTGGTTTCTCTCTTTTGAGTGTTTTTGTGTTATTTTAAGTTGGTTGATGTCAAAATGACTGAGAATAGTTATAACTAATATTCTGAAAGTGAATTTTAAAACTCTGCCGTTAGCAGAAAAAGTAAAAATCAAGAAACTCGGACGATCAACACCAGAATTTTAACCAACCAGATAAGGTAGGGACACGTACTTTCACGAGGCATTTTTCTAAAGAAATTTACAAAAAATGTCAGTGGATTTGTGGATGTGATAAGGAAAATGCTCTGTTTTGTTTTCCATGTGTTCTATTTTATTCCGATTCTGTCGGAATGAACAAGATATGGTCGGTAACAAGATTTAAAGATCTAAAACATTTAAAGCAGAAAATAAAAAAGCACGAAATTTCTGTATATCATATAAAGTGCAGTACGGATTTGACTTTGTTAGGCTCGGTAAATATTGCAGTTCAGTTAGATTCAGTTTATAAACAAAATATAAAAAATAAAACACAACGAGCAGGTGACTAAAAATAGATATATTTTAAAGAAAATATTTCACAAAATCTTGTAGACATGTAGACATATTATTTAATCAATTTCAATTCAGAAATATAAACAGTATTGAACTTAAAAAAAAGTTGGAGTTTAAAAAAATTATATCATCTATTAGAAATCAACTGATGAGATAGGAAAAAAAATAATATTGAAATGAGAATACACGGTGGAAAATTAATCCTGAAAATCGAAATTCCGTAATTGCTAAGGAAGTGTGTGATACAATAATTTTTCAGATGAAAGAAAGATTGTCATACAGCGGTCAATTAGAAGCCGCATCTTTAGTGAATGTAGACAATTCTCTTAATTATTTAAAGAAATTTCCGACGTCGACTTACAAATCAGTTGTTGAATCTTATCCAATTTTACACAAGACATTTCATTTGGTGGAAATACGAAAGGGCAGGTTAGGTAGTTACAGACAAACCAAAACGGGCATAATAATTCACAAGTGAAAAAAGTTAGATCAAGTATGAGCGTGTTAGTTCCACTCGGGATATCGAGGTCACACTCGATGCAATTTTAAGCGAAACATTTCAAAAGAAACGTCATACAGTGGTAAGAAAAGATGCGCTCAGTCGGAGAGTGTCTTTTGTTAAAGATTTCATTAATGACCTCAGACGCGCCAGGCAGACTCCGGTGTGACACAAGCTTTAACGCAAGTATATCGCTAAGCGATTATGACGCGATATATCGATGCTATAAATAGAATCGATAGGGAAAATAGACAGGTCATCATTGTACTTCCAGAAAAAGACGCGTAAGTTCCGTACCGAACTTTGTTAGTATTTGAAGGTTCTCTGGCGATTGTCTATTAAGTCTAGAGGCCCTTTTTTTTGGAGCGATCGCCTTTCGAGTAAAACTTAATTTTTTTTAACTCAAAGCGAACTTGTTTCAGTGTAGTCCTGTTGACACTTATTGTTAATTTCTATTGTAAAAAAAAATTAAGTTTAATAGACTCTTTCTGCCCTTTAAATTTTATGACCTAATAAAGTTCTACTTTGATGTCAGCTGGTGTCAAAGATTAAAACTTCGAAGGTATCGATACAGACGTTGTCAACGCAAGAAATCTTATGCTGCGAATGGATTTTGACGGTTAGTGACGTGTCAGAGAATACTAATCTATGAAGAAACCACGGTAGTTTTGACAGCCATGCTTAATGTGGGCAGCGATGATCTGACATCCCCATTTTGATAGCGACACTGGTGTTACCAGAGATGCTGGTCTTGATAGTTGAAGTTCAACTTTGACAGTAACAACTGTCACGTCAGTTTGACAGAAGGATTTTTTCACCCGTAACAAATATTAGTTTCACCTGGACAGATAAAATATTTTTGACAGCTACCAATGTTATGGTGATTTCCATTGATTGCACTAGTGCGCATTGAATGTATCTGTCCTTTTCTATAATCATGCCTTAAAAGAGGACAGAGATATATTCAATGCGCACTAGTACAACCAATGAAAATCGCCATTAGTGTAATTTGAGTATTTTTGACAGCTTCCCGTTAGAGTAATTTTGAAAGTTATAATAAAATAAATTTTGACCAATTGAGGGTGTCCGGTTCAAACTTGCCAAGTGCTAAATTTTCTCATTTTAAGATATTTAGGTAAAAACATTTTGTGCCAATGGTTATGTCCCAGAAAAATGCCAGGTGCCAAGCTCCTGTTGAATAGTTACAAAAACATACCAAGACGGCAAGATGGCGGCGGCTACAAATCACATGCCCCTAAAAATTCAGTTTCTGAAGATCTCAGCTTTGTAATTTTGGCAGTTGGCATGTTTGAACAGGACACCCCTCAATTATAGAAGTTTCGTTTGACGTTTCACAACTTTCACAACTTTCACAACACGTGTAATTTTGAAAAATACGAAATACCTATTGCCATTTAACAATATTGCAACTTACACTTCTTTTTTTGTATAAGGCGTAATAAAAGTATTTTTAACTTTCGACTCTATACTTTTATTCGTTCTCAGAATTCATAATTAAAAATAACTATCACAACAACATCTCACTCAAGGAATGAGTAATACTAAAACTAAATCCTCATGTTTATGTTGTCTTAAAGTTTTAACTCCATTTTTTCTACGATCTAGTAAAATGAATAAGATAAATACGATACATAAGATAAATGAGATATACACATAGTGAGATAAATGAAATAAAAAATGCAAATGAGATAAATAAGGTAAATAAGAGAAATGAGGCAAATGAGACAAATTAGATATAAATACAATTGATAAAATAAATGGGATGAATAAGAGAAATACCATAGAGATAAACAAGGTAAATAAGATAAAAAATATGAGTAAAATAAATAAGACAAATTAGATAAAAAAAAGAAAATAAGATAAATACGACTAATATGATTAATGAGATTAATAAGATAAATAACATAAATAAGATGAATGGGATGAATAAGATAAATAAATAAGATTAATGAGATAAATAAGATAAATAGGATATACAGGACAAAAAAGGGCGCATTCAAGAAGGGAACAAGAGTTGAACTGTTTATTTATCGCGTATCGCGAATTTAAAATTTAATGAAAAAATCTGACATTTCACAAAATGGTTCATACTATTTTATTACCTAATTTTGTCAAATTGTTGTTGGAATAACATTAATTTGTTGTATCCATACACATCTTGTTACATTTTTAACAAATTTAGATTGATTTTTTTTTTACATTTTATTAAAATATGAATAAACAAAGGTTATAACTAGAGCTGTCCGAGGTCACCTGGCCGACAGAGCCGTCATATGACTCATATGTTTACATCATATCATAATACTTGAATAAGTACAGTAAATGGAAATAAATTTTAACAATAATGTTACATTTTATAAAAATTTGTATAAAACTCACCCTTTTAAGCAGATTTATGAAGTAGTTTGGTTGTCGTCATCACAAAGTGGGGAAGATCTATAGTATAATAGCATCAGGTATGTTTCTACAGCTGTCTCCGTCAGCGATGTTCGCTTTGGTGAAAAAATATGTTTTGCATTTTGAAAATGACCATTCGACATCTACGGATGTAATACAGGCATAAGTAAAACAATCTGTGAACTCACTTAACGAAGTTGTAGATGCACCATCACAAATTTGTCTAAATTTGCTAAAATCAGGATCTTTCTGTAATACACTCTCGAATTTTTCACTAACGCGATTATTTTTTTTGTCATTTATAGCCTGTAGCTGTGTATTTACGTCGTCCACTATTTGCAGCGATTCCACCAACGACAACGAACTATTTTGCAATTTTTCTATTGCGTCGTGTAGTCCTCTATAATTGTTATTAATAGTTTTTAAATCTGTTTCAAGGGAAACGCCTTGAAAGCTTGTCTGGCTTTCCCTAATAGCTGCAGCCTCGTTAGGGTTGAACTGTAGTATCACAGCTTTTATTTGTTGAAAATATTCAGCATAATAAAAAGCCGCTTTCAACCACGTTCTCCAACGTGTAAGAATCGGCTCTGGTGGTTCAGGGATACCAGGACACTGTGAAATGCTCGAAGCCGTTTAGGAGATTTGAGAAAAACTTTTTTTGTATTTGCTATTAATGCATCTACCTCTGGAAAACATTTTCGAATCGTTTCTGCCACAAGATGTAACGCATGCACTTTACACGTAACATGTAAAAACCTACAATTATCTCTTTGAAAAGAACGGCCTACCATGCGCATTGTCGCAGCACCATCAGTCACAAACATCAATACTTGACTTGTTGAAAGTTCAAATTTTTCGAATGTCTCCAACACCCCACGCGTAATTATTTCGCCAGTACACGCAGTTAGTCTTTTACTAGCTAGTAAAAGTGGAAATGTTACTTTAAGAGGGCCCAGTACACGTACTATAATATTTAAAATAGAATTTTTTTTACAATCTGTCGTCTCGTCAATACATAACCAGAGCCGTGTATTTTTTAATCCACATTTAATCCTATTTACAATGTCTCCACGAACAGCTGGAATATATCTACGTAACGATGTACGACTTGGTAAGTTCACCTGGGGATTGTATTTATTCCAAAACTTCCGAAATGGTTGTTTATCCAGTATGTGTAGCGGAATATTACAGGCTATTAACATTAACAATAAATCAAACATAAACTGAGTTGTCAAAGGCATGCCATTTTTTTTATTTTGATGTTGCACGGTGTTGATATGATGACGACAATCTGTTTTGTGCCAGCACATTAAGTCTTGATTACAAACTTTACAAATTATTTTACAACCGTCATAGAATAAATCCGGAAATTCACAGATAAATTTATTCACTGTGTCCGCGTACGGTCGTTTTTTACCCTTTGGCGCGTTTGACATTATGCATAATTTATAGGTACAACCTCACGCATCAACCTTTCAAATAAGACTGCAGCGTAAATCACTTCTAAATCGGCACGTGTGACGCCATCGCAAGACCGTGGCTGTACTCCAGCCACCTCGGACAGCTCTAGTTATAACACAGAAAAATTCTGTGCAGTTGATATCTTAAATTATTTCCAATTTCGACCATAATAATTCTTCCACATTAAAATACATAATATTTTGCTGGGCAGCTATAATAAGGCGTAAACAATTCTAACAAGTTTCAACATATTCAGATTTTCAGATGACAGCATGTCACAGCGAGAATATTTGATAAATTAACATTAAAATTCCAAAACGCGATTAATTATATCTTGTAAAATTGAAATAATTAAGAAGAAAAATAAATAGGAAATAAGGCCCGACTTTGTTCTACTTATTCGTATAAATTCTTATTTGCAATTTTATTGACAAATGTAAACGTTTGTTCCAATATTTTTCATTTAATTTTCATGCACCTAAGAAAATTTATATTTTTAGTAAAAGGACGTTCTAGTTTAATGTTTTTATTCGATTTAAAAAACTACAAGCTTCTATGTCCATCGCTGAATTTTAATTCATTCATTAAGAAAATTCGTCATTTAAATACGCTCGTTTCTGAAATGGCACTCTTAAAACAATATTTAAAAAATATAGTTCCTGTAAATGTTTTTTTTTTTTTTGTTCATATCGGGAAAATATCCTTGTATATATGTATACTGATACTCGTCCTCTTCGTTGTATTCTAAAAGCGAAGAAAATACGGCACATCCGTTCCTTTACACTACCAGAATTAAATTTTAATGCATACTGACCTTAGGACAAAAAAGTGAAATTACCCGTCCCCCATTAGGTCGCAATTCAGAAACAGACGAGACAAAAATAATTTATTGTTTTATTAGGATTAAAAGTAATACTTTGTTTGATGAGCAATTACATAGTAGGTATGTTTGAGTTTATGAGGCGAAGCGCAACGTGGCCGTGCGAACACAAATCGTTTAAATTACATGATTAATGAAAATGCATAAACGACTCAAATTTTACATGGTTTTATAAAAATTTATACAATGTAAACAAATTCACAAGACATAAACTTGCATTTCTTATCAAGAATCCTGCAGACGCATTGGAATTAGTGATGGGAACTATCGTATAAAAACTATCGATTAATTCGATAGTTGGTTATTATTCGAATAATTCGATAGTTGAATTACAAATGAATGAATTTTAAAAATGTTGAATTTTAGAATGGAGGTTATGAATATGCATAGATGGAGATGGTATTTTATTCATAGATAAGAGACACATTATGTGATACGATGAACAGTGTAAACAACAAAATAGAAACGCAACTGCCAATGCTCATGACATGTGATTGATACAAGGCTATGTCGGTTCTGATTCTAGAGACACATTTTTTATGAGGTGAACTCAGCAGCATTAATTAGCAACTTAATAATGGCATTCAGATAGTGTTTTCTAGAAAAGTTCTTATCGAATGAATTTATTCGAATGAATTCATTCGATGGTTGGAATCATTCATTCAGTAATTATTAAGCCTGGCCAAGCGATGGTAGATTCAGGGTCGGGCGCAATACCATCGCGCGCTTGTTTACGATGACGATGACACGACACACTTCAGTTGTTATCTGTCGGTCGATGCATAGAGTACTAATAAATAATAAATAATGTTGAGCGTAAAGAGTAGAAAACGACCGTACGCTGATAAAGTGAATAAATTTATCGGTGAATTTCCGGATTTATTCTATGATGGATGTGAAATAATTTGTAAAGTTTGTGATCAAGACTTAATGTGCTGGAATAAATACGGCTGCAAAATTCATGTCAATAGTTACCGGCATAAAAATAAAAAATAGCGTGTCTTCTTTGGAACCTCAGATTATGTTTGATTTACTGCTAATGCTGATTGCCTGTGATGTTCCCCTGCGCATATTGGATAAACCAGCTTTTCGGGAGTTCTGGAATAAATACAATCCCCAGGTGAATTTACCAAATCGTTCATCGTTACGTAGATATGTACCAAGTGTTCGTGAAGACATTGTAAATAGGATTAAATGTGCATTAAAAAATACACGGCTGTGGTTATGTGTTGACGAGACGACAGATTGTAAAAAAAAATTCTATTTTAAATGTTATAGTACGTGTACTCGACCTTGTTAAACCAACATTTCCACTTTTACTAGCTAGCAAAAGACTAACTGCGTGTACTGGCGAAACAATTACGCGGGTGGTGTTGGAGACTTTCGAAAAATTTGAACTGTCAACAAGTCAAGTGTTGATGTTTGTGACCGACGGTGCTGCGACAATGCGTTTGGTGGGCCGTTTTCTTCAAAGAGACGCTTGTAGGTTTTTACATGTTACGTGTAAAGTGCATGCGTGCCATCCTGTAGCAGAAACGATTCGAAAATGTTTTCCAGAGGTAGATGCATTAATAGCAAATACAAAAAAAGTATTCCTCAAATCTCCTAAACGGCTTCGAGCATTTCACACACTGTGTCCTGGTATTCCGGAACCACCAGAGCCGATTCTTACACATTGGGGAACGTGGTTGAAGGCAGCTTTTCATTATGCTGAATATTTTCAACAAATAAAAGCTGTGATACTACAGTTCAACACTAACGAGGCTGCAGCTATTAAGGAAAGCCAGACAAGCTTTCAAGATGTTTCCCTTGAAACAGATTTAAAAACTATTTATTACAATTATAGAGGACTACACGACGCAATAGAAAAATTGCAAAATACTTTGTTGTCGTTAGTGGAATCGCTGCAAATAGTGGACGACGTAAATACACAGACTATAAATGACGCAAAAAATAAGCCCGTTATTGAAAAAATTCGAGAGTGTATTACGGAAAGATCCTGATTTTACCAAATTACGACAAATTTGTGATGGTGCATCTACAGCTGCGTTAAGTGAGTTCACAGAGTGTTTTACTTATGCCTGTATTACTTCCGTAGATGTCTAACGGTCTTTTTCAAAATACAAACATATTTTTTCACCACAGCGAACATCGCTTACTGAGACAACTGTAGAAACATATCTGATGCTACACAGTTATTATAGAAGTGCTCCAGTTTGTGATAACGACAACCAAGCTACTTCATAAATCTGCTTAAGGTGAGTTTTGTACATATTTTTATAAAGTGTACCAGTATTAATAAAATTTATTTCCATTTATTTTATTTATTTATTTATTTATTATTTGTTATCATTTAGATATACAATGTACATGTGTGAACGTCATTTAACAGTTTAATAATAATGTGCAGCACTAAGCTTACAAAATATAAGGAAATACATAAGGAAATACAAGAATTTAAAGCGAACGAAATAGTACAAAAACATACATCACAATATATAAAATATTTTTGTTTTTATTATTGTACTTATTCAAGTATTATGATATTGTTACGCCACTGGACTGTGCAGACTGGTTAGATTAGGCTGGAATTGTACACGAACGGCCGGGAATATTCTGGAGTGCACTAGACCGGGAGAATGGATGTATAAATAAGACGCACGGTGGGCCGAGATTTAATCTTAAGTTGAACGTGAGCGAGTAAAGAAGTAATAAGAAAGAGACTTAAAAGTGTTCAAGTGTAATTATAGTTAAGACAGTAATTAGTCTATTGTTGTTAATTGTTAATTAGTAAATAAAGTAGTGAATAAGTGTTACCTGTACTTTCAATCAGCGAATCTACGAGTAGAGGTGTTTGTGTGGATAGCAAACACGTAACAATTTGGTGTCGGAAGTGGATTGGAAGAGAAATTTCTGGAAAATTCGAAAAGGTTCTACAGTGTTCTTCTCAGAAATTAGTGGTAACACGGAGAATTAAGTGACTGGACAGTGTTTGGAGGACTATTTCTGGACTGAGTAGTGACTTTAAAGTGGATTTTCGAGACGTTTCTAGAACATTCGATTTAGAAATAACTGCAAATACGCGAGTGCCGCTAGTAATAACGTGTTGTAGACTGAGAAAAAGGACTACTAGTGCAATTTCGGGAAAATTCTAGAACATTCTATTTGGAAACTACAGGAGATACGTGAATTGTGTCGACGGTAACGTGTTGTAGACTTAAAAAACGAGACTATAAGTGACCTTTAATGACAATTCTAGAACATTCGATTTGGAAACCACAGAAGATACGTGAATTGTGTTAACAGGAACGTGTTATAGACTCAAAACAAGACTTAATAGTGTAATAAATTTTATTTTGAACTGATTTACGTGTCGTGAGTTAATGCCAATAACAAGAAGTATGGCGGAGAAACAAACACAGGACTTGTTAGCAGCGTTGTTGGAACGAATGAACGATCAAGAAAGAAAAAGACAGGAAGAAAAAGAAGAACAAGAGAGACGACAAGAAGAAAAAGAAGAACAAGAGAGAAGACGACAAGAAGAACAAGATAGAAGACGACAAGAAGAAAAAGAAAAAACAAGAGAGAAGACGACAAGAAGAAAAGGAAGAACAAGAAAGAAGACGACAAGAAGAAAAAGGTGAACAAGAGAGAAGACGACAAGAAGAAAAAGAAGAACAAGAGAGAAGACGACAGGAAGAAAAAGAAGACCAAGAGAGAAGACGCCAGGAAGAAAAAGAGGACTTGATAAAAATGATCGAAGGCCTGGAAATAAGACGACAGGAAGAAAAGGAAGAACAAGAAAGAAGACGACAAGAAGAAAAAGAAGAACAAGAGAGAAAACGCCAGGAAGAAAAAGAAGACTTGATAAAAATGATCGAAGGCCTGGAAATAAGACGACATGAAGAAAAGGAAGAGCAAAGAAAGGAACGCCAGGAAGAATTAAGACAAATTATGGAGGGACAGCATCAAGTCATGCTCTCGGTCACTGAACAATTGAAGGAAGATGTACAGGCTGAAGTCATGGAAGTTAAAGAAGAAGTTAGTGAAGTTAAAGGAGAAATAACTGAAGTTAAGGAAGAAGTAGCCCGACTCAAACAACAATTAAGAGAGAAGGGTGGCCAGTTAGTACTGTCATCTGGTACTAGGTTACAACCACCTTCCTTCGACGGTCAAAGTTCATGGTCAACTTATAAGAGACAATTTGAAGCAGCTGCACGTTCAAATAACTGGAACGATGAGGAAAAAGCAACAGCATTGGTATTAGCACTAAGGGGCCAAGCATTAGACCTGCTCCAAACAATTCCTGCCGCACAGCAACAAGACTTTGGCATTTTGGAGGCAGCATTAGAATTAAGATATGGCGACCAACATCTCGCCCAAGTATATCAGGCTCAGCTCAAATCACGCAGACAACGAGGTGGAGAAAGCCTCCAGGAGTTCGAAGCTGCGGTAGAAAGATTAGCCCATCTAGCCTATCCTGATGCACCAATGGAATTTCAACAACAGTTAGCAGTAGGTACATTTATTGATGGAGTAAGGGACCAGGAAGTTAGACGAATTCTTAAGTTAGCCAGGCATAAGCTTATTAGTGAGGCTTTAGTGCATGCACTGGAGATTGAGGCTGCTTATGAGTTTACCACACAACCAAATCAGAGAGTACGAGCTGTGATTGTGGAGGAAGACAAGCCAGACAATACAACACAAAACCTGATATCTGATCTACACAAGATGTTGACCCAACTACTGACAAAATCGGGCTCCCAGCAGCGACAAGACCAACAACGAAGTAGTGGGAGGCCAACTGGAGACATCCGTTGTTATATGTGTGGCAAATTGGGCCATATTAAGAGGAACTGTCATGAGCTCAACATTCAAGATCCGAGACAAACCCAACAGCAAAGTAGTGGGAGACAGAGTGGAGGACGCATGCGCTGTTATAAGTGTGGCAAAGTGGGCCATATTCAGAGTAACTGTCGTCAGCGCATCCCTGACAGGGTCGCAGTAATGGAGAAGCCGCAGGAAAACTGGCGAGCTGGTACTTCGCGGAATATAACAGATGGCCTTTCCAAAAGACCGTGTCAGAAAGACTGCAAGCCTTGCCACCGTAAGGAAGAACAACAAAATGTACAAATAATGAAGACCGTTAAGATTGATGTTCCGGATTATTGGACAAAAGAGTCGTTAAGGGAAGCGCAGTTAAACGATAACGAGACTGGTCCTATTCTAAAATGGAAAGAAAGAAGGACCCGACCCAATTGGAAGGACATTTCAAATAAATCAGTGGGGCTGAAGGCTTTATGGGCACAATGGGACTCCCTTATCGTAGAGGATGGACTGCTGAAGAGAGCGTGGGAAAGTCCAGATGGGAGGAAAGTTACTTGGAAATTGTTAATCCCCAGGTGTCACGTAGCAGATGTACTTCAGCAAGTGCATAATGGAACGTCTGGCGGACATTTTGGCATCAACAAAACTCTCACTAAAGTACGCGAACGATTCTACTGGGTGAACAGTCGCCAAGATGTGGAGGCTTGGTGCCGCAAATGTGTAGTTTGTGCGGCAAGTAAGGGGCCACAGACAAGAAATAAGGGTCAAATGAAGCAATATAACGTAGGGGCTCCTTTTGAGCGAATTGCGATCGACGTAGCTGGTCCATTCCCCGTGACAGATGATGGGAACAAATACATCTTAGTTGCCATGGACTATTTCAGTAAGTGGCCTGAAGCCTATGCCATACCCAACCAAGAAGCAGCTACTGTCGCTCAAGTTCTGGTAGATAATCTAGTATGTCGATTTGGCGTGCCCCTAGAATTGCATTCGGATCAAGGAAGAAATTTTCAATCAGGGGTCTTTCAGAAGATGTGTCGCTTACTGGGAATTCATAAGACAAGAACAACAGCCCTACATCCACAATCAGACGGAATGGTGGAGAGATATAATAAAACCATGGAGGAGCACCTATCCAAAGTGGTTGAGAAACATCAGAGAGATTGGGACCGTCACTTACCTCTTTTCCTTATGGCATACAGGGCCTCCATTCATGAAACAACAAAACAGACACCGGCTCGCGTGATGTTTGGACGTGAGATTAGACTGCCATGTGACTTGGTGTTTGGCACACCGGATGAGGAGCGACTTTCCGTAAATGACTACGCCGATGAAGTTGGTGAACGGCTAAGGAACATACATGAGCTGGTACGAGACCGAATTGCCATAGCAAGTGATCGCATGAAGGCTCGTTATGATCTTAAGGCGAATTTAGGAGGGTTCCAGGCTGGAGATTTGGTTTGGCTATATAACCCACAACGAAAGAAAGGCAGGTCCCCGAAGCTTCACCCGCCCTGGGAAGGTCCTTACATTGTGGTCACCAGACTAAACGACGTTGTATATAGAATTCAGCAAAGTCCAAAATCCAAAATGAAGGTGGTGCACATAGAGAGACTAGCCAAGTATGCAGGGAATAATGAATTGCCTGATCGGGACGTTCAGGCTTAAGGAGGGGGCAGTGTTACGCCACTGGACTGTGCAGACTGGTTAGATTAGGCTGGAATTGTACACGAACGGCCGGGAATATTCTGGAGTGCACTAGACCGGGAGAATGGATGTATAAATAAGACGCACGGTGGGCCGAGATTTAATCTTAAGTTGAACGTGAGCGAGTAAAGAAGTAATAAGAAAGAGACTTAAAAGTGTTCAAGTGTAATTATAGTTAAGACAGTAATTAGTCTATTGTTGTTAATTGTTAATTAGTAAATAAAGTAGTGAATAAGTGTTACCTGTACTTTCAATCAGCGAATCTACGAGTAGAGGTGTTTGTGTGGATAGCAAACACGTAACAATATGATGCATACCCAGTACGTCTCTGTAGGATTAATGACCTTGACCAGGTTTAGTAATTATTCGATAAATCAAATCATTCGATAGTGCCCATCACTAATTCGAATGACTCGTCAATATCCGAACTCTAGTTATAAAACAACTTCCTCATTTCCGATTTTTGGTGTCACCTAAAGTTGTCAAATTTGATTTGTTAGTCGGGGATTGCCACGTTAGGATTGTTTTCCATGCTTCAAATGGAAGTTCAAAAAAATATGTATTATTTCATTAACCTAATATTGGTAAAATTTAAATCAATATATCATGGACTTGCACGAACGGTAAACAGTTTTCTTACGTTAGAATATTTATAGGAAATCCCAAAAATTCTCATGAATCTTACTACATAAACTAAAAACAAGTATTACATATGAACACACTAATATCCACATAATATACCTAGGTAATATAAATCATGTGTTATATTTATTTTAGACTAGATTTGTTCCCCTAAATTTTAAATTCAAGGTTCTAAAAACAAATTCTCATATATTTACTATTGCATCAAAGGCGATGGTAATGGTAATGGTAATAACAATTATTCTCAACACTTTATGTTTTATTTTTGCTTTGTTTAAGTATATCCAACTGGATGGCTTCCAGATTTGTGTGGAAAATACTGAATTTATGATTAGATACGTATAATTTTAACATACATCACGCCCACACTCCACACTTGTTTTACATACATACATTGCATTTTAATATTTTCACTTCGCCTCTAAACAGAACATACCTCATTTCGTTCCATGTTGCATATAAAAAAAGACAAATATTTTGGACTTGGTAAAATGAGGAAAACCACACGTACTTGAAATAATAAGTTATAATTTGCAGTCGGTATCTTTTAGTTTTTTCCTAATAAAATTTGAACTATAAGTAATTTTGATTCGTTCAAACTGTCGCCTTTAGACTCTGTTTATGCCACAGAATTGGATCAAGGAAATTCAAACTGGGGAAAAATTATTTGGTTTATAAATAATGTTTTCACCAAATATTCAGCATAAATTATAAATTATTCTTCTTAACTTTTTCTAATCGTGATAAATGATAATCAACACCGCACAATTACATTAACAGAGATAGGGAGATAGCGATAAATTTCAGAAACGACTTTTACGTATATGTTTTCTTAAAATGTTTTATTTATAAAAACAAGAACAAGATCTTAAATATTTTTATCAGGTAATTGGACAGCTTGCAAAGAACAATTACTGGCCGACGACGCGACTGGTTATTGTCGAGTATCCAATCACAATTCATGGATAGATATACGCGGATCGCGTTCTTGGTTCATGTTTACGCCCACTTCCCCATTGAAAATGAATACACCAATGACTTCCAAGTCATTGGAATACACTCTAAATAGGTAGTATTCATAAAACGCCTATGTGAATAACACGTAGACATATAAAGAGTGAAATTAAAGACAACGGAGGTTAGCTTTTTTTCAATGTTTGCACAAGTGTATTAGTAGGCAGCATAGCAATGTTCAGGTGCCATCGGAAACGACACTAAGAAAAAAATATTTCACAGAGATGTGACAGTATTAAACAAAAAAATGTATTCTGAACTGAATTACACATATATCCTGTGAAAAAATCTCAGTCCCTTTGGACGAAAATCAAAAAAGTTTTGAAAACAATTCTTTAAAAGATCAAACAGATTTTTGTTGGCTGGCCACAGGCGCTTTAATTGCTAGTTACGCCTCTCATGTAAAGACATTTGATTTTTGATTGGTAGCACACGTCCTTTACAGTTTTCCAAGTCGGAGGTCCATATTTTTTTCTTAGAACGAAAAGTAACAAACACCATTTTCGGGTTTAACTGCGGGAAGCGAATTTGCAGCAAGCGGTTACCGCAGCCGTTCTGATGACCTGTAAAGCGAAATCGAGCGCCGCGGTGAAAGGGTTAAAAGTGTGCTTCTGCAAAAACATTTATTTATCACCATGTATGATACGATATGTACATAATCATAAATCTTAGTTACGTGTTTTTATTCTATTGTTCAATATCCCACAAAACTAAATTTAGTATATAACATTGTGGACACAAATTCCTCTAGCATGATCATAAACATAATAAGCACCACAGAAATTAGACATCCTCCCGAATCCAAAGCCGAAATTGTACGAGTGAGTGTTACATTTATGAAAAAACTCGAACACAACCATTTCCACCGACATTGCCAGTGCCGGTGGCGGGATTCGAAACTGCAGAGCGATGGAGAGATTACCTAGTCACACTTGCTACGCTTGCTCTAGCCTACTCCGCCGAGCCAGTGCTGACCTGGAATGTACTATTTACTCGCGTACTTTATTAAAGATAATTAAAGTAAGAAATATAATTTTTTCAACAAACACAGTAGGGTTAGTATTTAACTGCAATTATTAAAAACTGTTGAATCCATTTAAAAAATTTTTAAATAATTTTAAACAATATGTTGACAACATAAAATAAAAACCAACTGCCAGTGGAGGTGGAGGAAACTGCACATTGCCAACAGCTACCTACATTCGAAATTACACTAGGTATTTCAGCTTAAAATTTAACAAAAAAAAAAAAGATACAATTTTTTTTATTAAACTATATTTTTTTTATAATTTGCATACTACTATCGTTTATTTATTCCGAGATTTATTCTAGATTTTATTATTAAAAACAGAATAAATACAAAAACCCCTACAAAACAGTTAAACAAGCACATGTAGCAGTTTGTCCCACTTTACCTCGATTACTACCTAGTATAAATTTAAATTTTTAATAAGGGGATTCTACGATATCATTGTCCAATAAATCAACATAAAGTATTTCCATATTTCATCATATTGTGATTTGCGAGTGTTCCAAAACTCAAAATAGTTGAAACAAATCCAAAAACATAATTACCAAAAAAACAGATACCCACCTTCCAGGACCTACTCGACTTCGAAGCAAAAATAAAAACTTTGAAACCCAACTAGACACTGCACGCTCGGCGAACTGTTCATTTTCTAATCTTAACGTTTCGCGAGACTTTCGCAGCCTACAGATGCAGATACAACAAAACGATTTAAAAATCGTATCATGGCCATCTATTTATTAACTCAGGGCATTTAACCACAGATAACTGTCAAAAGAGGACATGCGCAAGCAAAAACAACAGCTGTTTTTCATCCATAGAAGTTATGTTGATGTGGATAGCACAGATCTGGTGGTGATAGGTAGGACAGTCGAGTGACGTTTGTATTAAAATATCCAGTGGCGTAGCGTTGTAAATGCCAGAGGTAACTCGTACCAAAAATGTATTACGGGCATTAATAATAATAATTGTAGATATCGTTCTTACTGTATCAATAGCATTAAAAACTAAATAATTCGTTTACATAAAATAATTTAAATGTTACAAGTTGAAATGAACCTAATCTTATTTTATACCGAAAAATGTTCTTTGAAAATACTTATTTATCTGCTATCTGTAGTATTTACATTACATTTAGATAAACAATATCCCAATATTGTTACGAATATAGAGTTATAATTGCAACTGGTGAAGATGGAAACGCATTCATTGTTTAAAATACACCATGGTGTTTTTAAAGTTTGCGCGAACTCTTAACATATTTGCCATGATCCTAGTAGTATAGCACCTGCATCTGACGTCACACAACAAACAAACTAGCAGTTACCTATAACGAACTGTTGTCCAGGGCTAGCGCTAGCCATTTTGTCGCCCTCTGCCAATTTATTGCCACTCCATAAATAATAATTATAGATTACATGGGTCACATAAATGTACATATAGGTACCTAATAAATTTCGGATTTTGTGGCGGTAGTTAGTCTTTCACGTTGAAAATGTTAATAAAAATGAACTTTTTAGGCTTTAAGGCCACCGAAATTCCGCACACGCTCATTATAATCCAGACTCAACAAATTTATGTTCGATCGAAATATGTACTTAAATGTTTTTAAAGATCTAAACAGTCATATGATCCTTTTAGTTTAGAGTGTAAACATAAGGTTTGTTCCAACTGCAGTCTCGGGCCAATTTGAAACCGTCATCGCATCAGAAATATTCATTCCGCTGCCTCTTATACGCTAAGCTCATTGTATGTACCCAGCTAGCACATAACATCACAGGTCGGTTTTGCGATGTTCTTTTGAGCTAACAGAATGACGGCTACTGCGCTTGAATTCACCACGAGAGGCACTGGTGTAAGGTAAGGTCCATGAACGTTATTGCTTACTATGGCTTTTTAACCCGAGTTTTTAGTAATTTTTATAAAAATTATCTGAAAAACATTTAACACAATGATGGCAGAAGAGGAGAGTGGTAATTTACTTGCTCAGTAGGGAAATCATTGTAAATATCAGAGATGTCTTATGTCATTAAAGTTAGGTTATATCAAGCATGAGCTTGATTAATACACGAATGTGCATGATTATTACTTACGATTTTCTGTAGTAGACTCCTTTGGTAACGCATAATCGTCAGGATTAAAACGTTCCTTACAAACACACGAATGTTTCGAAGGAGTAAAGTTATCCCTGCGAATCGCTACCAACTATTGTTTTAGGCGAATTTTGTCTCTCGGAAGCATATGTCCGGCTTTTGTTTCCGAACAAAATGGAACTGCACACACTGAGGCATAATTAACAAGTTTTTTTATATACTGGTATACGAAATAATTATAATAAAGCCCTATAAACTTGTTCGGCGCCTTTTGACAGCGACCTTACTCGCTAGTGGCGCCAACTAGTGAGCCTGAAAACGGTAGCCCTCATTACATTCATATATGACGTATTCGAGAAGGCCAGGAAATGTATTATTTGGATATAAAATGTACCACTTTCGCTTTTTTTATACATATTTTGATGATGTACATATTACATTTAAGGAAAATAGAAATGTTTTATTCTATTGAACAATACAGATAGACGTATGTATCTGATACCTAAAAGCACACTGCTATTTTGCTAAGATGTACTTTAAAAATGCGCCTTGTGGACATTTGACAATTACATAGCCTTTACTGTAACATTAAAAAGTACATTTCATGAACATCCACAGTGTTTTTGTGCTTGCTGGGTACATTAATATTTACTATACTTGACAAACATATGTGGCAGCGGGATAAAGAGGCACATAGGGCTAGGGTTGTTTAGAGTGGGTATCGTCAATGGAAAAACGTTTGTATTAATGTCTGGTCTGGCAAAGGAGACCCGTGGAATGAATTTCTGCATTCGCCGAAGGGGTGAAATTATATTGACAGAGGCATTTTTACTGTAAACTTACATAAAATAACTATACAAAACAAACGGGCCCTCCGAAATATTAAAAGTTTAATATTAATTTAATTAACGAAAATGAAATTTGTTTTTTCTTCACAATTTCAAGGAATACATCGATACTGCTTAAAACATAATTTTTTCAAATTAAAAGGCGATTTTAGGGAAGCATTCAAGGAACATTTTAACGATCTATTTTTCGTTATGAAATTATACGCCAAAAAGCTTAGATGAAGAACATGATTGCAACAGACGCCGGAATATCTTAGGCAGAGACCTTGTATAAAGATCTTTGGCTGTAGGCCTAGCACAGATTTAGTTATTTCTTAACCTAAATACTTTTAGCAAAGTAGGGTTGGTCAAAAATAAAACAAATTAAATCAGAATTAAAAATTACCAATTATTGTTATGCCCGAAATCAATATAATTTAGTAATAATTTGTTATGATCTTTATTTAAATGGGCATGTAGAAATATTTGGATGAAAAAAAAAAGAATTGGCAGCACCGCATTAGTGTCATCTGTTCTGTGAGTGTCATGTCATTTAATGGCAGAAGGGTGAATGGTATACTTTGACCATAAAACTTTTTATGGTCGAAGATGGTATATTTGACAATGTCATTAATTCTGAACTCATTGATATTTTATTTATTTATAAAATTTATCCAATTTGTTTATGTTCGAATCTGAATGTGACGTCAGACGCAGAAACTCTGTAGACAGGACCGGTTCTATCATATTTGCTGCCAGATATTACAAGCTGATTAATATATAACTAAATATATTTTGAAATATTTCAAAATTCATTAATAAATTCTAAAACTAATGCGTACATTTGTGACTGAATCCTATTATTCCTATTATACTTTCAAAATTATTTAAATACAATCAATCATTAAACCTCACTTATCGCAACTTGCGAATGTATAAACTTTTTTGAGTCTGTATATTTTATATCAGATGTGTGAATTAAATGGCTTGACGAATAACATGGCACAAAGATAAAAACAATAAGCTAATGAAGTAATGACGCATAAACTTCTTGTGATTTTCTAATTTATAAATTCGAGCCGTGTTAGTTTAAGGATCTTGATCTGATACAATATTTTTAAGACAGTAAAACAGCCACGCGAGAAACATAGAACCTGTTGATCTGAAAAGCGGGATAAGCAGTTTTCACTTGTATCCATCCAAATTTAATATCACTGAAAGTAATAAATTCCTTAATCAACATAAAGGGCATGAATAAAACCATTAGTTAGTTTTGGAAAGGGGTTATATTTTAAAATATATGTATATGTATATACAAGGATAATAAATATTAACACAGTCTAATCACAAAAGTATAATAAAAGTTTTTTTTTGTTTTTTTTTCCTTCACTATATATGCTTTTTATAGGACGCTTCAAACGTTACTGTATATAGGAACATCTGAACAGTTTTAACCAGAAAAAAACCGAACGTTAATTCTCAAAATTAGTGAGACAATATAAACATTCAAACTATTATAAGTTAAAAAGTAATATAAGCCCAATATGGGAAAAAATATAATACAGGATTTTCAAGTAACTGCTGATACAAACAAAAAAAGATTATATATAATAAAGCATAAAAAAAACGGATAAATAAATCTTAATATTCTGAATACTAAGTGATTTTACAAGAAGAAATAAACAAAATATATATCATAAGCAATGTTTTAAACATTAACAATTCCACAAATTTTATGTCTTGCGACAGAAAATTGAATACAAAAAAAAGTACGTAGTCAAATTTATTTATTTATGTACATCTATATATCTTTGGAAGACATTTCAATATGAAGCATACATATATCTATGCATGTCAGCTCTTAAATACTGTTAGTGTTTCATGTATAAAAAATGTTCAAATGGAGGTGTCTGAGTTTGTGCTAGAATGAATTCATAAGAAGTTTACAGTATAATTCTCATATTGGTAAGCAATTTTTATAATTACAAAAAATTATAAACTGCTTAGAGTCTAGAGTATATGCCTTGGGTGAAATAAATAAATATATAATATAAAGTTTAAACAATTAAATATAAAAGGTTCTTCATCTGCTTATTTATATGGTTGAAATTTGAATATCTAAATGCACCTCAGCGTTAGAACTAGCAACGTAACAACATGGTATAAGTTTAGGTGGTGATTCTACGAACAAAATAAGTACAAACATTTCATACATCTAAAAGTGCACTGATTTCAAGATACAGGATGTTACACAATACATTAAAGGTGCATCTTGCAAATCTTAACAATAATTAGAAATGCTATATCTATAAAAATTTACATTTTTACAGATATATCATAGAACTAAAATGGAAAAAGTAAGTATATAAACAGTACACTTTAAAATGTTAAAGGAAAAAGTTCTATCAGTTACAATTTAACATCCTTTGGTGCATTTTAGAACATGTTTCTACAACATTCACTGTTTATTTCAGACCACAGAATTATCCCCAAATTTAAGACAGGGCTTTCGCTCAGTCATATTTTAGAAGACATCTATTTTTGGTTTATTATACATATTTCAAATGGTACGATACTTAAAAATAGCTTTAGGCATTAACTATAGTCGCTGATTACCTAATGCCCAAAATTATTTTAGTATCATACCATCGTTTGTTTTATAAAACCCAAGATAATATAATATTTAATATTATATTGTCAAAATAAATTTCTACTTTTCGTATACTCTGCAAAATCCCAGCCTTAAGTTTTGTTGTTATGTCTTGTATATGGTGGTTATTCTTTCTTAATCTGCAATCTTTATTGCATTTATTAACTAGGATCTCTGGATCCACAGAAAAAATTCTCTCCTGTCATAACAAGCCTTCAACTTTGACATCAAAGCTTATTTCTTGTTTCAAAAGTATGACTAATTGCCAATAATACCGAAGTGCTTTGAAGTATTTCCAAATTTATTTGAAATAAATTTGAATTATTATATTTAATTGTTTATTAATATGAAGCCCAAATTATGATTCCCGGCCTTCATACTAATATATCAAATTTGGAAAATAATTTATTGATTATAAGCGGAATTTCTTACAATGATACAAAACATTCTAGATTTTTAGGGAACATAGTTTAAGTATAAAAAATTAAATACTGCCAAACTTTTCCAAGTCAAAATTATAAACTATAAATTCTCCCAAACTTTAAATCTTGTTATGCAGAAGATGCTCTAATTTTCAAGGGACTTCCTATGATAATACACATTTGTAAATTCATCAACTTGAGATTCAAAACAACTAGGAATGCATAGTAGAGTTAAATAATTTCAAAGGTTAGAGAGATCACCAGACAAGCAACAATGGATGCAGCTTCTTGTTAATCGAAATATATGTGACCAATTTCAAGAGAATCTTAACAAATATATTGATTACCATGAAAGCCATGTAGGGATATTATCGTAACTGACTTTTTAGTACCTATACAGGGTGTCCGAAAACAAACGGGACAGCTTAATAGTTGTATTCTCTCACAAAAATAAGAACATTTTCTTGAAATATTGGGCTCTGGTATTGTTTCCGAAATTTGGTGCACAAAGTGGGCCCCAGGCAGTTTTCTTTTTATGATAATTATGCAAAAATACTTTTTTTCTGTGATTCTATGATATTTTCAAGTGACATAACTAGCGACCTTTACCAAGTAATTATAACTATGATATTTATTACATCTAAAAATATGTTACAGACTATACATTTTGTCTTATCATTTTCTTAATTATAACAAAAAAATATATATCTTCAAGATTTCTATTGAGCTGTTTCACTCATTTTTGACCATGCTGTATAATACAGCATGGTCAAAGACTGAGCTGGAAAAATTATCAAACTAAGGCAAAACATAGTATTTGAAATGAAAATTGATTTCCGATAATTATCCACTTTGTAAAATGCATGCAGTAATTCTAGCATTGCCAGTATTATTATTTTAGTGATAAATCTAATACATATTTCTGGTACTCAAAGTTCCTACAATTCAAACTCAGTTTGGAAATTCCGACTTGGAGAAGTTTGACTGTTCATAAAATGGTTATCAAAAATTAAGTGTAACAAAGGAAAAATTTTCTAAAATAACCTATTACAGATATGAACGATACGAGTTGAATTATTTAATCAGCCTTTATTCAAAATTACTAAGACTGCCTGAATAATTTTGAAAAAGTAATTTAAAATTTTAACACTTATCAGGTGTGTGCATATACTGCAGAATTTTTCTGCTCTTATACTTTAAATTTTCAGGTTATTTACAAAATTTTCTTACTATGTTACCAATAAATGACAATTTTGAAGAATTTCACATTTTAACGCACAAAAGTCTTAAAAGTATCCTCTTTACTCTACACAACTGACCCTGAATGTCCCGCAAAATTACCTGCACACTTAAAATGAGAAAACAAATCATATTTTCCACAATAAAACACCTTTGTATCTCCAGTTACTTGACTTGCAGATATCCAGCTCCCTATTTCAAAGTAAAGATACACAAAAAACTTAAAAATATATACAGAGAAAGAATATTAACTGCAACAACAAGCAAAAAAGCAAAATTGTAAACAGTATATTTATCGACAATACAGCATATTGAAAAAATTAATATACAGGCACTCATTATATTCTATTAACTTTTTCAGCGGTGACGAGTGGATTTTGCTGTTCTAATATCTTACGCCCTTCCGTCTTATAGTCGTAGCTGCAACGATGCACCTCTGAGTACCTGTGCTGCGAGCAAAAGATTTTTCCACACCTACAATTGTATATATTTGTAATATTCAATCTCTTATTGCATTCGTTACATCTAGCCTTTTTCTTTATCACAGGGGGCAATTCGATTTTCTTGTCTATCTTTGGCAGCTCTATAACCTTCTCACCTAGCAATTCCGTAGAACAACCGAGGTTATAATAACCGTAAAGTTCATCAATGCTTTCGTCATGCCCGGAAAACAAACTATCACGCTCCACACTCTCATTTTTTAGTCTCTGTATACTGGACCACTCACTTAAACAATTAAATTTTTCGCTTTTTATCTCAGCCTTGTCAAATTCGTCATTTAGGGTACCCTCCTTGCTCTTCCTTCCATACAAGGGCGAGCGATTGGGTTTACTAAAGTAATAATCACACAGGCCTTGGTCTTTAGGGGCATACTGCGGCGGGATAGCACTGGGAGAAGATACAAACTGGGGCATATGATAAAAATTACTAGAACAAACCTCAAACTCAGAATTTTTACATGAGTAGTTGCTGATTTCTGGTTTTGGAGCATTTTCAATGCCCTCATAACCATAATCTAAGCTTTGTCTACGCTTTAATAATCCAACTTTACAGGTGGCACTATGCTTAAGACGTTCGGAAGCAGGTTCATGGATTTCCCACAAATCCTGCGCGTTTTCCTCCAGCTCAATGCTGTCTGGAGAGCTTTTAGGTCTTTCAGATGTCTCGGAAAGAACAAGACGGGTCAAATGTACTCTATTCCTTGCCGATACAGATAAAGATTCACCATAAAGGTCCTTATCGTCCTCCTCTAGAACTGCAAATTGTTCAGCAAGACTTGAGGTAAGTTCCTTTACAGGTTTGCATTCTGAAAATCGTGGAGAAAGTTCCTCCAATTTCCTTTCCCTACTTGTTCCCTCGCCAGCACGTAAATCCCTAGTTTTCTTATGCATCCTAGCGTAATTCTGCTTGGTGTGGCTGTAAACACCCTTGGACTCACTGTATAGGGATTTCGACTTGCTTTTTGGCAATCGGTGAGGTTTCGACCTATGCTTGTCTTTTAATGCTATCTCCTCTTCATTCTCCTCTTCGTAATTCTTCTCAAAAATCTTTAAATTGACATTGTCTAAAAAATCATTACCACACTCTGCTAAAAATTTAAAAGATAATGGGTGGTTTTTGCCAACGGTTAAATTCGAAGCCTCACCAAAGAGTTTATCTTCCATTTCAACTGCCGGCTTACTGTTAATATTTTTACTAGTTTTACCCTGTTTCCGAACGTTAATCTCTTCCATTTTCTTGCGCAAATTAGCTATCTTCGTCGACATTTCATTGTCTTCTACAAGACGTTCGAAAATACCCATGCGCGATTCTTTCCTTGATGGTTTTGAGGGAGGGGAGATTGGTTTCTCACTATAAGGTGAGTAGGAACCATCTTCATTCTCTATCACCCTCAGTAAATTTATGATGTCACCTTCTTTGAAAACCAGTACGGAAACCTTTGAGCCCGGCGCTATTTCATCTCTAAAATCAAATAAACAATTGTTTTTATTACACATTTGGGTATATTTTTATGCAATACTTTTTATTTACAGCCATAAAATAAAAAAATATTATATATAGACATATTTACTTTTTATTTTAACCTCAGATAAATTTAGTGCACATATAATAAAAATGGTCCAAGGACACAAACAGCTTAAACAATCTGTAATGATCGTTCTTAAACTGTTTCTATTACTGAAAATAAAAAAAAATTAAACAGATATCATTGTAAATAAAATGTGTTGGCAAAATCGATGTCTACCTTTTTAAATTTATACGAAAAGCAAGTTTTCGCATTTCGTGAACAAGTTTAACAGAGATTTAGAATTGAAAAAATAAATAAATAAATAAATGTCCTTCTTATACTTCATGAAAAGTGAGAAGCATAGTGTACAGGGTGTCCTATATTGGTGGGAATTAGAATGTTTCGTTCATTGCCAAACTAGATAGAGAAATATTAATTGTATAGGGTGATTTTGTGAAATACCCCCCCCTCCCAAATCATGCTATTTTTATTATTAGGAAAAAATTTTAAATACTAAAGTTATAGGACTCTTTATATGTGACCAGTTATTAATTTATTCTTGTTTTTAAACGAACACCCTGTATATTTTTACATATTTGAATAGAAGGCTTTCTCATGAACACAATGATATAGAGGTTGGTGGGTCTGTCTCTAATACTAAGGGAGATACAATGAAAACTTTGTGTCCCACCCCAGTTAACTTTATTTCTCACTATATATGTACAGGGTGTCCCTTCAAGGGGGTGACAGAACTAGAAAATATAAGTAAAATAAAAATAAGCGAGTTTTGTATATAAACATTTGCCTTAAATTAGTTCATAAAGAAATTACAAGTTAAAGAGGGTAATTACAACATAATTATTTGCCAATAAATTCAAGCATTTATAATTTCATAATGTTACATATTTTGTCAAACTTATATAATTTGTTGGGGTAGTGAATTATCGCTATAATTTTTTTGTTTTTTTTTAACGTTTAAAGCGGAAAAGGCAACAGTTAAAATTTGCATAAAAAAAGGTATTCTTACTAAATTTCAATAGGAGCCATCATTCTGGAATTATTTGTATTTTAATATTGCAATACAGGACACCTATGCAATAATGTAAGGTAAAGTTTATACGAAGTCAATTGAAATTGGTCATTGTTAAAGCACAGGAGTGTGCGCACTTAACTTGATATTTTGTCCTATGTATTTAGCAATGGTATCGAGAATCAAATGGTAGTTGAAATTGTGCAGGTGAGTCCGAGACTGGCAATATAATCAGCCTGAACGAACCATCTACGACTGCACGTGTTTTAAAGATAATAAAACGGACAGGCCCACTAGTATAAAAAAAACTCATTAAATCGTTTCTCCGCAATTACGGAAACTTGTGAGATGTGCCGGCATTGGCTATGTTTTGAGGACGATGGGCGACGATTGGCTGGGATCAGAATATTCGTCAATCCGGTTGGTCGGTGGGTGTTTGAGTTTATATCAGTCAGGAATCAACGTGGACTCGGATGTTACCTATTTATTTATTACATTTGTACAGTGCAGTGCAGAAATACCTATTATAATATCAAGGTGGTTCGGTTTATACTTAGTGTTCATATTGGTAAATATTTATTACTACATAAAAGGTATTTAAGATATTGTATTAGGTATTTACTAAGTTACCATGGCTTTCTGGAGACCATTTGAAACAGAAGATAATATAATAACGCCCGAAAATCCCGAAATAGTTGAGCCTGTTACTGTCGAGGAAGACGAAATAAATTTAGTTTCAAAATAAAGATTTACACGTACAAAGTCAACGCATTATTTTAAATATATGTGAACGTTTAAAAAGCGAAAATCGTGAAAAATGTGAGAAAGAAATAATAGAACGTATTAACGAATTAACTAAAATATCAAAATCAACAATTTATCGTGTAATTAAAAAAGGAGATGTTATAGATCACGGTACAAATAGGAAATGGAAAAATATGAAATTAAAAAATATTGATGATGCTACCAAAGATGTAATACGGCGTATAATTTATATGTATGAAAAAAATATAGTTCCTACGTTAAAAATGATTCGAGAAAAATTAAGCGATTATCCTGATTATAATTATAGTTCTTTAGATACACTACGAAATGTTTTATTAGAATGCGGTTTTAAACATAAAAAACTTGACAGTCGTAAGGTAATTATGGAATCACGACGTATAGTAGCACTTCGGGTAGATTATTTGGAAAAAATCAGAGAATATCGTAAACTAAACAGGCATATAGTGTATCTAGATGCGCCGATTATAATTCAACCTGGTAATGATTCCTCTTCAGAAAGTGAAGATTCGGACGCGTCAACTTTTAGCCTTTAACTTTTTTAATATACATATATTTTCAGAACAAAATATTTAGATATTATATTAGGTATGAAGTTTACTTTTTTATTGTTACATTTCTTGGAATATATTTTATTTAGTTGACAAGAAATTTTAATTTAAGTTACTTTATTCTAGACATATTTTAATTTTGTTTTTATTTATGTTTTATCTAAACAAATATTTATTTTTGTGGTACTAATTCTTTGCTTTGGTTAAGAAACTTACATTTTTATTTTTATTTTAGAAGAAACTTTTATTTTATTTTTTACTATATAACATCCTTGCCTCTCGCTAATCTAACCTGTCCCATTCCCTCATCTTGGCAAGGATATGTTCATACCTTCTCGTTGGTCCTTGCAGAGCAATAACATATTTCAATATAGTATGGGTTAACTTTAAAACTAAACCCAATAAATTTAAATATTTAGACTATATCTAAAACTGATATAATATTTCAAAAATATTTTATTGGCGAAATGAACAAAAATAGCCTATCTAATAAACAAAAAATAATAAAAATTAATACAATTTTCAAACAAGTATAACATTTTCTTATGACAAGCATTTCTATTTACCTCCGCCCATGTACAATAAAGAGATGCCGACGGTTTTTGCAGGCTTTTAGTTTTTATACGATTTCAATTGACTTCGTACAAACTATACCTCTACAAAAATAATTCCACAATATTTTAAACTATTGTTTTGTAGAGCAATTTAAAATATTGCTTTACGCAATGAAGCATGTAATTTAAGCACAAACAATTTATTGGCAATATTACGTACTTACCCCCTTTATGGGGTTTTAACTCTCCTATAACTGATTTAAGGCAAATGTTTATATACAATACTCAACTTATTTTTTTTAGTTCCATCACCCCCATGAAGGAAGGTACTTAATAATGGAACACCCAGTATATGGAAAATGGAAAATACATTTTATTAAAAAATAGCTCCAATTGTCTTGATAATACGATTTTCAAAATGTTCTTAAAAATCTTGTAACTTTCTTATTTATTATTTTTGATTAGTCAGAAATAACAGTTAACGGAAGTGGGACTCACACAAAATTTCCCTATCTCCTTTATTATTAGAGATAAACCCATCAACCCCTATATCATTATCTTTGACAGAAAGCGCTCAATTCAAATGTATAAAAATATATAGGGTGTTCAATTTAAAAATATAAAATTCATAGCTGTCGCCATTTTGTGTAAGCTTTCAATGTTTTTCTGATATGATTTTGAAAACCTGCATAACAAGTTCTATAACTTTTGTACTTACCATTTTTTTCGTGATAATAAAAATAACAAAATAGGGGGGCGGGGGAATTCTCACAAAATCACCCTGTGCATCAATTGCCACGGTCAACTCTCTAGGAAAATCAAATTGACAAATGTTCTTTTCAATATAATAGAAAAGTTTTTAGACCGGCTTATTAATAGTTGGAAAAGTTTTGTTGGGTTATTTCTTTTCAATATCTCTTGTAGATTTCGGGATATACGCCAAAAATTAATTGTCTAAACTTATTTTTTTGCTTCTCATTAGTAATTTAGCATTTTATTGATGCCCAAAAATATATCAAAAAAGATTTATATACTTTTTTGTCTATTACTCCAGGAAATTAACACAAACATTTCGGACATCCTTTACACTGTTGTTTCTGAGGGAATGAAAATGTTATTTTTTATTTTTTTAAAAGGCGTTTTGATAAAAACAATTTTAGTAATACCTAGTATTTTCTAAGATTTCTTTGAGTTCTTTAAGCATGACATGGTGTTCACAGGCGACAGATAAACGTCGGGTAGATATGGGACCTCCCCTCATTGAAGCTACAAGGGTAAGAGTTGAACCATTCCTGATGCCAGCATCACCCAGTCGATTCGTGTCCTTGAGCTCCTTTGATTGGAATATTAAATTTTGTTGATATATTGGTATACCTGGGGAAAAAATAAAATTGAAAAAAAGACTACATGCACACGTTTATAAAATTTTCAAAAAAAAAAATCTAAATTCTGATGCCATTATATTACGGCTATTTTAGATGAATTTACAAAAGCATGTATTTATTTGTCATTTTACTTCTTCTAGCTATCCGTCGCATGAAAAGCACATGGTGCTAAGTAACAATTTACTGTTTTTACAGGAGGATGAATTTAATATCAAAGGCTGTTTCAATAAGAGCGCAATATTTCAAGGTTCAATAAAACAGGGTTTTCTGTAGCATGGTATTGAAATATTTATTGAGTTATAATGTAGACATTTGGGAGTTATGTATCGAACAACACATCTGGTAAATGGCCGCCACGGCTTTGCTGGCACATGTGTACTCTTTTGTTGGCATACACCTGTGACTTCAGATAACCCCACAGCCAAAAGTACAAAGGTGTTAAATCGCAAGTGCGTGGCGGCCAATTTTGGTCACCAAACCGAGAGATGACACGACCAGGAAAATACTCGTGCAAGACTGTCAATATTTCACGGGCGGTATGACAAGTGGCACCGTCCTGCTGAAACCACATGTCGTCAAGAGCAATATCTTCCAATTGAGGCACAAAAAACTGGGTTATCATAGCACAATAACGTTTGCCCTTCACCGTTACTGCATTACTTGCCCAATGATTCCTCAGACCACAATGCACACCAAACAATGACACGTTTTGTATGCATTGTTTTCTCATGAATCATTCGTGGATTTTCTGAGCCCCAAATGCGGCAGTTTTGCCTATTAACGAAGCCATCGAGGCGAAAATGGGCCTCATTACTAAAAACGATTTTGTCCGCAAAATCGGCATTCACTTCTTGTTGTTCAAGGATCCAATTGGTGAACTCTCTTCGCTGTGTATGGTTTGTTGGCATAAGTTCTTGAGTCAATTGGACTTTGTAGGCATGGAGATGCAAATATTTAGTGAGAATATGCTGAAGAGTGGCTGTTGTAAAGTCCAATTCTTGTGCACGATGACGAATCGACGTCCCTGGACTCTCGGCCACGCTCTCGCAAACTGCCGTGATATTTTGTTCTGAACGAACTATACGAGCTCGTGTCGTGTGTTTCACATCACTAACCGAATCAGTACTTTCGAATTTTTCGATTATTCTTTTCACAGTAGATGAATGAGGAACATTATTTCGACCGAAAATTGGACGCACTTTACGAATCGTGGCAATCAAACTTTCACCAATTTGATAATAATGTTTAACAATCAGGACGCGTTGTTCTATCGTGTAATGCTCCATGTTTACTAACTCCCACCTGTCCAGTGTTGCCAACCGTTTAGCGCATCCCACCGCTACCGCGGGCCCATATTTCCGCTACATGTTACAAAAAACCGCTACCACCCAACTTTTCTATAATAGTAAGAGAGAGTAATAAAAATATTAATTTATAAATTGAAATTACTTAATTTATGAATACATAAACTTTGCACACAGGGGAAAAAAGAGATATTTTTGCTTTTAAATAAAACACAGCGACAACTTAATATCAACAAAAAAATATATTATATGAATCACTATACATACATATAAAACAAAAATCATAATTTTAAAAACTGTTTTTTTAAAGTATACATTTTAATATTGTATTTTTCAAAGTGTTCCTTTGCAAAAGTATAATTATGGCAACACAATTTCTTGCCATACAAATCCACTTTTATTCGAAGTAAAGCTTTAAGGAGCGATGTTGAAAGCTTATTCCTTTTTTTGTTTTATATCAGCAATATTAGATAATATCCTTTCAACATCAGCATTCCCGTGTGGAATGCACAAAATAATAAGAGCTAGTTCGGCAATATTTTTAAAAATATATTCGTCGTTAAAATTTGTTAAAGTACATAAATTTCTCCAAAACTCTATAGTATCTTTTGGAAAATTTGACATTTCTTCTTCAGAAAAATACATTTTTAACTGATTGCATTCCTTCGTGCAACTGTCGACATTATTAGGACTTATTTTTTTCAGCCACACATTTTATGTCAGTATTTACAGCTGGGTTCTTTTTTAAAAAAGTTATTTAAAGGAAATCGATTTAAGCATTCCTGAAAAGCTTTTTGGTAAAGCAACTTGAGCAACTTGAATCTATCCTTGTAACTTTGGATCTGACAACCATTTTTTCGAAAAGTGTTGAACACGAGAAGCCTGTTTAGTTTTTACCTGACTACTAGACGATTGCAGTTCAAATTCACTCACACTGGGATTAACGACAACACTAAAGCTAGAACTAGCTTCTCCGAACATCGTAGAAGCAGAATTCCATTCTTCAGATTCAGACACTTCAACCTCCATATCTTCCTTGCTTGTGCTCGGGGTTGGTTCAGTTTCTGAAATTTGGTGAAATGGAAGATGTTTTTTCATTGCTTGTTTTTTTTCGCTGTTTAACCATTTTGGCTTCATTGCTATCGCTCAAATCTTCAGAATCACTTGTATCCTTAAACCATACAAAAAATTAACATTCTTCAAAAACTGTTATAAAAAAATACACCCCGTACATTATAATCTCACAAGTCTTACGACGCAATTCTTGATTGAGTTATTTATTACATTTTTATTATTTGTTTATACTTTAAATAACTTACCTGAGACATGATAAACAATAAACGACACTATTTGCTTTTAACTTTTTTACGGGAAGACTTGCTCTATGGTGGCAGGTGGACAAGAACGATCGAACGTGAAATAAAGCGCAAATATTATGTTGGTCTCTTTTATAACGTGGGTGACAAGATTTCTCCGGGGAATTACATATTTTCGAACGATGCATTCAAATAAATCCCCGACAGTAAATCACCGGCAGTGAATCCCCGCACCTCAACAGTGAATACCCGGTCTCCGAAATCATATTATTATATATATTATGATTTTAATTTAATTTAAAAAAAAGTGGATAAATTGACTGAAATTTTAAAAAAATCTCAATATAAATAAAGCTATTTTATAAAAATCCTTGAATGAATATAGAGTATGATAACAGCCAATTTTTTTGTCGAATATTATTTTTGGTAGACACAAATTCCGCTACTTTAAAAAAAAAAGGTCTTGTCGCCGCTACGCCGCTGCAGGGGCTGAAAATCCGCTACCGTGGCGAAATTCCACTACCGTGGCGGAATTCCGCTACCGTGGCGGAATTCCACTACCGTGGCGGAATTCCGCTACGGTTGGCAACACTGCTGAATAAGAAATTAATATACACGTGTATATTGAAGCTGGCCCTAACATACGCGACGCCGGCGTGGTGCAGCGCGTCGGCGACCAGTTTAAAGAAACTTTCCGTTTTAGAAAATAAGTACTTACGTCTCATCTCAAATTCAAGAGACTTAAACGAACGTTGTAATTTATTGAGGATTTATTTTAGATTAATAAATTACGAATTTTTTTTTTCAATATATGTATATATTTTTTTTTAAATTTAAGAATTTGTGAGGGAGTTTTAGGTCTATCAATTTTAGTTTCTATAATTCGAATAAATGGAAATGATTTTATTTTAACATTTTCTTCATGATAAAATGTTCATAGTTTATTATTATTTTTTTTACTTTTTGTTTTTATGAAATATTTTGGTTACCTAATTCAATTTTTTTTATTTTAACTTTTTTTTATTTTAAATTTTAGATTTAATTTTTTTATTTTAAATTTTTCTTATATTTTAGGTTGTGATTTATTAAAATTATTAAAGAACAAATTCAAAATCTTAATAAAATAATTGAAAATGATAATAAATCACAACCTAAAATACAAGAAAAATTTAAAATTAAAAAATTTAATCTAAAATTTAAAACAAAAAAAAAGTTAATAAAAAAAATTGATTTAACCAAAATAATTCATAAAAACATCAACCCCACTGGCGGACTACATCAAAGAAATTTCTCAAAAAATTCTATCAATTCAAACTGGGTGATAGTCCCCTAACAACCAACATTACACAAATTAGAGAGCATAACGCGCCTTTTCACATTAAACCCAAATTACCATATTAGGCATTACTCATTTTTACACAACCAATTTAGACCTGGCTATCAAAATTCAAAATTACTATAAATTATTTTTTTCCCTTCTTTCCCGTTTGTTATTTTTTGTCAGTTCAAAATAAATTGTTATAGTTAATAATAAACAATATATTTTTAAAATCATAACTTAATAATCATAATTTTTTTGAAGTAAAAATTAAGCGGAGCTGACATTCCTGTTTTAAGCGGGTTTTTTTACGGTAAGTGTTTTTCCCGTTGCAAAAATCAAAATTCAAAATTTTTTAATATACAAATTTTTTATACATTTTTATTTTAATTACTTATATACCGTTTACACTTATTTTAAGTAGGTAATTCAGTCTGTTTGTTTTATTTATACATATATTTGTTTTTACAGAAATAGGAGATGTATTTTATTGTTCAATGTTTTAATCTGAACCGGCCTCATCCCCGCCCAGCACCTCAATGGCCACGGCGCCTAGGCGACGTGGATGTTCGGTTGGTCACGGGCATGAATGTCCGGCGAGGACACTGTTGTATTTTTAATGTTAATAAATTGTTTAAATTGAATTGAATTGGGCTAGACGTGTAAATGTCGTTTCAAAAAATGGACCCAAAAACAGCTAACTTTCTAGCACTGGCAGTTCTTCTATAGGGTAATTTGGTCAATGACCTCCCACATACAAATAAAAAAATAGAGTTATTCATCTTCGGAAGTTTAAAAATATATAATATATATATTTTTAATATTCTTAAAAAATATATTAAAGTTTCTAGTTCATTCTATGCACAATACTATTCAAATATCTAGATCGCAGGATTTCGTATCCCCTCCAAGCACCGAGCCTCTATTCATTACATTATTCATTTATAGAATTTAAAAATCTTGGGTGAGTCCACAACTTGTCCTCAAAGCTAGTTACGGACTGAATTTACAACAAATTAAAGTGAAGTAGACTTATGTGCGAATCGTCAGAAAGCAAAGGAGACAGAAAACACTGGCGGGGACAATGTCCATGACACATTTTACGGAAACGGTAACGCACGAAGTTCGCTAAGTTCAGTAGAGCAGTGAGCAGTCTTAATGCTGACTAGGTACGCGTTGGTCGTTAAATTCTGTCGCGTTGTTTTTAATGTTTTTATTTGTGAACATTTTATTAGTAAATCTCTACTTGTCGTGAAATTAAGTAAAACAGTGTTTTTGGCGTTTATTATTAAATATGAGTGTTGTACAAAATATATTAAAACTGAAAGATGGACATAAGTTGGGTTATGAATAAAGTACAAGTAGTTTTGTGTTTAGATACGTTTTAGACGGTGTTGTATGTGAGAGATTTTGGAAACTTATTCAGCCTCAAGGAACGACATCGGAGCATTTGACAGATGTAATTTTAAAAGAGTTAAAATGTCTGAAAATTAATGAAAGTCCTGAAAAATTGATAGCACAAAGTTACGATGGAGCATCAGTAATGAGTGGTGCTTTTAGAGGTGTACAAGTCAAAATTAAAAAAAAGTTATACTTCAGCAAATTTTATTCATTATTACGTTCATCAACTAAATTTAATTTTACAAAAAGCATCAAGTCAGGATAAAAGCATAAACATTTTTTTTGCTAATTTACATAGCTTTTCTTCATTCTTTGGAAAATCGCCAAAAAGAACAGCCGTGTTAGATAATGTTGTTAAGGTGAGTTTACTTAAAGCGGCTCAAATACGATGGAATTTTAATACAAAGTGCATAGAGACTGTTTATATCTATCGAAGAGAAATATTAGATTATTTTGAAAAAATCATTGATAATGAATCAGAAAACAACACTCTAAACCAAGCTATTGGTTTAAAAAACTACTTACAAAATGAACATTTTCTTTACTGGTTAAATTTTTTTCATTTAGTTATGCCTCATTGTGATATATTGTTCAATCAATTACAAAAATGTAATATCGATGTCATAACAGTAAATAAGTGTATTGGCGTTTTTAATAGTAAAATTGAAGACATCAGAAATAAAATTTTGAATAACTATTTGGAGACATCCATGCAGTCTGCCCAAAGATGTAAAACGGAAGAATCAAAAAGGAGAATTTCATTAGAAGTTTTGTGATATAATTCGATTTAAAGAATATAAAAAAAGCTTTCCTCAAGATATGTTTAAATTAGTTAAAACGGAGTATCCAGTCATATATCATTTGAAACTTAAAACTGAATTAGAAGTATTATATAGCCGAGAAGATTTTTCCAATAGTGAAGGTGCAGTTGCTTTGTTACAGCTTTTTATTAACAATGATTTGTGCAATACTTTTTCCGAAAATGTCAAACTGTTAAAAATCTTGTGTACTCTCCCTATGATTACCGTCGAAAGTGAACGTTGTTTTTCCACCTTAAAAAAGAATAAAGACATTTTTAAGAAATACCATGGGTCAGGAAAGGTTATCTTCTTTAGCTATGTTTACCATAGAAAGGGCATTAATAAAGAAGATAAAAGACTTTAATGAAAAAAGTAATTGACCACTTTGCATCTCAAAAAGACCGGAGGATCGACTTGGAATTTAAATCACTTTAAAAGGTGGGTAGGTAATACAGTAAACTTTTCTAATTGACCTCCCTATCTCTTGACCCACGAACCGCCATTGCTTTCTAGACTGTTACAGAAAAAAGCATGTGCCAGTTATTTATGCATGTTTAATGATTACTAAACTTAAGTCCGTTTGTTTCTATCACGTACAGATTTTTCACAATTCATAACAAAATATTACCTAGGCATTATACCTATGTAAATGTATACATAACTGGAGTTTCTGCAATGGTTGACAAGTTTTATACCCCTATATTCGTATAATCAGTATCAAATATTTGACTCAAATGCAACATATTGTGCATGTTTAAACTTGTTTGAGCATGCAATGACTTATTTCTAGAGTTGGCATTTCGATCCGCAAATCATGGGCGGTGCCAGGTAGAGAAATACCCAAGTACGTAAGCGAGACTTGTTTACTAATTTAGTCTACTGTTATGCGTCGAGTTGTCAATAACGTAATTTATTTTTCTCCGTTGCATTGTGTCAATTTTATTTTTTGTATTTTATTCTTGATATTAATTTAATAATAAAGTATGTCAGACCTGCCCAAGGGTAAAAAACGGCCACACGCTGACAAAGTGAATAAATTTATCAGTGAATTCCCGGATTTATTCTACAATGGTGCTATAATAATTTGTAAGGTGTGCGAGACTGACCTGAAGTGCTGGGACAAGCGTGATTGTAATCGTCACGTAAATTCTGTGCAACATAAAACTAAAAAATATAGCGTGCCTTCGACAACACAGTTTATGTTCGATTTACTCTTAATGCTGATTGCCTGTGATGTTCCGCTGCACATACTCGATAAACAACCATTTCAGGAGTTCTGGAATAAATACAATCCCAAGGTGACGTTACCAAGGCGCACAACGTTGCGTAATTATGTACCAACTGTAAGCGAAGAAATGTAAATAAGATCAAATGTGTACTGAAAAATACACGGCTGTTGTTATGTGTTGACGAGACGACAAATTGTAAAAAAAAATCTATTGTAAATATTATAGTACGTGTACTGGACTCTCTTAAACCAACATTTCTACTGCTACTAACTAGCAAAAGACTAACTGAGTGTACTGGCCAAACAATTACACGGGTGGTGCTGGAGACGTTAGAAAAATTTGACCTGTCAAAATGTCCAGTGTTGATATATGTGACCGATGATGCCGCAACAATGCGTTTAGTATGCCGTTCTCTTCAAGAACACGGTTATAGGTTAGTGTAAAGTGCATGCTTTACACCTTGTGGTAGAAACTATTCGACAAGATTTTCCAGAGGTAGATGCATTAATAACAAGTACTAAAAAAAGTGTTTTTAAATCTCCTAAACGTCTTCGAGCATTTCATAGCAAGTGTCACTGTATTCCCGAACCAGCCGATTCTTACACGTTGGGGAACATGGTTAGAGGCAGCTTTATGCTGAATATTTACAACAAATAAAAGTCTACAATTCAATCCAGACCAGGCTGCAGCTATTAAGGAAAGCCAGACAAAATTCGAAGACGTTTCTGTTGAAACAGCTTTAAAAACTATTCACAAAAACTATAAAGGATTACATGACGCCATACAAAACTTACAAAACAATGCGTTGTCGTTAGCGGAGCCATTGCAAACAGTGGACGAAGTAAATCGACTGCTGTACTCTATAGATGACGCAAAAAATGAGCCCGTTGGAGAAAAGTTCGCACGTGTTAAAGCAAGCCACCGGTTTTACCAGATTAAGACAAATTTGTGATGGTACTGATGGTGCATCTGCAGATCCGTTAAGTGAGTTCAAAGACTATTTTAAGTATGCTTGTATTACATCAATAAATGTCGAACGGTCGTTCTCAAAATATAAGCATATTTTTTCACCACGTCGAACATTACTCTCGGAGACAACCATAGAAACATACATGATGCTGCAAAGTTTTTACACATTTTTTCCAGTTTGTAATTAGTTATTACTAATAACTAAGCTAGTTAAGAGGGTAAGTTGTGCATACATTGTTATAAATTGTAACAGTTTATTGTTTTTATTATTAGTTCATTTTTTTTCTTACACTTATTATGGTGCGTACGCCTATGTCCTGCGGCGCATTTTTTCCCAACTCTACTAATTTCTACAGTCCCCTCAAGCACAGAACCTATCCCGTTCTTTCGTCTCAAAACAGTATATAGGGAAGCGTTCGGTAAGGCTAGTGCTGTTTAGATACAAAATGTGAACGGAATCAAATCACAGGAATCACAGGATTATGAGAAAATTATTCAAAATAGACTCGAAAACCTTCGCAATTTAGATTTCAATATGAACATAAAAATTCATTTTTTACATGACCATCTTGATTTTTGTCCCGAAAATCTTGGACAAATGAGCGAAGAACATGGGGAGAGATTCCATCAGGACATAAAGGAAATGGAGCATAGGTACCAGGGAACATGAAATACAAGCATGTTGGCTGACTACTAGGGCTGGGCGATTGTCAAGTCATAATCGATTATCGATTATTGAAAAATAATCGATTATTTCGATTAATCGATTATAATCGATTAATCAAATGATCGATTAATCGATTAATCAAATGATCAATTAATCGATTAATCAAATAATCGTATAATCAAAAATCGGTTATAATCTATTAATAGTAAAAGAGATTAATCGATTGTAGTCGATTTTAACCAGCCTTAATCGATTATTCGATTCTCTTGCCCACCCCTAATTTACGGAGCTGTAGGATTCATCTTAGGGTTATTTTCAATTTTATTTACATACTGTTTATTTATATGACTACTATAATAATTGTATTAAGTAAAAAAATTGATCATGAGGATAGGATAAATAAAGGACAGTTGTTATTTTAATATTTTTGATATCTATTATTAGGGCTGGGCGATTGTCAAAAGTCATAATCGATTATCGATTATTGAAATAATCGATTATTTCGATTAATCGATTAATCAATTAATCAAATGATCGATTAATCAAATGATCGATTAATCGATTATATAAGAAGAAATAATCAAATGATCGATTAATCGATTATTTTTCGATTAATCGATTATTTTTCCCAGCCCTACTGACTACTGCTGGTGTTTAAAAAGAGAAAAACATGGCGCTATACGTAAAAGAAAAACGATTAAATGTTCTTTTCAAACAAAGAGACGAAGGACTCATTAATTAAATTGCCACAATTTTAATTAATACTTCTTCGTATTTAGGTATTTTTTGATATATGAAAATGTAATCCTATCAATTTGTCATTACTAAATACAATGAAGTTATATACTTTCGTATAAAACAATTTTTATTTTTTAAACTGTTGTTAGCGGCTTAAGATAAGGAAAATAATGGTTCCCCGCCGCTGGCTAGCTGTGAGGCCCAATGTTTAGGCTACAGGAATCCGATGGGCGCCTTCAGCATAAATTGGCAGTCACGGGCTAAATATTAGCAACGTAGAGGATTCATTCATTTAGAGACCGTCAAATAGGAATGATATATTATTTAAAAGTGTATTTCTGTGGTTAATATATTATTTATAATTTCACCGGGTTGTGTTGTTTTTATTGGCGCTTACACTGTGATGTATCTGGATGTGACAGAAAAAATCTTAAGTCATATGTGAAATCATAGCAACATATTTATGCTACTGAAATTCAAACCCCAGCAAACAAACTTAAATTTGTAAACTTGTATTAGCTTACAACATGTATTTCATTGACTTCACTGTTTTCGAGTTATTGCTAATTATTAGATCATCGGATATTCGACCTAAAAGTATACCGTCTAGTTTATGTACTAGGTCGAGTTGATTACGGTGTAGCTGAGCTTGGCGTAGTGGTTAGGGTTTGTGCTTCCCACGCGGCCGATCGGGCTTCAAATGCAACTCAGCTCATTTCTTTTTTTTTCACTTTTAGGAATATATTATCTATCTTTATTCTTTATATCTTAAAAAGAGTAAAAAAGCATTCTTTTTATCATACTCATAATAGTCATAATAACATTAATAAATATAAGCATTAGCAATAACGTATTCCCCGCTTGCTTAAAAATATCAAAGGTTGTTCCCATCTACAAAACGAAAAATGACATAGATGATCCCACATCATAGGCCTATCTCAGTTATTCCATCTTTAGCGAAAATCTATGAGTTAATTTTAAAAGCTCAAACCAATTATTTTGAGAGTCAAAACTTATTTAATCCAAATCAATTCGGATTTAGAAACAATTTATCAACTACATTAGCGATAAACAAATTAACAACTATAATTAACTCAGGCTTTGAACAGAAAAAACTCACTTGCTCTAAGTTCTTAGATCTCACTAAGGCATTTGATTGTGTATCACATCAAATCCTCATAAACAAATTGTATTTTTATGGTTTCACAACAGACAGTGTCATGCTAATCGAATCGTATCTCAGCGACAGACAACAATATGTTATTTACAATTATATCAAATCAAGTCAACTTAGAGTGAATACTGGTGTCCCACAAGGGTCAGTCTTGGGGCCAGTTCTCTTTCTAATTTATATAAACGATTTAACTCTATCTATAGATAGTTCAACTTATACCATCTTATTTGCTGATGATACAAATCTCACTGAAAGTAATACCAACTTACAGGCCTTATTGGAAGGAATGGAGAAAACAGAATCTAAGTTGCAAAATTGGTTTCTTTCGAACCAATTGAATCTTAATACTTCAAAGACTAAGACAACGGTTTTTGGCATTAGAAATATGAACCAAATAGAAAATCCAGATTCAGTTAAGTTTCTCGGTGTTTATATAGACTACAAACTATCTTGGGAAAATCACACTGACTATGTTTGCAAAAAAATTTCAAAAAGTATATAGCTGCTTCGCAGTTTGGCTCAACGGGTATCAACAGAAACGCTAGTCACGGCCTATCACAGCCTCATTCACTCTGTGATATCTTATGCTATCCTTGTATGGGGACATGCTAGCTCAACGTCGAGAGTGTTTTCCATGCAAAGGCGAGCAATAAGAGTAATTGCAGTGCTAAAATTCAGAGACGACTGTAAATCCAAATTTATACAATTTAAAATTTTAACTGTCCCGTGTATGTATATTCTACAATGTTTAATATATATATAAAAAATAATTTAAGCACATACACAACTCATGACGAAATTCATTCATACCAAACGCGACACCGAAATAACTTGGCTACTAGGTAATTACTTAAGATTAACAAAAACTAAAGATGGCACTGCATACTGGGGCCTCAAGTTCTATAATGCTCTACCTCCACAGATTAAACTTCTTACGGAGACATCCCTTAAATTCAGAATTAAACAATTTCTTGTACACAACGCTTTTTACACCATAGAGGAATTTTTATACAGTGACATAACTACAATATAATACCTAATATGAAACTGAAGATGAAATGTTTCATGTTTTCTTTTATTATAATTTCATGTACCTACCTATTCCTTTTAATTTTAACTTAAGGGGCCTAGTCGGGAAAAAGCTTCGGATAGCTGTGTCACCCTCTAGAAAGTTTTTATACATGCGCCGCTGAATAATTTTGCTCTTGACTATACCTTTACTGGACGTTTTATTCACCGATTTCATTGAGATGCGATTCCCGATAGAGGTAACACTTCCTTGCTCCATTTGTAGTGACAAAGATACTTATTTAGAAAATTCTTTTTAACCAAATAGTACGGAATAAAAGTTTGAAACTTGCTGAGCATAATTATGAAGATTCATTCTAGACGACATGTATTAATTTTACCTCGAATTTTACCGATTGATATCATAATTCAGAAGCTAATCACGTCCAAATTTCACTTATATTTACAGTATAAATTTTCCCTACATAAAGTGAAAATTAATTAAAATAGATATACATGTACCCTCTATTACACTTTCAACTACTGATCCTCCAAATTTGGTGTAATTTGACCAAACAGTATGGAAGAAATAAATTTTGAAAAATTACCTTACAAACACTGGTTAGATTAGCCCTCTTAATACTGTGTTAAAAAAATTATTTTATCTTATACCTATAATTTATTTATTTTTTTACTATAATATAGCAATTATTCTACTAAATTGATATAACAACTTCAGTGTACGTTCTTTTAACTATTTATATTTAAAATTATATGTATCATTTCTACAAATTTTTGACTTGTGTAAATACTTGTGTATAATCAACACCAATAAATTTCAATTCAATTCCATAATATCACACTCTCATGCATGAATAGTGGGGCAGGAGCGATCTAGACGTAGACAAAATTGATGAGGTGTCAATTTCAAATTACATATTATTAGTAATCATGAAAAATAAAGTTTTTTTGTTGTTGAATACACAATATGGCGGGGCGGGATATGCACGTTAAAATTAGGAATAAAATCTTGTACTGTTTTTAAATAATATAGAGCCCCCTATAAGTAAATTAAGACATTGAAATAAATTGAAGTAGTTGCTGTTATAGGTATCCTTGCTAATTTTTCAATTTTACTTGCAAATTATTGCCCAAACTTTTTCTAGAAAATTTTCCATAAAATACGTTATATGATTAACTAATTATTAATTTGTTTGGCATGAATGCTATCCATGATGTTATCATTTTTTAGGATATCATAAAAAGCTCATTTTGTTCATTTTGGTGGCATATGTGCTTCCAATGGGTTGGTATTTATATAGGTACCAAGTAAAATTTAAATTATATTTCTCTAATGGTTATCACAAGACAATATAATGGGTATGTTTGGGAAAAATCAGATGTTTGTATTTTTCTAATTACATTAGAACTTGTTTTAATAGGTACTGCAGTTTTTTATATGAATTTATTGCTTATGTAACAAACAATTTAATAAGGCTCCAAATGGCTCAGTCAGTAAGACGTCATGCTACTAATCCAGGGGTCCCCGGTTCGATACGCAGGCGAGTTTTTAATTGAATATAATCCTTGGTCTATAAATACAATGCAATAATACTAATCCCTATAGCTTAAAACTAAACCGATAGACCGAAATATCCAGAATATTTCAAACCCGCAGTGCTTTTTTGTTTAGTGGAAAGCCTAAGTACATAGGAAGTACAGTAGGTATATAGGGATAATTATGTTCAGATTTGGTTCATATGATGTGAAATTTAGGTACATGTGTACATACAGACAGTTGCTGGTTTACAGACGGCTCCAAAACTCCTGAGGGATCAGGAAACGGAGTACATAGCTACAGACCAAGGGTGAGGATATCCTCAAGTCTAGGTACTAATGCAACTATTTTTCAGGCCGAGGTTCATGCCATATAACTATGTGTGCGAAGGCTGAAATATATGTATCTTACACGCAGATCAATTAAAATTTTTTCAGATAGCCAAGCAGCTATAAAAGCTCTTGGCCCCTAGCGCTGTAGCGCCAAAACGGTATGAAACTGTCAGAAGGCTCTAAATCATTTGAACAAAAACAACAAAGTGACTCTGGTTTGGATACCCGGCCACTCTGGTATGGAAGGTAACGAAATAGCCGACTCCTTGGCCAGAGAAGGAGCAGGATCACGAATCATCGGACCAAAACCGATACTTGGCATATCTTCAAGTACTGCTAAGATGGCTATCTCAATCTGGGCTGAAAGGAGAACTTTCCAGTATTGGCAAGAGTTACCAGGATTAGTTCATTCGAAGGCGTTTATAAAATACCCTTTGAAATCAAGAATTAAGAAACTTTTAGAGTTAAACAGGGTAAACCTGAAAATCCTAACAGGCCTATATACCGGGCACTGCCGATTAAACTATCATCTGTATAAACTCGGTCTAGCGGAAAACGCCGAGTGTCGTCTATGCTTGGAGATTGATGAGAAGGCAGACCACGTCTTATGCACCTGTCCTACTTTGGAGAGGATCCGATTCTCAATATTTGGCAAAGGGCAACTGCTGCCAGGGGATCTGGACACATTCTCACCCAATAAAGTTAACAGTTTCATTAAGAGACTGAACTTATTGGGTGAAATATAGTTAGGAGTGAGCCACAATAGGCCTACTAATGGCCGCAGTGGAGGGTCCACAAGGACCCACTCACAATAACCTAACCTAACCTAACATACTTAGTACTTGATCGGGAGGTACATATGCCGGACAGGTGTATATTGTATTTCACGTTCATATAACATATTGGAATAAATTTTGAACATACATCAAATATCCACATATACCTAATAAATAGGTATAGTACATGTATGGTATATAAAAATGCTATGTGGGTAGGGGCTGAAGTCATATGACCATAGCCCTTTCGTTTTCTTTTCTTTCTTACGGACTAGGTTATGTCTTTCTCCTTTCTTATGTTGGATCTCTTCAGCTCATTTAAATCATTTCCAAGGTTCCATCCATTATCTATTATTAGGTAAATGATTAATGACATTACTTAACCTAAAAATTTATTGCCAACTTAATAATACGAAAATCTATTGCTAGGACTACAGAAAGTGTATGTAATGAAATTAAAATTTTTTAAAGCCTACTTAGATTTTGTTTTGTTTTCTTAACCGCCTCTCAAGTCACCAAAGTAACTCCTGAAAAATCCTAGGATCTTGTGTTGGGTAGAGAGAGACAAGGTACTACAGTTTATTGTGGAATTCGAAACTCATCTAAGGTATCGACAATTCCCTCTCCCATCTTAATCCGGAACAAATTACAACTAAAATTTCTAACTTGCTCCAGGATACAATCGAACTATCTATCTTCAGTACTGAGTAAATAGCTATAAGCGCTTTACCCACTCGGCTCCCATGCCCTCTAAACTAAAAACTTATCTCGCTAAACATGGAATAATATAATAATACAATAATATGCCGAATAGGTACACAATATCTCACATTTTTATTTTCCTATTTGCATTTTCTTTTGATCGGTATTTTTTCTTGTTTCATTTAGCCCTCATAAAAACTTAAAAATTATAATATAACTGTAGAGAAAGTAGATGATACAAAAAAGTAAACGTCAGTTTTATTTTAATGTAGCAATGATAAGTGATACTGACAAATACTTGAAAATCAGTTTTCTAAACCATTATGTAGGACTTTAGGTGCATAACATGTTGACTATCTGGAGTTTAACGTAAGCAATAAATAAGTGGTCTATTTTTAGACTGTTACTATTATATAATTAATATATAATAACCACCCAATTACCATGTTTATTTATAAAAAATGAATCACTTAAACAGTATGGTACTTCTTACAAACTGCATGTATAATATTTGGCAAAATATGTTGTATATTCAGCAAAACAAACATTAAAAAAATATCGTTTGTTGTAAACAAATTCATTATTGTAAATTACATGTCTTCTAGTTAGTGATTTTATGGCGTTTTTTTATATTTCTTATATTTCTGCAATCCTTTAAAATTCTGTTACACAATTTGGCACCCCAAATATTCCACACCCTGTTGATTTTGTCTAGTTTGTGACGTGGACTTTACAGTTGTTCTTTATTTCTAGTTATAATGGTTTTTAGTTTTGAGTAAATTTTCCCTTATGTTACACATTTCAGGCAATTTAAAATGTACAACTTTGGAATAGTAAGTACCTATACCATGTCTTTTAAAAACATTTTTGAAATTTTCTCTATAGGTTTTTGCATAGACATATAATAAAGTCTTATATGTCTATGGGATTTTGCTTCAATATGTCCTATTAAATTTAGCTTGCTGTCTAATGTTAAACTAGAACTTCCAAAGATGTTTTCTCATTTTAATTTTTTTACTGACAAGATTATCCTTTTTATTTTCCTGTATTTAATGCCTATGAGTTTGCGGTAAACCAAGTTAAGGTTTAAAAGTATCATGATGATATTTATATAAATATCATATCACACGATATACAGTGCTTTCGAAAAGTACCGTATAAATTCGGTAAAATTGTTACAAAACTTTTTTTCGAAAAATCGCTCGGACACGTCAAGAGATTCTATTTAAATGCTATCTTTTGACATAGTTTTCAAGTTATTCAGGTCTTTTTTCTGGAAGCTGACGCCATCGATATTTTTTTTAAATATCAACCCCAATTTTTTCTCACGGGAATCGAAAGAGCTCATTTTTTACGTATATTGAAGTAAAAACCTAATACTTAGGTTGTGCATAACAATTTTTTTGAGAAAAAATGCGTTGAACTTGAAGGCTATAATCAGTAGAAATTACAAAAAAAAAACTTGTACCTCTGTAACTCAAAAAAATTACTAATGTGAACAAAATATTTACAAATGTCTGATTAATGTCAAACTGTTTTGGTAATATGTATATTGTGATATATATCATAAATTGATATACTTAGGTATATCGCCGATACATATCCTCAGAACCCTGTAATATATGAAGTTTTTAATGACCACGCATCAAACAGGTGTTTAGAAATCTAGATTTATAGGTTTCATCTCAGGTTTCATAAATAATTTTTAATTAGTATAATACGAGGTAAAATATTACTATTGTCACCTAGATTGTCACTATAGGTAATAAAATTAAAATACGTAAAACAAATTAAAGTACAATATTAAAATACAAATAGAGATAAGCAATCTTAAAAAAAAAAGGTGATAAATTGTTTTCACGCAGGAATGTAAAATATATTACATATGGGTTGAGAGGGTATTCCTGTCGAGTACAATGGACATGGACCATGGACAGAATTCACTGGCATGATTACTTTTAAATATGTAAGAGTATGGTAATTTAAGGAATGCTTAAACGCAAAAATCATATAAATTTATCTAAAATTAGCAAATATTAGTTAAAATCACCTAGAACTATTTTGCAAATACATTAAATTACACCTTTTTGTATCTATCTGATGGGTACCTATTAAAACTAGTTGTACTTACTTGTTTTTTTAATTGTTATTTTGAAAATATTTAGTAAAGGTGCAGAACATTAAAACAGGAAAAATACCCTATCACAAAAGAGATACCTACAAGAAAATAATATATTATTTAACAGATAGGTGGTTGTAACCCTCATTGTAACCTAAGATAACCATTTGAGTTATTGTACAACTTGAATTGACTTCTGGCCATTTAAATCTATGAAATTTAAGAACAATTATTTCTCCTATCACTTATAAGAATGTGTAAATATTATCTGAATGTTATTTTTCCAAAAAAAGAAAAAGAGAAATTTTAAGAATGTGTATTTCAAACTTTTTTCTAGATAACTCACAACTCATCGAATATTGTGGTACCTAAGTCCTAAACACATAAATATGTTACCATTTGTAAATAATTTACTATCTATTATGGTATTTTGCAGCCACACTATATGAACGTGTCTTGTCATTTAGTAAGCATCAACTTACCAGGCATCAGAAAATTAAGGTCAACAGATTAAATGAAACTTTTCATAAAATCATTTAGTGGCAATGCAAATTAGATAAGCATAGATAATAACAATGATTAACAGCAATATTCATTATTTAAAAACATGCTCAAAATTATTAAGAAAATTAAAAAAAAAAACCTAAAATAAATGCTACACAGAAACATGAAAAGCGAGATGAAAACCCTTAGTCACCTAGACATATGTATGGTATCTACCAGATACATCATATCATAAATTACCCAAGACATTTTATATAAAAGTGCAAACATAACGTATACAAATATTTATACATACACCATCACTTATATATATTTCTAATTAAATTTAGTCTTTAGGAATAAGCAACACCCATAAAGTGATTATAGCAAACCGAGTATCAAACAATAATCATAACTGCATTATCATTTAATGGATCTAGTATTAGATAATAAGGTAAAATGCTCTTACCCTCCACCCGATAAATTTTCTTCTTGATGTCCCCAACAGTCTCTGTGGAAGAAACCTTAATATCAAACGTGGTGCCCATGAGAGTTTTAATTTGAATTTCCATGTTGGGTTCCTCACAACCATCAGAGAACCCATCCTCAGACATTTTGGGTCTTTAAAATATAATGACAGCTGACAAATACCAAAGTTCACTTTATTTAAAAAATCACAAACAGAAATTTCACACTATCTCTTATAAACACTTTGAAGAGTCATTATTCGGGCGGCTATTTATGCAAGAATTTCACAATTACACAAAAATTACATCCCAGGGACACTCAATCACAGACCTACAAAGAAAAATGCGTATTAAAATTTAGAATCGAGTTAATTAAATGCAATTGAATCACAAATTGCAAACGGTTGCGGGGTATACTCGCTATTGGTATTTATGATTTTTTGCCGGATTGCCTGACAAACCGAAACAAATATATTTAGATCTAGCAGATTATTTTTAAGTTGTGTTACTTACCACATTACGAAACGGCCACCGATCAAAATAAAACAGAAAACAGCTTTTAGAGACAACTTTGAGCTGATTTCTCCAAGCTGACGACTCACCTCACGACACACAAATTATAATACCAACCCAATAATATGCACGTTTTCCTACTTAAACTAAAAACTAAATAAGGTGATGTTAAATGATAACTATTACCAGACAAATTAAATTTATAATACAATTATTATCTAAAGAATGTTAATTTTAACTAAATACACAAAAATTACGCAAACATACGTAACCAATCTAAAATTAGTGTTGGCAATGATTCATGCATCAGCTGTAGGAAATGGAATGGAAGATGGGAACTAGAAATGAGCAAGAGACGCCTACTAGAAAAGAGAACGAATTTAATATATCTACTACTTATGGGTAGCAAATATGATGAATTTTAATGATCATTGATCACAGATTAGAAATAATTATTCTTTTTCCTATTTATTAATTATAAGGATCATAGTGAAGTAATTGTAGTCAAGTGATCACAACATAACCACTATACCAACGCCCACCAAGCAAGTAAATCTTGAATTATTTGCGACAAGACGAATCTGATAAAAGGCATCAGAATTGCCTGTAATTTTATAGTTACATATATGAACCATGTGCAAAGCGTTGCCAATTTTTGTACAGTATTGGCTTTCGTTTTCATATTTTTAGTAGTAATGAACACATATATTTGTTCTAATGAGCATTTTTTTTTATTTACTTATATTTCAGATACCACAACGAATATCGAACGTATCAATATACATATGTATACGTATCGATACGAAATATCAATACTGTTTGGTTGTCTCTGATACTGTCAGTCACAGACTGTCAGTCGTAACCTTAGATTTTCTTATCTAAGGTCGTAACACTCGTAACGGCCCATCCTAGACCATAAGAGCGGATGGTGTATGGAGTGACACTCCATAGGATGGTGTTCATTGATTTAACGAGGGCAAACGTTTTCAGGCTCACCAGTTGGCTCCACTGGTCGAGTAAGGTCGTGTCAAAAGTTATTGTTAGGCGCGGGAAAAGTTTATAGTGTTTTATTATAATTATTTCGTACATCAGAAAATAAAAAATCTTGTTAATTGTGCCTCAGTGTTGTGCAGTTCCATTTTGTTCTGAAACAAAAGGCCGACATATGTTTCCCAGAGATAAAACTCGCCTAAAACAGAGATAACTTTACTCATTCGAAACATTCGTCTGTTTGTAAAAAAACATTTTAATCCTGACGATTATGCGTTACCAAAGGAGTCTACTACAGAAAATCGTGAGTAATAATCATGTACATTCGTTGTTCTCATCATACTCATTCTTGAGATAACCTAACTTTAATGACATAAGACACTTCTGATAAGTACAATAATTTACTTACTACTTTTCCCTTCTGTGATCATTGTGTTTAATGTTTTTCAGCTAATTTTTATAAAAATTACTAAGAACTAGTGTTAAAAGCCATAGCAAACAGTTCAGTGACATTGACCTTTCCGTACACTAGGACCTTTCGTGGTGACTTCAAGCGCGTTAACCCTCATTGGTCAAGTGTAGACCATATTGCAATGAGGGTTACCTCTCTTGAATTCACCACGAGAGGCGCTAGTGTAGGGTAATGTCACTGACGTTAATGTTTTCTATGGCTATTTATCGCGGGGGGTTGCGATTTTTTATAAAAATTTGCTGAAAATCATTTAACATAATGATGACAGAAGGAGAAAGTAGTAATTTACTTGTTCAGTAGGGAAATTATTGTACCTATAAGAGGTCTCTTAAGTCATTAAAGTTAGGTTATATCAAGCATGAGCATGATCAAAACAACGAATGTGCATGATTATTACTTACGATTTTCTGTAGTAGGCTCCTTTGGTAACGCATAATTAGGATTAAAATATTTCTTACAAACACACGAATGTTCCAAAGGAATAAAGTTATCCCTGCGAATCACTACCAACCACTATTTTAGGCGTTTTGTCTCTCGGAAACATGTCCGCCTTTTTCCGAACAAAATGGAACTGCACAACACTGAGGCATAACTAACTAGTTTTTTTATTTACTGGTGTACGAAATAATTATAATAAAACCCTATAAACTTGTTTCGCACTTAATAATAACTTTTGACGACTACCTTACTCGCCGGTGGCGTCAACTGGTGAGTCTAAAGACGATAGCCCTCATTGGTATTGCTCGCCCTTAAGAAAATGTCCCTACTACTTGTCAGGTCCGTCGCCATATTGTGCGGCGTGGGCCATTTAATTAATTTCAATTTATAATTAGTGATTTCGCATTGTCGCACCGAGTTTCGAAATATTCTCTTTCAACTATGGTCACGGAGTACCCATAAGCTAGATACTCTGTGCTGTGGTTTCGATTTGTAAATGAGGGCTACGTCGCTTGATTTCACCGCGAGAGGCGTTAACGTAAGGTAAGGTACTTGTCACTGACCGTTAATGTTTACTATGGCTTTTTAACTCTAGTTTTTAGTAATTTTTATAAAAATTAGCTGAAAACCATTTAACAAAATTATGGCAGAAGGGGAAAATAGTAATTTACTTGCTCAGTACGGAAATTATTAGACCTAACAAGCATGAGCATGTTGAAGACAACGAATGTGCATGATTATTACTTATGATTTTTTTGTAGTAGACTTCTTTGGTAACGCATAATCGTTAGGATTAAAATGTTCCTTACAAACACACGAATGTTTCGAAGGAGTAAAGTTATCCCTGCAAATCGCAACCAACCACTGTTTTAGGTGATTTTTCTTTCGGAAGCATATGTCTGCCTTTTGTTTCCGAACAAAATGGAACTGCACAACATTGAGGCATAATTAACAAGTTTTTTTTATTTACTGGTGTATGAAATAATTATAATAAAACCCTATAAACTTGTTCCACACCTAACAATAACTCTTGACAGCCACTTTACTCGCCAGTGGCGCCAACTGGTGAGCCTAAAAACGGTAGTCCTCATTGCAATTGGTTGTAGGGATGTCGGAAATGCAATAAAGTATCGATATATATTGTATCGATATTTTTTTGAAAATATTAATATCGATATTGATATTTTTATTAAAAAATATCGATATATCGGTATGATTTGACAGAGAACATTGGCGCTCTAAAAATTAGTTTATTTGGCCTAATCTACTTCAATCATCTTACATTACTAGATAAATACTAATCAATTGACATCATTTTTAATAAATCAAGAATGTTAGTATAAAAAGTATTCCTTTTTAGGATTTTTAATCATAAAAAAGTACTTATAAATGTTTATCGGTCTGAAAAAAAATATCGATTTTTATACCTTTTCGATAGTTGGAATTTTATATCGATACATCGATATATTGAAACATTAAATATCGCTCAAAAATATCGATACATCGAAAAAATAACATCGATATATCGATATTTTTTCAACAAGCCTAATTGGTTGGGTAAATTAGCAATTGGCATGGCCAGAGCAGAGGTCTCTGGCCAGACAACCGGCAGCATATAAGCATTCTTTACAGTCATACAGAAATGGCAGTACTTCTAGCAATTTCATTGGCCGTTTCAAGGCCACGGCATGGCGTGCTCATCAGATATCATTTTTAAAGGGGAATTCGGCACCGTGAAAATAAACAAACTATAATAAAGGACAAGGAAAATAAACAAACTATAATAAAGGGCAAGGAAAATCTTACTAACGAACTAAAAAATACTTATATAAGAAAAAAAAATAAAATGTTTGTGATTCGAACCCTGGAACTACCTCGTGCCAGGCGAGTATTTTCTCTTTCTTCTAACAAGTTCCTTTATGACAAATGATTCCAAAAGGATTTAATACACTTTTACATGGCATGTAATGCGTATGCCCTAAAACGGCCAATGAAATTGCTAGAAATACTGCCATTTCCGTATGACTGTAAGGAATGCTTATATGCCATCCGGCATCATTTGTTGTGATTGTCATCTTTGGCCGGTTTGTTATGTGATGTGATGGGACTGGATTTATTGGTTCCTGTTTGCAAAAGTTCCATCAGAAAAAAGAAAAAGGTGTAACATTTCCATTCGTAAGTCTAGTAGTATTCAAACACCTAAGTTTTTGTGTTACTTGGGCACCAATGTTTTGTTTACAAACTTGATATTGTAATTTTTATTAATAAAATATTTTTAAATCGCGTTGTTTTTCTCTTCAAATGGTATTTAACTAATTTGTAATACACGATTGAATAACACAACTTATCTGTCAGTTACCAATAATCACGGAAATATAGACAACTTATGGTAAACACGAATTAAATTTCCGCGAACTTCTTTCACCAAATAGACCTAAAGAATCGTGATGTCATACCGTTTCTAAATAAAAACCATTACCAAATGGTACACGTTTTGCTATGGCAGTTAAAAAATAAAAGTCGCCTATGTATAAATTAAATCTTTGAAATATGATTTTAACACGAATTTATGAATAAATACATGTTAAACTTAAACAAAAATCATTTTATTAATCCACTTAGAATTCTTCCATGATAATTTAACAGTTATTAAAGTGAAAAACCTGGTTATCTTTATTTGAATACTTCTATTGACTTGTCACCCGTTTTGGCTCTATCTAAATAAATGTTGGTATACATACCTTAACTTACCTATTTTAAATTTAATTTTAATAAATATTCTCAACAATTTCAACAAATGTGGTCAACAGGGCAAATTCCTTTCTATTATATTAATATAATAAAATTCAGCATGAATGCCATTTTACATTATAGTGTTTAGTTCTACGACTATACCATCGTTATTTTCTTCGTTCTTATTAGCAAATAAAAACAATATTTATTACTACTAATTTTATTGTCTATAATAAAATAAAATCATATTTAAATGTTTATATACAAAATATACAGTTATGCGATATTTTAAGGAATACATTATTTTGAAAAAGGAAAAGGTGGAATTGACTTTAAATCTCCAATATCAAAATTAACCATTTCTGAAACAGGCTTTGCAGCCTCCTCCATCTTGGTTTTCAGCTTGTCATATTTTTTCTCAATTTTAACTTTGTCTAAATATAATTTCTTGTACTCCTCCCCCCCTTCAGTAATCTTTAATTTCAACATATTTATGTCATTCTGCTGTACAGATAAAGACGCCTTTAAGTTATCCATTACTTGCTTTAATTCACTTATGTCAGCATCATAATTTTTACAACTAGCCACACCCTTCTGAGCAATTACGGCTCTCAAAGATTCTCGTAACATCGCATTTTCCTCTCGTAATTTTTTTAGTTCATATTCTTTACCTAAAGACGCTGAGGTTTTATCACGTAATTCCTCAGTGGGGGCAATAGAAGACATATTATTTTGGGTCAAAACCTCAGCAGTGAACTGGAAAGGGGAGCTGGCTCCTTGTAGCACATTTTCTCCACTTATGTAGCAAATTTGGTAAATTTCATTGCTATTTTTAGGAAGTATATGTTCTAAAATAATTAATAAATATAACAAAAACATACAATACAATCACAAGAACGAGGGGTCAACCACTCCCCATAAAATGTACATTGCAATATTGGAATTATAAAGGTACCTAATTAATTCCAGTAAGTTTGATTATTCCGAATTATTTTAAAGTTTAAACGTTTATATAACGTTAATTAACGTTACGCAAACGTTAAATAATGTTAATAAACGTTCAAACAATACGTTCCCATGGGGAATTCTTATAATTTCATGTAATTCCATGACATTATATCACATAATTCTAAAAAATACCATTTATTTCCTATAATTTTTTTGTAATTTCGAATTACATTAAATAATGTTAAGTAAGTAATATCAATAATTTCACTTATTCTAAAAATAACCCTGAATGAAATAAAATGAGTTACGGTCGTATTATTAACATTTTAAAGGAACCTTTAACTTAAGGCGAGTTTTTAGCGACAAGAAAGTGTATTACAAACAACATAATAATATAAATATCAGATATAAATCCTATAATTTAAATTAAAAATTAGGTTTAATGGCTATCCTATTTATATTTTACTGGAATTGCTGGTAATACATTTACTTGTCAGTTAAACTCCGTTTAAGTTAAAGGTCCCTTTAATATGTCTATAATACCTTTAGTGATAATTTGTATTAATTTACATTTTATTATAAACATAGAAGAATAGACATCATTGCATTAATTGTAAGCTATTGTCAAATCTTAATATTTCACTCCGATTTTTTCATATTACTTTGAAAATAGGAATAACAGAATTTTCCGGGTTTTCAATGTCGATAGACACTTGTCTACAAAACGAGCAGCTAGAAATATTAACGTATCACAATCAAGATTGATCCGAGCTTTGAAAAAGATTACCAAAAAACCTTTCATCTATAACCTGTGCAAGAATTAAATTTCTGTAATTGGATCTTGAATTATGTTGCAGATGATCCGCAGTTTTTGCCCAAAATTCTGTGGTGCGACAAGGCAAATTTTATGAGAGCTGTGCGGGCGCATAAAACACCCCACAAAATTAGGCCTACTTCACTTCAAAACTAATTTAGAATGTCTGGAAGGAAGTGATAACGACTGATAAGTAAAGCTGGCGTTTTTCTGTACATGTACACTGGCGTATGTGTGGGGGATGATGCACACATGTATTTTTAATTAGCGATCATATGAGTAAAAGCACAGTAACCTGTTTACTGCGGTAAAAGTATATTATTAATATTTGTTGTAAATGTTCCGAAGATAATTTCCGGCGCCTCTCATTAAAAATTCATTTGTATTACGTCGACAGATGTAATTGGCACATATTTAAAATATGTGAACTTTTTCATACTCCAAATTTATGCCTTATGTAGTCTTAGTCCACTTCTTTACAATTTAAAAGGTCATCTCAGGTGTGACATCTGCCACCCTGTAGATCGATTCCCCTGGAAATTCAAAAACAAAAACAAGTTTTGGAAAAATCTCAAAAAAATCGAATAAATTTTAAATGTGGAAAATATAAAGTGACAAAACCAAAGTTATTCTGTCGTGAAGGGTTGTTGACATCGAAAAAATGAATGAAAAATAAATATAGTTTAAAAAAACTAAAAAACACGCTTTTAAAGCACATCAAACTAAAAAGTGAAAAATAATTATTAATATAAACTGAAAACAATAATGAACGAAAAATACTAGTATTATTGTGAAAAAAGCGTGGGTTGCTCGATATACGAAAAATATGGCACAAAGCGCCCCACGCTTTTTTCACAATAATACTAGTATTTTTCGTTCATTATTGTTTTCAGTTTATATTAATAATTATTTTTCACTTTTTAGTTTGATGTGCTTTAAAAGCGTGTTTTTTAGTTTTTTTAAACTATATTTCTTTTTCACTCTTTAGTTTGATGTGCTATGAAAGCGTGTTTTGTAGTTTTTTTAAACTATATTTATATTGCTTATTGATGCTGATATTATAACATATTACGATCCAACAGATATTTCTGAAAAAAAAAATTTTTTTATTTCAGCCATGGGATTTGAACTCACGCCCGAGGAGTCCGTCGTTTCGCGTCGACTAAGACTTGGCCGCTCGGCCAACGACCGAACTGAGAATCACGGAATATATTTACAATATTAAGCATCTTGCTCTCACGCAGAGGATACGTGAGGAAAGGATTGGCGATCCTGATCAGGATAATGATATAAACTTATCAAATTATTGTATTGTTACCGGTTCTTCGTAAGTGTACAAAGTTTCAATTAAATCTGTCTGTTTAAAGTGGGTCAAAATCGAGTCCAAAGAGTCGGTTACAAACAAACAAACATACAAGTGAAGCTAATAAAAGCGTGTTAAAAACACCCCCAAATAACCCCTGTTTACTTTGGCAGCCTGCTATCCTGTGCAAAAGTTTCGGTCTCTTTCACAAAAAACAAAAAGGTTCTGAAAACATTCTTTAAGAGATGTTAAAATATGCAAGGCATAAACTGACAAGATGAAAAAGTCTTTGTTACTCATGAAGGGATGTAGATATCGAAAAAAATAAAGGGAAAAACACCCCCAAGGTTCCCCTGTCGACCTTGACAGCCTGCTATCCTGTGCAAAAATCTGTCCTTTTGGACGAAAAAAAAAAAAAAAGTTGAAAACAATTATTTAAATTGTTAATTTGTATGTATGTAATGAGAATTTTAGAATAACTAAGAAAATTAAATTAAATCTGTATTTTTATATTTTTTTATTCATATACTTCACACTACAAGGTTTATTCAAATAAAAGTTCTTTTTTAATTCAAATAATTTTCAAATTTAAAAGCTTAGAAAATCGGTAGAATTAATGCCATACTTATTAATAAAAATAAGAACATACTAGACATAAGATTTCGATCATAATAATTTAACGGGCCAGTCCTTATCTGATCAAGCGGCCGACTATAGAAAGGATTACCGAGACCCCTCGAGATGCGATGACGTGATGTTGAGCATGTGAATTTTCAATATAATAATAACAGAAATCATACACTATTTATTTGGCTATCTATGTCGGCCAAATCGATAGTAGCGCCCACTGCTCTTACATCACAGTACTACTAGAAAATTACTTATTTATAACACCGTAAGGTGGAACTTCTCGTCCTACTGATTCTGTGGTATTGCCTAAATAATTCTATGAATGCTACAGTAATTTCAAGTAATTCTAAAATAATTTCTGAATTCCTGAAGTAATACTGGTAATACTAAAATAATGCCAGTAATACCCTGATATTTCCAAAATAATTCCTACAAAATGTACATCGATTTCCAGTAGTGGTTGACCCCTCGCACAAAATGTTAGAAAAATTTGTCAATTTTCTGATAATTTAAGCGCCTGAAAAATAAGCTTCCTACATACAACTTCTGGAAATATTGCAATGTCAAACTAACTTTCACCTTTAAATTCGACAAATTTCAATCCTGTTAAAAAATGTATTTCTAACAAAATATAAGAGAAATCCTTATATCTAATAGAAACATTTGTTAAAGGCACCTAAATTCAAAGTTTAAAGTTGACAGGTAGTTTAAAGGAAGCCTAAAAAAACATTTCCATGTTGCATCAATGATGGGTTACAGGACTTTGTACCCTAAGTGCTCATGCCATTTTTAAACTACACATTTTTTTGGAAAATTTTTTGCACTCTAGCAAAAAAAAATAATCAACCTAGAAGCATGTTTCAATATGAAACACAATATAATTTATTTCTACAATCTGAATTCTGAACGAAAACTATAAATAGAACAATGAAGGCATGTATGTTATTTATACGTTGTTTGTTATCGTTACCAATACGGGAATAACCTTGCAAATTGGACCATATAAATCCATCTTAAATCACAAATTCAACAACAAAAAAAAACTTATAGAAGCAACGTAATAATCAAAATTACATACAGATAAATACATAGGACGGTACCCATCTTCTTTGTCTAAAATTCAACCGAGAATATCTCTTCGGAAAATATTCGAGAGAAAATTGAATTGAATAACTTACTGTTAAACACTACAGTATGCCGTCTCTCCCTGGAACCAACCGGGGCCCATTCAAAAACTACATAATCCTTTACAAAACTCCAGCCTAATTTAAAAATAGAAATCCTATCTCCTTCCTGAGGGGTATAATCATTAAATTTAAAGCAACAATGTAAGTTTTCATTGTAGGAGTACTGATCCAAAACATCTATAAATTCTACCTGAAATAAAAAATGGATACGTTTAACAAAATTCGCCATAAGCTTGCTTACTTTTAATCACAGAACAGACAAACATTTTAATAACTTACAGCTGGTTTCATGGATACAAAATTTGATTCCATGCTATCTGGTCTATCAATCTCCATTCTACTTATAATTTTGAAGATTTGATAAAAAATGCAGCTTTTTGGAACACCACTTCTGAATTTATAAATTATTTAATTTTCTTGGAAAAATTAAAAATCACACAAACATTTCTGATCACGTGATCAAAATAATCTGAATCAGTGTTGCCAAATTTCGATTTGTGTAAGCGTAGAGACCATACAAGATATCTGAAGATAAGCATAAGAGTATAACGGATTTTATTTCTGTAGTTGACAGGTTGACAGTTTTGGATATTTAGACGTGTTCTTTTACCACCAATCTCAGCAAATCTAAATTGCTTTACGGTTTATGGAGGCTACATCAAAATGCATTATACATTTATTTATACTTATGTGAAACAAACTCGATTAGCTGAGATTGGTGGTAAAAGGAACACATCTATTAGGGTCGGTTGTATCGATGAGGTTCAGCCAAAGTTCAACTGAACTTCGTTTAAAATCCAATGTTACGATTGTTGTAACAATCGTAATCTTGGATTTTAAACGAAGTTCATTTGAACCTTGGCTAAACCAAGTCGTAACAACTGGCCCTTAGCAACACATCCATTAAATATCAAATGTGGACATATGTATAGCTACATATACTTTAAACAATCGGAGGACGCTGATACCATAGGGTTTTTCGGGTGCAGAGAAGTTTAAACCAGTAGTTATAAACTCTGAATTATTATTGGCTGTTCAAAATCAAAATAAATTTCAACCAATGATAGTCGAGATTATAACCACCACTGGTTAATACTTCTCTGCACCCGAAAAGCCCTCATGTTTGCTTTCAGTGACAAGCAAGCTTATTGAAACAGGTTAGCTTAAAGAGTATTATAACTATATGTTATAGATATTAACATTTTAATACTATTGAGCTATCTTGTTACAATAATAACCTTCGTCCCCAAATATTAACTCAACAACCCCAAACATCAATTCTTTCCTAAATCTTAATTCTAGCACCAATCTGACAAAGCATTCTTTTAAGCATAATGAGGGCTACCGCGCTTGAATTCACCACGAGAGGCGCTAGTGTAGGATAAGGTTCATACATTTTCAAATGGCACTGAACGGTAATGTTTATTATGGCTTTTTAACGGGGGTTTTTAGTGATTTTCATAAAAATTGATACCTCTGATGAAATATGGGAGATACACGGTACAGGTCGATGAATGTAAGTTCTTTTAAAAGCAGAGCTAAGAAAAAGTAGTAATTTACTTGCTCAGTAGGAAAATTTTATATGAGAGGGTCTTATGTGATTAAGGTTAGGTTGTATCAAGCATGACCACGATGAAAACAACGAATGTGCATGATTATTACTTACGATTTTCTGTAGTAGACTCCTTTGGTAACGCAGAGTCGTCAGGATTAAAATGTTTCTTACAAACGTAGGTTTCGAAGAAGTAAAGTTATACCTACCAACCACTATTTTAGGGAGTTTTGTCTCTCGGAAACATGTCTGCCTTTTGTTTCCAAACAAAATAAAATTGCACAACACTGAGGCTTTATTTACAAGTATTTATATTTAATGGTGTACGAAATAATATAATAACCCTATAAACTTGTTCTGCGTCTAACAAAAACTTTTGACATCTACCTCACTCGCTAGTTGTGCCAACTGGTGGGACTAAAAACGGTAGCCCCCATTGTAAAAAAATGCCAAACCAGAGCCATTGTCTTTTATGCAAATGGTTAAGTTCGGCAACATTGCAATAGTTTCAGTAGTCGAATTTTTGTGTTGCATGCAACCCTACCATAGAAATAATTAGGTGATTTGAGCACACGGTTCATAAACAAAACGGTTGTCGAATTTAATAAAATTATCGTGTGGGGGACACGTGAATGACGTCACAAAGGTCTTTTTCGCTTTTCGTTCGAAGTGCATAGTTTTGCATTTGTGTTATTTTAAGGTTTCAATATTGTTTTTTATCGATTTCTGAATACTTTATAAACAAAGTTAAAAATTTAATAACACAAATGAAAAAAATAAAGACCTCGAACGAAAATGCCCTTTGTGACCTCATTGATGTTTCCCCCTCCATAACTTTATTAAATGCGACAACCGTATTGTTTATGAACCGTCATTTGACCCAAACTATTACTACTTGAGTAAGGCGTAATATGCACTACTTTTATCACGAATTATGATGGAGAACGGCTTTAAATACTAACTACTAGTTAGTTGTGATACTGATAAGCTCGTTAAAATACACTAAACACATGTGGCATTAAATATTCAATCAGAAGTCGGAATGAAACTCCAATGAACTGCTTGGAGTTTAATCCAAGAATATCCTTGTTCCAACTAGCAAAATAAAACAAAACGGGTTTACAAGGCAGCGACTTTGATTACGCTTTTGACCAATTAACAAGTTACATGACTAGGCCTGGTTAGCAAAGTTATCCATCGGTTCGTGAAATTAGTGAATTATATTCGCCGAGAAGTCCCTAACTGACGGAAAATTAGCTAAACGAAAATTGAAAACTGGAGCTTAAATCATGTGCCCATACTATTTGGACTGAACGACTTCCTTTTACAGATAAAACCGACGAAGGGGCAAACACGGTCCTACATCAGCTGTGCTAAACTGCGTTCACCGATTCGCGAATGTGGAATACCTTCTGCTGCTAATGAGCTAATGTCAAATGTATATTGCACATACCAATGATCGTATTAGCACTTTCGTGGTTTTATATGTATATCAAATAAATTCAATGGATTACCTATGGAACGATTGTTTGAAACCATACTATATGCTGACGTCATTACTTCGGCGACCGGTAGACACGACAAATAATTTGCTTCCAATAAAAAGTACTTAACAGAATAACTTGCGGAACGCTCATACATTTTGCCTATAGCGATAAATTGCCGGAAATCTAAAATATGTCCTTGATCTTGTCAACGATTTTATCACGAATTTAACCGTGAAAATATTTGGAATATGAAATATTCATATGAAAGAATTTCTTATTACATTTCTGGTCCAAACAGGTATCCAAGTTCAAATAGGGGGAGTAAAAGCTTTAAATATATACCTGCAAATGCTGTCACAAACTAACAGTAATACATATGTTGGTGCTGCATGATTTAAAAAGTTGACTTAACGAAAACAAAAACAGAAAATATCCTTCAGGTTTTAACTTAGATAAATTCCTGTCTTTTTTAAAGCCAGTATAATAAAACATTACAAATTTGAATGGGAGTAATTTTTCTTCTACAAACGATGAGACAATACATATAATATTAATATAAAATATAGTCTTACAAACTAAACTTTAACTTAAAATTCTCTCCTGTGATATTTATCAGGATCAAAATACGAGGTAACTACAACACGGTTACTGAATTTCCTTCCTGTCAAAGTTTGCTGAGCTTTTTGACAATCCAAAACCGAGTTGAATTCAACAAACACCTGAAAAAAAAAAAACATTTTATTAACTGTGATTTAAGAAAATTGGTGAAATTCTTTTCATAGAATTATTGCATCATAAATGACGTATACTCCTAAATGGAAATAATGACGCAATTACGGCATGGTGTTTCGAAATTATTGCTCTTCATCAGTGCAGCGTAGATTAGAAATGCAACTTAGAATGAGAAACTTGGTCCAAAAATCGAAAATAAGATGGAAAGTATTGTACATAGTTCTGTGTAGACCTGTCTGTGTATTCTACCTACTTTTCAATTTTTGCTTCAAATGTATCACATTCTTAATTCCATTGCTGTGCTGATGAGGAACAATAATTTTGAAAAAGTACTAAGTTCTCTGTACTATACTTTTCACCAACTTTTCCATTATTGTTCCAGATCTCAGCTATGCTGATGAGGAACAATAAATCCGAAACATTGGTATGAGCTGTTTCCATTTTGGGGTATACGGCAAAATTTGTGGTTTCCTTACCTTTCCACAGCCAGGAACCTCTACCCCTTCAATAGGTCTAGGAATTTCTATACTTCTAACTACTCCATATTTGTTACACTCCTCTTTAATATCCTCCAGGATATCTTCATATTCTTCTTCATCTTTGAGCTCATCTGGAGTGACCTGAATGAAAACGAAAGTATAATGTAAATAAATCGGTAGAGAAAAGCAGTCGAGAAAGTATTTAAGACTGAGAAGTAAAAAGTTACCATGTTAAGGAGACATAACACTTCCGTGGGTGGTCCCGAAGCTCCAACAAGGCTGAGACCAGGAACTTGAATTTGTACCGCAGGCAGGACTGTTGTATTCTTAGCACCCACGCTGGCCCTCTGGACTATTAAACGTTTGTCACCCAACTGCATTCCATTCAATCCAGCTATGGCCTAGGAAAATATAAGAGAAAAGATAGTGATTCAAAACAACTTCTGTCCTAGATTTTTTCTAATTTTTAAGAAAAAAATTCATACCTGATCAGTCATAGTAATGTCGATATATTCAGCAAAAGCGTAGCCTTTGCTCAGTCCAAAAGCGGTATCTTTGACCAGATTGAAGGCTCTCAGTTGTCCAAACGACATAAGAAGCTCCTTTACCTACATATATTTACTTAGATTAGTAAAAAACCGATCAAAATATTAAAATGTACCCAGATTCAAAGAATTTCCACTGAAAACGGTTAACATCATTGATGAAGTAAATATCTATATATAATTAGGGTGTTTAACTGTGCAAACTCAGATTTTCCGTTTGAGTAATTATTATCCCAGTGTGTCAATCAGTTATAGTTCGCCAACTTTTTTTGTTTAATTATCAACAGTACAATGATAATATACATAGAAAATACACACAAAAAAATACAACGTTTAATATAAAAGAAAATTATTCATCATTTTCGGTTACATCAGAAATGATAGCAATGTTTTGGCGAAAATAGAAATGATAAACACTTTTATTTTGTCAAATAATGTATTTTTATGAGTGTATTGACTATGTACAATGCCTTCATAAATGATTAAAAACCACATGATCAATTGGTACCTTTTAAATTGTGATTTTATGTCTTTCATATTATGGCAGGACCCGATGAAGATTTTTTGCACATACCTATGTGTCTAAGGAATCGTTTTCAACCACCTTTTACTGATGGCACGAATCGACTAGGCTGGTAAAGGGAACTAAGTGGTCAAGTAGTTTTCGATCATTTTATGAAGATCCGTTATAATATCATTTGTCCAAGTCAGAAAGTAAACAAAAAAAAAAAGGGGGGTTAATCGTATCTCAGTGACACCTGGTACACCGGATATTATCAATGACATATTATTAAATAAGAAACCAATCAACTTACAAGCTCATAGTGGCATGTTAAATATTTGTATATGAACATCTTAAATATTGTTTATTAAAAGTATACGGTATTATATGCACGTAAGAATCTGAAAATGAGAATTTGATTTAGTTGCAGTTCAATTGTTTTTTGTTGCCATATTCAGATTCTTTTAAAAATGTTACTTGTATAAGCTAAGTTTACACACCCTGTATCATATATATAATTCTCGTATAAATTTGAATTTGAGTACATTTTAAGCCTAACTTCATTATAGTAACTTACTTAGTAGTATGGCTGTGTGGCAAAAACCTATATAGAAAAATAATTTTCTGCTTTTGATTTTTATATTTAATTCTCGCCTATATATTTTGCAATTAATGTACAAGGTGTTTAAAAAGATCACTCCCAAATTATCACTATAAAAAAAAGTCCCAGTTGCTACTCTACTTTATTAAAACTTTCATATTGTTGGCAAGATTTTATATTTTATGTCGTTGGCAATAAAGAAAAGTTTAATATTCTTTTCAATAAATGCCGGATCGGATGTAAACCGGTACTTCGTGTATCGGTAATTTTGCGTTCGATATTGTACTAAACCTGTAATTTTTAATCGATACGATACGATACGCGATACCGGTACTTTTCAATGTATCGCACATCCTTATGTTAATTTAGACAGCGGGTTATCAATTTAATTTTTTCTTCAATACTGAAATTTCATTTCCAACAGCACTTCATTTATTACGGGAATCTCGTCATTTTCGATTTTGATACGATCCGAACATAACAGACATGTATAAAAACAAGTCACGAACTGCAGTAATATGTTCTTTTTCTAACGCGCCTTAAATCCGATTCACGAATTTCTCAATATAATCTGGATTTCTGATTCAATACTAATAAAATGTCCCCTACATGTAAGTTGCCATACTGTGGACAAACTATATTGGCTACATTAACCAATTATAGAAGGTTATGAGACCGTTAGTTTATTTCCGTAATTATTTTTTAATGTTTTTATTTTCCAGTCATTTAGCAGTATTTTTGATCAAGTGTTTAATTTGTTCCAATTATATTGTTATTATAGTGGGAATAACCCAAATTACCCTACAGCTTTTATATAAGTTTAGGTATAGGTATAACGTACATGCTTTTAATTACTCTGTTAGTTACTTTTTTTACTGTTTCTGTTCTTGATGTGGCTAACATGCATTTCTTGCTATTTTTGCATGGACGTTTTTTGAAATGTTAGTTATTGTTTAAATATCCATTGTTCTAATTACAAGTTTTTGAGGTAAAACCTCTTTTGCTGAAGCCAAGAATAATTGACTATTACTATAGTCGTCCCTATTTTTATCAATCCTGCTAATGATCTCACAAACTTATTTGCGTTATTCGATATGCTTATCAATCTTATCATACAACACTATTTTCCTATTTGAATCTTTCACAACAGAGTGTCTATAGGCTGTAAAGTTTTACGTATCGACCACAATTTTTAAAAATTTTATTTGAAATTGAAATATTCAATGCCCATCGCAAAAAAAATTATATTTGAAATATCTTAGCGGAGAGCTCATCTGTGCATGCCGAGTAGACATTAACGTGCTCATCGAGGTGGTTAAAGTAGTGCACTCGGAGTGTTACACCGACAATTTACGAACGACAAATAATACCTCTTTTTGAACGGCTAGTGTGCAGACTGTATATTGCTTAGGGTAATTTCGAACGACCTCTTGTAGTAATTTGTTTTTGTACATAGACGTGTTTTATGGAGGCCTTACAACCCTACCTTGATCAACTGTTTTTAAGGTATTACAGTTTTGTTTTTAATATGTTGCGTTTGCAGCATCTCCCTTTATTATGATAATCTTTAAAACTAAATGATAATAATTAATGATCTTAATGTTTTAATAAGTTATCAAACCGTTAAAAGGATTAGTCGGCGGTTTTTTGAAAGAAATATGTTTGCCTATCCAAAAACTGTCACATCTAAAAAATATTAACCTGAAAATGAAACTTAAATGTCGAATATTCTAGATTGTTTGACAATTTATTAATAAAATCAGCCTACTTTTTGTCTATTTTCTGCAACACAGAACTTTTAACCCACATTAGATACCAATTCAAATTGCCGTCATAAATCGGCTCTGACATAATTCAGGATATTAGTGAATAAACTGGCACTGACTTTTTCAAACACCCTGTACACGTTATTAGATAATTTTCGGTAATAACCAAGTTACACATGAAAATATCTTGGGTAAGGGCAGGTGATATTTTTAATTTAATATTACTACAGGAAAAAAATTAAAATTGGGGAAAACTAGGCTATAAAAAATATCTTTTACCCTTACTTTGTATGTCGTTTCTAACCCTCTCTAAATATATATAAAATTTAGTACAGCCCCCAAGTCAGTCAGAATTAGAGTATAAAAATAAATTGAACCATTTTTCTTTTGGTCTGTGAACGAACATTGACTTGCCTTGTATTGTCCACAGGGTGTTCAGGTTTATATGTGTAGCAGAAACGCTCATAGGGATCGAGATGTTAACCCTAGCTACAGGGCAAAAAAGCAAAATATATGAGATACTTTTTATACACTATTTTTAAAATATAAATTAGTATGTTTCGCTTAAAAGTAAAATATAAAGTATGGTTCGCTTAAAAGTGTTCACCTATGAGATGTTCGAATAATGTGTAGAAATTTTAAAATGAAAATTGCTTTTATTATAGAAACGTTACATGAAAAATGATGAAACTCAATTTAATTACGATACTAGGCAGCTCTCTAATTATCATCGTACATCAGAATAAGGAAAACCGTTCTCTTTTAACATTACGAGGTATGCCAGAATAGAACTGAGTAATATCCAGACTATTCCAGTCCCAGGTAACACTAATGCTCTTATTAAGATCTCCAAGGTCGCTTTAAAATTATGCAATAAAACTTCGAATAAAACCAAATGATCTTCAAGACAAGCTTAGGATCACCATAAAGCAGCTTCTAGCCAAAAAGGGCCCATCCTAAAAGGGTCTTGAAGACTAAATTTTAAAACTATATTAAAAACCATTTAGTTTTAATTTCATATTCTTAAAGAGTTCTTCAAGACGACCTTAAATTTATGTATTAAAACGTTTTGCATTTAAAATAAAATTGCAGCAGACTAAATTGCCTTGAGAATCATTATAATTAATCCTAAAAGGGTTTTATTTTGTTTTAAAGTCGGACAACTTTATGCGTGAAATAGTTAAAACAAGTCTCTAATGGGGCAGTGGTAATATTTTAAACGTAACGCATATAAAGCTGATCAAAAATAATATTCAAATGCAAACTATTCTGGTAAAAATTACCAACGGATGGCACTTTTCTGACAAAATATAATAAAATACTTCTACATAACTCGAGCGCCACCAATATGTTTTTTTTTATTATCTAAAAAAATTTTTTAAAAATATCGTCAATTTTTATTTTGCATCTAAACATCCAAATGCATTTTTTTTATTAAATTGCATGTTTGGACACACCGTCCTTCAGTTATTTAAGAGGATGTAAAGCGCATATATTTCAATATTTTTTTCTTTGGCTGTTGAAAATATTCATCATGGCGGGTCTGTATCTTATATAAAAAATGGCGTGGTCTAGATAAAAACTGATTGCAAGTTAATAGAACATTTTAAATCTTACAAGACTTAAAATAGCGTTTTATTTACCACTTTAAGTACAATTACTCTCCCAGACATTTATTTACTCTTCCTTTTAAAACTGAGTTGCTTTAATATGTTCAAACTCGTGACCTTATTGATTTAAAGGGAACTGGCGCGCGTATGAAATCATAACCTTAAAATTGTGCCGGTTTTGTGATTGCTGGATTTAGTGACTTCGTTTTAATTTAAAATACTTGTCACTAATATTTTCCATTTTAAATATGTCTTCTAGTTTTCATTCATGCATAAAGTAGGTACACGGACTGCACTGGTTCACTAAATCAGCAATCAGTTTATTGATCAGATGGCGTGTTTTCTCCGATTATGGAGGGGGTAGAATTAGTTTTAATAAAGTCATCAAAAGTTCAACAGGCATTTCTTTTAATCAAATTGACTATATTAAAACCTTTGAACTTTAAAATATTCTTAATTTACTCTTTAAAAAGTAAAAACTATGTTTTAGGATTTAATGTGGAATTTCATTGAGCATATAGGCTTAAGATAAAATAGTTTTCTTAATGGGTTTTAATGACTACATCAAGGATACTCCATAAAACTACATTAAAACCATTTGTTCCAAAATGGATTGTTTTAAAACCAACTTGCTATTTCATTCTTTAAAAAAGGCAAATTAGTCTTAAAATAGCCAATGTCAAGAGTATTATAAAACTAGTATAAGATCAATAGGGCATTAGGAGCAAACAGTTTTTTTATTTTAATTTAAAGAGTGCAATAAATCCTTTGCATAAGAATCAGTGGTCTTTAAGAACTTTTAGTTTATCTTAAGGTAATTTTAAAACCACTATCATTTTATTGAACATGTTAAAGCACTTTTAAAACCTAAATAAGTCAAAAGTATCTTAGAGTTGTTACTTGGGAGTCAAAAGTTAATAAACCTCTCCAGATATCTAATTTTTTGTAGCCAGCTCTAAATGTTCTTATTTCATATCAATCACCTACCATGGATTAAATATATATGGTTCATACACATGTTAATATTATTCACTCAAACAAAATTATTTTGATGTCGTTGTTAGGATTTTGTTAGTTTCTAAACTGTAAATACGTTACAATGGACCATTTGTAAGCAATTATTATTTCAAAATTAACAATAACAGAAATAGGTGTTGGTCGTACCATGGGCGCCGCTATAAAATTTTCCACAGAGGGGCAAAAATAATATGCATGTTTTTTGAACTTACACATAAAAAAATAAGAAGGAAATTCTAAAAATAAATGTAAACATTGATCCTTGTTAATAAAACTAAACTAAAAAAAAAAAAAAATCAATCAACGCACTTTTTATTTACATTACATTGTGGCACAATGTATAAAAACGAAAATGAACTCTAAAAAACTTATAAGGTCCATCCTCGTTCCTTACACCAAACCTTTGATATTAAAATAAAAAAAACTTCTAAAAAACAAAACAACTTTGGAAACATAAAATCTCCAATAATTTACCTTTTTTGTTATACAAACTTATTGGTTGATTTAAAAGCAAATCACCTAGTGTATTTGTAGTAATTTATTTTGATACTTTTCGGGATTTTCTAGGAATGACTCGTGTAAATTTATGGATCTACATTTTTGAATGATAAATATTTACATAAGGATGAACTATCCATGTATATTGAATCTATGTACAGGGTGAACCCACAAGAATTCTCACCCCCCTTTTCTCCATTATTTTTGGAGTTAGGAAGGCATTTCAAAAAAAAGATTGCAAGGAATTTTATGAATTGCCCTCATTGAATATACATGATGCTTCATAAAAGCGTGACTAACCCCTTACAATATTTTTTAAATGAAACACCCTATGTTTTTTGAAATCTACGTTTTAATTACGATTCCAGTGATATGTACATGTTATATATTTGCATTATTCGTTTGGAAGATACAAGCTGTTAAAATATTCTTCTAAATATATTCCTGCGTCCATTTTCAGAACAATTAGGTTTGTGACGATTTACATCAATTTGATTTAAATCAACTGATTTTTTTAAATTTAAATCATGATTTAAATCAAGTTGTGTAAGGCCAGTAAATCAAACTTCAGAAAATTCAAATAAAAAGTATAGTTTATTTAAAAGTTAGATACAAATTAAACTGAAAAAAAAAAAATTCAAATAAAAAAGAAAAGAAGTTAGGTTACACATATAAAACAAAAGTTACCTTCTTAAATGTACATTATAAAGATCCCCTTAAATAAAATAAACAGTTATTTAGATTTAGAATACCTGCAGTTAAATCAATTTCCAGCACTTTTCACGATGGCCTTTTAATCTTTGAACAAGTCCTTGCATTTATTTTTTACAATTTTTACACACCGCTCTGTTACTGGTTTTTCTTTTTTTCTGTTTTTTTTTTATAAATCCCAAATTTCTTCTTTCTTCCTTCCGCTCATTTTTATTTTACACTTCAGTCGCTCGACATCTATGAAATTAATGAAGCCGACCGCCAAGCTTGTCAGAACAGGAAAATGCTGATTTTTTTATTGTTTGTATGAAAATATAGACCATATAGAGAATTTTTCCAGTGGCGTGAATAATTTATATGTGCAAATTGGTAGTTAGAGAATATAAAAAAATAGTGTATGGAAAGATCGTATTTGTTTTCAAAAAATTAGAGTAGAACTGAAGAAAATCAAAAAAAAAAATCAAGAACGCCTGGTTTTTTGATTTTTTAAATAAAAATCATTGATTTTTGATTTTTTCCAACCCTGAGAACAATACATAATTTTATTTAATAAAAATATTTCACACACAAGTTACGACAACAGAAAATGACAAGTTAATCGACTGACAGATATTTAATTATTTAGATGCTTATTTATTTTTCCATATGCTTCTAGAAATATGACATTTTATAGTTTCTACATAATTTTAATTCGATATTTTAACAACTTGTATCTTCCAAACAAACAACGCAAATATATAACATATACATATATATCACTGGAATCGTGATAAAACGTAGATTTCAAAAACCTAAAAATATATAGGGTGTTTAATTTAAAAAAAATATGTTGGTTTGATCACACTTATGCAACACCATGTAAATTCACAGAAATCATCACAAAAAAAAATTCATAAAATTTCCTACAATGTTTTTTGAAACGTCAACTCCAAAAATAATGGAGAAAAGGGGGCGGTAATTCTCGCGGGTTCATCCTTGATATACACATAGTGTGACTCCAGGCAATAGGTTTGACTTTATGTATAGACCGGGTGCCAGAGGTCATTCGTTTGCAAAATTAGAGAAACATGACTATGTTTTACTGATCCCTCAGCATAAATTCATATTCAGTTATTGTGTATAACAATTATTCGCAATTATTTGATTTATATCTCAATAAATGATTAGTTTCCATTTTAACACTTAAAAAATTTATTAAAACGTAATGAGATGACCAAAAATATGTCATAAGTATAATATGCAATCGGAAAAATAATATTAACTATACTACTTTGAATGTTTCAACGTTATCAAATACATAGTCGACATGAGTGAAAGAATGCACTGATCATATATGTATATTATCCTGTCATAAAAAATCTGGCATGAGTGTAAAAACTAGGGCTGGGCGATTGTCAAATGTTATAATCGATTATCGATTGTTGAAAATTAATCGATTATTTCGATTAATTGATTATAATCAATTAATCGATCAATCAAATAATCGATTAATCAAATAATCGTATAATCGAAAATCGGTTATAATCTATTAATCGTAAAAGCGATTAATCGATTATAGTCGATTTTAACCAGCCTTAATCGATTATTCGATTCTCTTGCCCACCCCTAATTTAAGGAGCTGTAGGATTTATCCTAGGGTTTTTTTCAATTTTATTTGCATACTGTTTATTTATATGATTATAATACTATAATAATTGTATTGAGTAAAAAAAATTGATAATGAGGATGTAGGGCTGGGCGATTGTCAAAAGTCATAATCGGTTATCGAGATTATTTCGATTAATCAAATGATCGATTAATCGATTAATCAAATGATCGATTAATCGATTAATCAAATGATCGATTATATAAGAAGAAATAATCGAATGATCGATTAACCGATTATTTTTCGATTAATCGATTATTTTTCCCAGCCCTAGTAAAAACTAGAACTCTCCACATGATGTTCTCAAACATTGTTGCAAACAAATAAAGAGGAAGACAAGTAATCAATCATAAAAGAGATTGGTTTGTGTTTTAATGGAAATATGGCCTATATGAATGAAGTGAGGCAACTACTACTCAATAATGTTTTCTGACGTAAATGAGTATTTAGATTTTGTATTTTAAAATGTTGTTTTTTATAACAATAATCTGTATGTGTATGTTATATATTATTTTATTTGTAGTATTCATTGTTGTATGTTCTATGTTATTGACAAGTCCCATATCATTTTTTGTATTGGTCAAATTGACAATAAATTATTACTATTTAATATTATTATCATTATTATAATATTCTCATTAAGCTAATATGGAAATATGGCCTATTTGAATATGAATATTCTCATTAAGCTAATACAGTGTAAAGTAAAATGTGAAAACGTGGTTTGATAGTATATTGATAAAAACATGAGCAAGAAACAACTTTTACCTCAACATGATTTTTTTTATTATAACTGGGAGCCAGACCCGGTCCACCTCAACGTCGAGAGAATGCCTAATGAGAGCATAAAGTAAGCGAATTAATTACCAAACACATATTCAGCAGAAGAAATACAAAATGTTCCTACGATATGCCTAGAAATCAGCGAGTCACTTCGGTACGCACTAGGTAACGTACTACCGCCATATTCGCGGTCAGGTACAGCCACAGCTGACAGTGAAGAGAAGAGGAAAAAACTGGGCCCTATTAGTTCTGTTTGCGAGTGTTAAACTATTGTGAAAATGATTATAAGAATAGTTTTTAGATTTCCATATCAAAGAAATAAATCAGAAAATCGATACGATATAATAAAATGCAATTTAATGAAAAATTTTAAACACAGTTTAATAATTTTTTATACTTGGGTTAACAAACAGGAATTAATGTTTAAAAACGTTAAAGCAAATATTTTATTTGAATTTGTATCTATTTCAAAATGAATAGAGCTTTTTTTAACAAAAAGATTGTCAGTAATAATATAGTCATAAGTACCTTCTATTTTTCGAATTTTCAATAGATGTGAAAACACCCTCTGTGGATAGGAAGTGAAAAATAAGAAAGAAACTGACATTTTTACGTTACCACTTTAAAATATAATTCAATAAATACCATAGTGTTAAAAATATTTATTATTCATTGAAATGAAAGAATTAAAACAGTTGCCATATCTCTGGCCACAAGAACTGCGAGTAGATTGTTTATAATTGCTGTATCTTTTGCTAAGTATATCAACACCTTCAATATGACACAACAGACTAATATATAAAACAGATTGTTGAATTAAGTTTAAAAAGACCGACTTTTTATAAAATCACGTAAAAAAATCAAGTATTTTTGATGAATTATCATAGTAGTTTTACCAAGTAAAAAAAATTATTAATTTTACCTTTTAAATGATGGGAGGGCATTGATTTACATGTCTGTTTTTGCTGACAGAGCAACAGGATTTTTAAAGTGATATACAAGTATATCATTTTAATACCACCGAGTTAGCCTGTTTCAATAATACGCTTAGCCCCACATAAAGTAACAAGTATACAAGTAACATAATATGGACATCAGCATCTTCCAGTCATTTAACCACGAAGAAGTTGTACCGATAATAGAATATATCAAAAATATTACCTTTTTCTCGTTACTTCAGAAAAAAAAAAAACTAACACTTTTTTTTATTTTGGCAGCTCACAATATGTCTGTTAGGAAACATTTAAATTTATTTTTATCATTTTAAAAATGTTATGAAACTGAAGTATTTACTTCTATTAAATATTTTTAGAAAATATTATTTTGTGTATGCTTATGAATGTATGCAAGTTTACACTCAGTTTTTTTATAATTCACATTTCCTGCCAAAGTGTAACTTATTTTTTATTGAAGCTATTCCTAACCTTCCTAAAAATTTTGAGGAAGTTGATACCACAAAAGACTATGACAAGTTGAAAAAAAAAAGTAGAATATCCATGTTTGTATGCCCCACCACGTTAGAAGGAATCTGCAATTTGCACATTGTAAGATACATCAAATCTAAAAATTCGAGTGGCATTGGTGGTGTCTCAATCAATTTATTAAAAAAAAATTATACAGCCACTCAAGAGCATATTTAATACATCTTTGTCACAGGGGACCTTTCCCAATTTATTAGAACTGGTAATTATAGTAACATTGTACAAGAAAGGAGATAGGTATGAATGAACTTAGTAATATGGTCCTGTGTTTGTCTGTTTTTTTTTTCAAAAATTCTTAAAACCTCCACGTATAACTATATGTATATGTATTAATTCTTGCGACCTGTTTTATACACTACTGGATTCGATTTCATGAAAAACCTGCGTTTTACTTTTACTTGTAATATTTAAATTTTTATTTCGTTTAATAAAATATAAATGGTATATACAAAAAAAGCTTGCCGCTTATTGAAAATTTCGCTACGCAAACTGCTATCGCAATTTCTTTATGGGAAAATAAAATAATAATATATTTCACACAATATAGTAAACAGCTATCATGCATGTTTTCAAACTAAATAAAAAAAAAAAAAAAAATTCAAATAGTTCTAAACACGGCATTATATTTGTAAAAAAAACACCTTTTTGGGAGATTTCGGTCTTTTTTTTTTTATCAGTAAAAAAAGTCCGGTACCAGCGGAAAAGGTCGTAAATTACCATATCATATAGTAAAAAAAAAACTATTTAACAAGAATATGTCAATAATTGAACCTGGTTCTACAAAAAAAAAAAAACTGTCATTCTCAATCCTAATTCGTCAAATTAAGGATATTAATTAGAAAATTTCATTCTTTACATTTTTTTTATAATGAAATTTGCAGTTATAAACAAACAAAATAGCAGATTCATCACCAAAATCCAAATTCGCCACCAACATTCATATACCTAAACAACATATTTTTTAAGTCAGATTCTTATCTTTTTTCCTTCCTAATTTTAAAAATCCCTATAAACATTCTTAACATTTGTAGGAGTGGAAAATTGCCTTCTTTATCTACGTCAAAACTGTCTACTTTTCTAATTGATTATAAATACAGGTAAGTACTTCTGAGGTGGATAAATTTCTACTAAGGTTAGCAACCCACTGGAAACTTAACGATTTTTTAACATCAGAAAATGGTACAGTTCTTGATATCTGAGAAAAAAATAAAAGGTCCTTTTGCAATACAAATCCCGAGTTTCATCGTCTAAATTTTACAATAGATGTTGCAATAAATAGTAATTTAATAAATCATGATTAGGTGTTCGTTAATAATTAGGGAGCAACCAAGTATTACGTAATATCTTTTGAGCTTATTAAAAATTTTGAGGCAAATTTTTCTTTTATGTAGTACACTATAAAAAACGGCTACATATTGCAAGAAACACTTTAAAATTGACATGCGAGAAATTGTCTCTATTCTTATTTGAATCGACTTTCTAATTTCATAACAAATTTATGATGTTTTGGATTCCAAAATAGAGATAATTTCTGAAATTAAATACGTGTATATAAAGTGCTTCTAAAATTGTATAAATTTGAATTTCAAATATGATTTCTAAGAAAAATTAAAGAATTTCGAGGATTATAGCAACAAATCCAATATTTTAAATTTAATGATTATTTCTAATTACTGTAGCTAGCGAAAAGTTGACTGTTCATGTTTCATAATCTGAAATGATCCTGAAATAAAATTTACAGGTCCTGAAATTTTAAGAAAAAAAACCTGAAAATAGAAAATTGCAACTATTTATAGATAAAAACACACTTTATTTGTAAAAAATGTGGCTTTATCTAAAAACAGATATTTTTTTTCTTGGTTTTGCCTGTAAAAATGAAAGAGCTGAAACAGAAAATCTAAAAGAAAAACCTAAAATATTCCCTATGTAAAACCGGAGATATTTTTGCTGTAATGTACCTAAAAACCTGCAAAATGGCTAAAAAACGTTCTTTTCACGAAATATATTTTTGCTTGACAGCTACAAATTTTGAAAAGCTGATTGTACAAAGTATATATTTCACTTTCGTCGTATGTTGAGAATAATAAAATAAAATTATAAAAATCAGATCGTTATAACTACTGTTTATTAGCACAATCTTTCAGCTCAATGGCATGTCTCTAATAATATTCCCAATGTGCCTCAATTAAATTAACACCTATAAAAGCGCAAGCTGAAAAATAATCTGCTGTAAAATAACCGCTAAAAATCTGTGAACCTGTAAAAGGCTGTAAGGAAAATCCAAAACCCTGTAAAGTGTTTTATGAACTCTGACTGCTGATTGGTGCCCACTTTTTGACGCTAAAGCTAAGAAAAGGACAGGAAAACACACTATTTCCACACAACTTCAAACACTCCCATCAAATTTAATAACTCACGTATGTATACTAAACGACTTTTTCCTTAGTTATTTTTCAATATCATAAAAAAAAGGTCAAATCTGTAAACAAGTCGTAATTGTGAGTGAATAAATCTGATTACTGATGCAGCTCACACGGTACCTATGAAAATTACTTACCTGATCCTCATTCAAATAATTCGGGAGACCACCAATGAAGATTTTATGTGGTGAATCAGGTACCACTGTACTAATAACACCAGCAGGCACACTGATGGCATTTTCCGCCATCCCTGGCATCGGCTGATAATCGTGAGGCCTACGAATTTTTAAACTCTGCCCTGAAAAAAATATATTACTTGTAAAATGCTGATATTTCTTAAAGGAACATGCAGATATTTCAGATTAAAAACACAAACAAAATTATCAATATAAATTTATACACAGAAATTTAAAATACCTTTAAAATTACATCTAAATTAAACTGAGTTATTCTGCCCACTGCATTTTCTTATAAATTCATCATTTAAACAATTGCATATGCATTAGAAATGGTTCCTAGTAAATATTTTTAAGTTACCTTTAAAATTGATTCCATCGAATGCCATTGCCTGAGTAGTCTCATCAATAGACCTAAATTCAAGAAAAGCAAAATTTTTGTCTAGATTAATTTGACATGCTAACACAGGATTTCCTGCCGCTTGGGCCAACCCGCTCAAGTGCATTTGTTGGTTAAAATATTCCATCATTTCCTCTTCAGTAACTCCAAATGGAATATTACCAACATATAGACGTCTCGCCTGCCTTGTAATAGTCGAACCAACAACTGGTACAGCTGCTTGTGGAGTATCTGCTACTATGTTGGCAGGAATCTGCCCTGCGGCTTGCATAGCTTTGTACTGTAAGGGTGTAATGTGTTCAAAACCAGGAGGTGGAACATCCCAATACAAAGAGGGCTTTCTACGCCTGGAGTAGCCGCCCTTATTATGCCTCGGAGAGCCAGACCTACTTCTTCTTCTACGCTCAGGACGCTCCCTGCTTCTGGACCTAGAACGACGTCTGTGTTCACGAGACCTAGAACGTTTCCGGCGATCTTTCTCTCTGTCGCCCCTTTCTCTACTACGTTCCCGTTCTTTAACATCTGTAAAAGAACGAACAGTTGAAAACCATTAGACCTGTTTGAAAAATGTCTTACCTTTGTCTTCGCCCATTTTATTAGTTTTAACTTTTGAAAAACTAACACTGTAGATGCTTAACCTCTAAGCAATATTTAGAAACTAATAATTAACAGGGCACCTTAGAGAATAATTATTATTTCCTAATATAAAAGGAACTACACAACTAATCACACTCAAAGCAACTGCAATTTACAAATTGCAATACTGAACTAATTACTCAACATGGCGTCTACCATTATTTATATTAATTCGAGTCACCAGTAGATGGCAGCACTTGCGGCAGAAATACTCGGAGTGCGTTCTTTAATCACATGTAGTACGCATTTGTGATCATTGTAAGTCGTTCAGAATGATCACATTCTTACAGTCTGATAGTTTTAGTTTACCCAGAATTCGTGCAGATCTAACACATTCACAATAAATATTGACATTTACAACATGTTTGATAAATTAGTTGTGAGTTCAAGTCTCAGTGATGTTTTCTAGCTACATGTGACAATTCTGTCTGAAGGCACAAAAAAGATCCCGAGCTAAGTGCGTATACCTAGCGATTCCCCTTCTTTTTTACATTGAAGGAACTATGTACACACATTCTTAGATTAGATGTATACTAATGAATCTTGAAAAACTAGTATTTAATGCGGGTGTCGTAGGTCTGTAATAAATATCCGTGTTAGATATGTATAAAATTAAAATAAGCATTTAATAGCATACGCGTAAAGTTGTATGCTGCAATGAGAGAAAATGGTTGCGGTCATCTGAGCACATCACTACCTGATCGGATTTTCACTGATCAGCGATCATGTATCTGTAAGGCCGAACAGCTTTAGTTAAATAACTGTCATTTCTGTCATCTGTTAACGTGTGGAGGTTCTTTTATTTGTTTTCATATTTTATCTATTTTCTAATATTAAATAAAATATCTTTTGCTCATTTGATGATAATATAGATAATAACAGAAATAGAAATTTAGTTTTGTGACTAAATTTTGCCGCCAACTACATCTGATCACTAACCACAATTTTTGTTTGCTACAAAAAATGGCGACCGCTTCATAAGCGTCGAATAATACCGTTCGGCTGACCGATACATGATCGGTCTAATAGTGATCTGCTTGGATGAACGCATCCATTGGTGATGCCATTATGAAGTCATTTTGAAATTTTCTGATTATAAAATCGTTTCGTAAGTGTGGGGTTACATAAAAAAAATTTTTAGAAAATAATTATTGCAATTTAAATTTGAACTAAAAAATTGTTTTCAATTGAAAACTGTGGCTCATCACTTGATTAATAATTGATACCCTATAAAATGTGATTTGGTGCCTTTCACATGGTCAGTACCCGATGAGGATTTTTATACAGACATATGTGTCTGAGGAATAGTTTTCAACAATCTTTTGCTGATGGAACGACTCGACGAGGCTGTTAAAGGTGATTAATTGGTCACGTGGTGTACGATCATTTATGAAAATTCGTTATAAGAACACAGAATAACAAAATTATTGTGAAAAGAAAAGTAAAAATAAAAATAATTATTGAAAATCTTTACAAACGAGGTTACTAACGAAATTTTAAAAACCTTATCTTATTTTTTGGACCCCTCCATTTGTTGGGGTCTAGAACCGCCACTGGATATGATGAGCAGATGAGCAGTGTAATGGACTTTTTTTAATTGAATGAAATTAATTTTAGACCGTATTTTTCTCTGTAAAAGGGAGTCCTCATGACTTGCATTATAAGGATGCAATCTGGAACGGAACTGTCAATTTCAAGCGTTTTAATTGTTTAGACCGAGCTCCATGATGCCGAAAACCAATCCAATCACATAAAATTGATAGTGCCGGATGTTCGGAACATGGGGTCTCCAACGGTTAATCTGTGTCGAGAAATTTTCAAGCACATTTCCTTTTGGGCTGTTTGGAAACGTGCCGTCTCTGGTGCATCGATTTCAATGACAAATCAATAGAGTTCTTCCTTACTACTCTGTACACAGACACACGGAGATATAGACACACAAACACATATACATATACAGATATACAGGAACACAGACACAGACGGAATGCCAATTCGAATAAATTTTCTACTTTCGAGTTTCAAAATATCCATTTTCATCATATGGAACTTGATGTGTCTTATGACACCAATATTTTATTTTCTATCTAGATACTAAATAGATGAGAAAGTAATAAACGTATTAGGTATTTGACACTGAAAGATAATGCATAAATATAAAAACAATTTGTCGAAATAAGTCATAGAAACGTCACAATGAATTAAAAACTAAAGCAAATTTTAACAAACGGTTTGGAAACTGCTGCAATGCTGCCGAAATTTCACGACATTTGCAATTCTACTGAAATTTCAACCCTACAAAACTATAAAAGATTACAATTTTTTGCACTTAATTACGCCTTATTGATAAACCCAAATGTTCTATATGATGAACTGAAAGCGAAAGGACAAATCTCTGAAAACGATAATGAAAATTCAGACGGGAACTTCAAAGAACACCAACAGACTTACATTGGAAAAAATCATTGAACTTTTTACTTTTATCAAGGAAGAAACTGATTGCTTAAAATTGGAAAATGAGTTGGAAAACTGTAAGAGTCTCGATGAAACAACATTTAAAGTCTATCAGAGAAGAAAGGCTCAACTTTTTAAACAACTAAATGAATGGGATAATATTAAATTTGACAGCGACAGTCATAATAAAAAGAAAAGTAAAGTATTTTTAGATTATTTTAAAATTTTCACGACACCATACGTATACGTTTTAATTATCTTAAATATAGAAAGGTTTTTCATAAAAATGTATTTATCTCATAAATAAAATATTATCAATGTTTTAAACTAAATATACAGTTTCTATCAAACAGAAATAGGTAATATCTTTTACGAAGTGCTGGAATATATTTTGCATGTACTGTGGACGTTGCAAATCCCACTTTTCAAGCATGTACAGCAACATATTTCCACATGCATATTCATTTTGTTCTATCTACGGTTTTGTACATTGTGCAAACATTTTCAGAATTAGAGACTTAATTCCATTGTACTTAGGTGCATATATTCTTTAATATAAAATGTATAAATTAGAAATGTTTAAACTAGGATACACATCTCTCTGCACATCGTCAAGTCACGGCCGTCTAGACGGCCGAGGTCCAGTGATCTACTGCTGCTTTAATTGTGATTGTACGTACTTTGGAAGTTCAGAGTAGATATATAGTTTATTTCAAACTTATTGACAACATAAAAAACGTCGGCTTCTTTGACGGTGGTAAAGTACATCCAATACCTACTCCTACAAAGTTGTGATACAGGCACATTCACTGGATATAATACGCAACGGCGGTTCTTCTATAGGGTCATTTGGTCAATGACCTCCCACATACAAATAAAAAAAATAGAGTTATTCATTCTCTGAAGATTAAAAATATATAATATATATATTTTTAATATTCTTAAAAATATATATATATATATTACATATTTTTAAACTTCAGAAAATGAATAGCTCTATTTTTTATTTGTATGTGGGAGGTCATTGACCAAATGACCATATAGAAGAACCGCCGTTGATAATACGTCTGTCCCTTATGGACAAAACTCGTTACAAAGACGGACACACATTGTCATTATTATGCATGATATCCAAATGTAGTCCATAATTATACACTTTTTATCTACTACTGGATGTATTTGTGTTGTTTGAGAACCAGCAACCAGCAGCAAGCCACTTGAATAATCAAAAGTAAATGTTATTTGTTTAAAGAAAATTGTACATATTATTTCAAAAATTTCTGGTTATAGGCATAAAAAAACTCTGATACCAATTATTAACTAATGAAATATTTTTGAAGCTGTGACTGGAAGATTCTCTAATTACATAACTATATCTAATGAAACGTTGTTCCTATTTATTTTCATCTATGAATTACACATTTTTTAATTAAAAATTATATATTTGCAACTCTGTATAAGAAGAAATTCTCACTTTCACATTCGCGTATCTAATCTTAGAATATAAACCCACCCCTTAGAATAATACAATTTATCGATTTGTTTCCGTGGCGATACATAAACGTCAACAATTAAAAACAAATCAACAAACGATATTTCGAGGTAAAAATCTCGCAAACATCATTTTCAAATTATACTGAGTGTATCACAACTTGTCCGAAAAATTTTAATTAATTAATAAATAAAAATAAAAAATAAAAAACAAAAATAAAAAAAAGTGAAATTTTGTTTAATTTTAACCAGATATGCAATTTTAAATAAGAGTCGATTTCACTAAGAAAAAATGTTAAAAGTCCAACAAAAAAAACAAGATAAAAATTATTAAAGTTACAGTAATTGCAACTTTAATAATTTCGTTTTCTTTGGACTTTTATTAAAATTTTCTAGCGAAATCGACTTCTTATTTATAGGTGCATATCTGGTTAAAAATTTTCGGACCTTTTATGTCGTTTTCTGGATTTAAGGATGCATATCGGATTAAAATTTATCGAATTTTTTGTCCCTTAAAACAAATTCTAGATGTGCTCCTGTACTCAACACATTTAAAATGTACATGAACTAGTATCAATTTTTAATTATGATAACACTAAATAATGTGGCAAAGTAGGGATGCGAGGTATATTTATAAGGGTGGCAAAGGTAAAATAATATATACGGTCTTATCGAAACCATAGGAGGCGGTATCATTGATAAAAAATCAAGGATGACAATGTTAGTAAAATAAAGAATTTTACTGTAGGTACTTTTGTATATGGATGACCGAAAAATTGCAAAATATATTTGTAAATGATAATTATTTGTAAAAGATAATTATTTATGAATGATTGGGTTTCATTATAGGACCTATCTATCCATTAATGAACAATATTTATTATCTGCCAAAAGCTGGGGATGGAGACAGCCCCTTCCTGCCCCTTTTGGCGCCGCTCATGTAAGTAGGTATATTAATTTTACTGGTATGAAATCCCGAATTTGACAATCAGTTTTAAACGGAAGGTATTTTTAATGTAGTACAATGTCATGTCATAATACATGACACGATATTGGTGATATTACTTTCAAATTTAATAAATTTTATTTTGAACTTAAGATCAAAGAGCGCTGTGGTCCGGTGAAAGTCCTGTCATTGGCCAGCGCCAACTTGATTAGTTCAACAGTTGTCACGCAGGTGGAGCCCAATCTCACGAGTGTATTCTCATGGCGACTTTAGCATAGAACGGATTCCGAGTGCCTGTTTACGGTTTCTTTATTTGTTATTAAACTAGTATTAATTTATTGTTAAGTGTCACTTTAGACAATTTTGGTTGATTGTTCTTACGCCATCCTAATTCTACAAAATGTTTCTGTGTTAAAAATGTGTTGTGTTTATGTTTTTGGTACAAAAATAACATTTGGATTTTTAGTAGAAAGGAGAAATACGTTCTCTAAAAAGGTAAGTGTTATTCAGTTGTTTGTAAGTAATTTCGATTAAAGGATTTTATAGTAGAAACTTGGAATGCTATTGTTTTTTCGTTGAAGATAATTTTGTGCAGTATAATTTTGTTTAGTAATGTTAGGTTATACCTAGAACACTGTGGTACCAAACAGTTGGAGAATCGAAGAAAATTTCAATAAAATAGGGAAAAATCATTTTATAATAATTGTATGCAACGAGAGGCGACAATTTAATCATTATGTAAAATAGTATGCAAATTTCTGCAGTCTAACACGCGAAAATGCTAATTTTATGCCCTAGTTGAATTTAATTTGTCCTGAACTAAGCAGCCAATTATTGATGATAATTGTGTTAAGTTTACGTAGGTAGGTACGTTTTCTATAAAAAAAATAAAAACACGTAATTTTATTTCAATTTATCAAATTATCTGAGAAATGTAAATTATTTTTTTCGCCAGAAAGTTAAATATTTAAGTGGATCTACTTAAATCGGTGAAAATAAAAAAAATATGTGGATTTGTTTAACTTTTTTGATTGATGTTATCTATTAATACCAAGCTGATAGATACCTAAAATATTCTAAATCCAAGTGATCACTGGCAATTATTTAAAATAAAACCAGGAGTTTTTTACAATTTATAACTGTATTGCGGGATTTTGGTACCTAGCAAGGGTTTGATAGTTTAACATTTAAAACCTAACTCGTCTATCAACTAACACATCAAGATATTGAGATTATACGATTATAGAATACGTATTTCTATTATTTTTTTATTTATTTATATCTACCTAATTTATTTGTGTAGGTAGGTATCTATCATGGAGAGTGGATGCACCAATTTTCATACCTAGGTATCTTTCGTTGACGCAACGATCTTTATTCAATGATAAAAATGCATTACGCTGCTTTAGTGCTGTTTTTGAACAAGAAAGCATATCATTTATTTCATTAGTACAAAAATTAATTATTAAGTTAATTACCTTAATAGCCCTATTTATTACTTTTAGTTATAGCTATATAGTGAGCGACAATATTCAGACAAAATACCCCTCACCCTGCATATTTCAAACAAAAGAGGATGAAAGGTACAATTTAGCTTTTATATTGATATAGGTATCATAGCAATATTTGCTAGTAAAAACATGAAGTAGGTATACCGCTACCTACATCCAAAAACCCGTTCGGCATTCCTTTGTATAGCGCCGACACAAAAATAATAGCTAAATAGCCCAAGACGTCTTGTTATAATGCCGCAAGTCGATTGTCATTTGCCGGCAATAAGCAATTAAATTTATCTTACACATTTTACCAACAATAAAGTATTTTACAAGACTCTGGGATAAATGAATTTTAGATGGGAAAAACAAAACAACATCACTTTTAATGGAAACGAAATTATTTATTGGGAAAGACACTACTTAAAAAAGCGACGTTAGCCCGCCCTTGTCGTCAGAATATAAACATAAAACTTTAAATCGCTGTTAAAATTTTTCTATTGATGAGAACGAAAAATAAAAAAACATGATCCCTCTTAAATACCATGTGGATTTAATTAAACGTATAAAGTTTATTTCAAACTTATTTGCAACATAAAAAACTTTAGCTTTTTTGGCGACAATAAAGAGATCAAAGGAGCGAACGTTTTTTATGTTGCACATGTTTGAAATAAAATGTAACTTTTACTGCGTTATGTAAGGTAAACAGAGTAGAAACCGTAATTTTCACAAATATTTTTTACTGCATGTCAGAGGTGCGACATTTTGTAGGTGTGACAGGTATACAAGCAAATTATCTGTTAATTGCAAATACTGTAGTTAATTAATATATTTGCGGACATAATACCTAATACCTATAGTTAATTTCAAACTTATTTGCCAAATAAAAAACGTATCTTTGACGGTGGTAAAGGGATAAAAAAGCCGCCGTTTTTACTTTCTTATAACTAATATAGGGAAGTATAGTAATCGTGATTTTTTCTACCTCGAGATTTTGATTGACATATATACGTTTTGAACCTTTCTGAATCTATTCTGACTATTTTGCGAATGATGTCTGTCGGTGCGTATGTGCGGATGTGTGTGTGGATGCGTGTGTGTGTGTGTATGTGTGTATCCGCGATAACTTAAGAAATACTAAACCCGAACAGTTAAGATTATCAACAACATTTCAGGTGACACATTAAATTTGGTGAATGTGGTACCACCAGAAGAGACATAATGAATGAAAGAAGAAAAAAGGTACAATTTCGGGAAAAAATTAATTGCATTTCTGGACGAATCTCAACCAATTATAATGAAAAACATAACTTTATGAAAAAATAATCTGTCCGCATGTCTGTAGTATCGCGATAGCAGCCACAGTTTTTGAGATAAAGCTCTCAAATTTGGTACACTTGTTCTAAAGGCCAAAGACAATGAAAAATTCGGTGATGAGCAAAATTGGCCAGCTGAAAGGGGGTCCACGGGACCCAAACTTTTTTGTATTTGGCTTTACAAAAAAATATAGTCTTGATGAAAGCGAATAAAATATATTTTACAAGTACTTAAATAAAGCTGATGTAAACAAATATTTTTTACATTTGGCCTCATAAAATGGTGTTGGGATAAATTAAACAGTTTGACGTTTGAAAAGTCTAATTTAGTTACAAAAATGTCAATGTCAACAACAAAAAATTATTAAAATATATGACATGAATTATTATTGACAATATCGAATGACGCTGATAATTATTTAAAAATTTTAATGAAAAATTTCAAGATACGCTATTAAAATTTAATTAAGGCAAAGTTTACAGAATTATTTATTCTGTAAACTTTGATTGAGGTAAGTGAGGAATTAAATAGAATGATTTTTTTTAGATCAAGATGATACACTGGTATAAGAAAGTTATGTGCTGGCCACATCAGATATTTTATGCAAATAAGTTTGAAATATGTAAAGCATAGGTACATTTTATGTACTTGTATAAAAAAATCAAGCTTCAAACTGATTATTTCGTGATAAATTAACCCATAATAAGAGGTATATTTTTATATTTTAACAAAACAATTGGAATATTATATAAAATATTAATGAAGTAGGTCTGGACACATTATTTTTATTTTTAACATCTTCAGTTCAGAAATAGATTTATCTCGTGTCTTACCGCCTTGTTCTCTGGAGAGAGATACTGATATACCGATATATAAATTACCTGATTTAAAGTTGTCCATATCGTCACAAGTTGTCTTTGTAATAAGTCGGTATGTATGTAAAGACAGATAAAACGAAACAGTCAATCAATGGTTATTTTAAACTATTAATGTTGTATATACTGGGGCATTGCCCATTGGGAATATTTAAGTTTACTTCAAATTTATTTGCAATATAAACAACGTCGGCGTCTTTGATGGCGGTAAAGGGATCAAATAAGCCGACGACGTTTTGTACGTTGCAAATAAGTTTGTAATAAACTATATTATTTTATACTGTTAACACGGTTAACTTTTTGACAGTATTTCTTTCACTGCAATTTTCCTTTTACGACTTAATAACTGCCTGCTCAAACAGACAACAGACCCATGTTCTATCGAAGGGCTTGTTATACAGTCACAGTCAACAATACCAGCGGACATCACACTCAGCTATCGGCACTTTGATGTTGGTATGGCAAAACTGAGTCACTCACAAATGTTGGCTGGAACTTTAATACACAGTCAACGCAAAAGTTATTCCATTGTAGGAATTATTTCATTTAATTTATCATGCAAAAATTTAAAATTTTTTACTTTTAGTCACGTTTTGGAAAGCTAAAAAATCAAATTAACTAAAAATAGTTATTTAATTTTTCAAGGGGCATCTGCATTGTCTGTATAATAGTCCGGGAGCGAGCGACAAATTTGATTGACTCATTAACTTAGTAAATTTGTTTTTCGCAATGTATAATATATTGGTTGGTGTACAGTTTATTTTAAACTTATTTGCAACATAAAATATCTGATGTGGCCAGCATATAACTTTCTTATACCAGTATATATCATCCTGATCTAAAAAAATCACTCTATTTATTTCTTCACTTACCTCAATTAAATTTTAATAGCGTACCTACCTTGAAATGTTTCATTAGAATTTTTAAATAATTAATTATCAGCGTCAATCGATACTATCAGTAATTCATACATGTCATATATTTTAATAATTTTTTGTTGTTGATATTAACATTTAGATCTTTCAAACGTCAAACTGTTAAAATTATCCTAACCCCATTTTATGAGGCCAAATGTGTAAAATATTTCAGTTTACATCAGCTTTATTCAAGTACTTGGAAAATATATTGTATTCGCTTGATATAGTAGACATATATTTAAAATATGATTTATAATTTTTTTTCAAGAATGTATTTTTTTGTAAAGTCAAATACAAAAAAGTTAGGGTCCCATGGACTCCCTTCAGCTGGCTAATTTTGTTCATCACCGAATTTTTCATTGTCTTTGGCCTTTAGAACAAGTGTACTAAATTTGAAGGCTTTACCTCAAAAACTGTGGCTGCTATCGCGATACTACAGACATGCGGACAGATTTTTTTTCATAAAGTTATGTTTTTTCATTATAATTCGTCGAAATTCGTCCAGAAATGCAATAAAAATTTTTAATTTTTTTTCCCGAAATTGTACCTTTTTTTTCTTTCATTCATTATGTCTCTTTTGGTGGTACCAGATTACCAAATTTAATGTGTCACCTAAAATGTTGTTGACAATCTTAACTGCCAAATTTGGGATGTCTCCCATTAGTATTTTTTTGAGTTATCGCGGATACACATCCATCACACACTGCCACACACACGCACCGACAGACATGATTCGGAAAATAGTCGGAATGGATTTAGAAGGGTTCAAAACGTATATATCAATCAAAATCTCGAAGTCGAAAAAAAATCACGATTACTATACTTCCTTATATTAGGTATAAGAAAGTAAAAACATCGGTTTCCGTGATCTATTTACCGTCGTCAAAGTAGCCGACGTTTTTCATGTTTCAAATAAGTTTGTACTGATAAACTATAAGTTCCGCGGGTACACGAGCATTCTTTAGAAAGCAGTCATGTATAGGGCGACAGTGCACCTCTACCGCATAGCCGCGTACCCCAACTATCGCATAGCCGTGTACCCGATATAGATAAATATACCAACGTGTATGTCCTTCTAATGAGTGAATGACAAGTCTGCCATGCGAGTAGGGGGGTCAAGGGGCGGGGAGGGTGCATGAACATAAAGAATAATATCTTTGACTAAATTCAGTGCGTCCCATGAGATCTGATTCCCACGAAGTCTAATTCCCACGAGATCTAAATACCCCAAAATTATTTTCCCACGAGATCTAACACATCGCCCTGTATATCTGTTCCACTTTCCGATTGTGTTTTATTATGGATGTGTACTTAAAAACACCGATTTCAAATTCCAATGAGATCTAAAGAGTCCGAGACGAAAGTCCAATGAGATCTAATTCTAACGTGATCTAATTTCAACCAGTTTACTTCAGCTTTCCGAATAGACCAATTCAAAAGTCCTACGAGATCTAAAACCCCGAAATGAAAATCCCACGAGATATAATTCCCACGAAATCTAATTGTGACCTCATCTCATACATAACATCCAGCGACGTACGCATACTGAGTGACATCCTGATCTTCAATAGAAAATCGGAATGTTTCGATGAAGGAGCAGAAGAAGTACATGGTCAAGGGGACAGCTGCGGCCTACTTGCCAGGCGTCCGCCTCCTCCACTATTATCATTACCCAACTATGACAAACTTACAATTAATGTCGAACAACAAATACACATATCAGCGAATCAAATACCTGTTGAGTTGTGAAGAATAAATAAAAAATAAAAAAATTAAAAAAAAAATCCTAACAATACATATTGAATATAACCTGAAATGGTAATAAGTACCATATTAATTCTATAAGGGGGCTGGTTCATAAATTTAAACAAAAAAAGAAATTTTGAAACTTGAACACCTAGTTACACTATACAGGGTGTAACTGAAGTATGTTAATATATTTCAGGGTGGTATTCCTTAGCTAATTTTAAGAAAGAAAATAGTAACGCCCTGTATAAAATTAAAAGCGATCACATCTTAAGAAAAGTCATTCAAGTAATTATATTTTCTTTTTTTTTGCTGTCTCAAGTCAATACGTCTCATATAGAATGATACAAAAAAAAGACACAAAATAGAAAAAAAAAAAGAAAATAATTGGATACAAATATTTTCAATACTTAGCCCCAAGTGTATGTACTATGCTTCAACTACATATTAAAATTGCAAATTATTAAGAATTAAAAAGATGTAAAACAGTGGATGTCAGCACAAAATCGAGATCTTTATAATAGGATATAAACATGTGTATCTTTTACATGTGCATGTAATAAGTAAGAGATTACTTTTTACTTGTTACATTTTCAATTATTTATATTGAAAAACATAACCGTAATTAACTCTTTTTTCTTTTGGTTACTTAACATGTGTAGTATTAGAAATTATGTAAAAAACAATCAAAATAAACATAACTGCAAGATTTTATTGGGACTGCTTCGAGTGCTTATAACGGAATAATAATAAATTTGAATAAATGCTCTTGTAAGTATATTATAATGCTCAGTCTCGCTGACTCAGCCAGCCTATTTGGGCCTCAGATTGTTGTGTCTCCATCTCGCCCGAGGCGCGCTGCTTACAGCGTGGCCACGCTACAGCGCCCTCGCAGAGTATTCTGCTTCGATGATCTTGGCCCTGTAGACAATCAAATACCATATTTGGTATTGTACCATTACGTTAACGGCTTCTGTACTCAACGTACTTTACGTTGCGCCATTACGTCAACGGCTTACGTTCCCAACGTACTTTACGTTACGTCAGTACGTCAACGGCTTACGTACCCAATGTACTTTACGTTGCGCCATTACGTCAACGGCTTACGTACTCAACGTACTTTACGTTGCGCCATTACATCAACGGCTTACGTACTCAACGTACTTTACGTTGCGCCATTACGTCAACGGTTTTAGATAATGAGCATTAAAAATTATGTACTAAACAAACAAAATAAACACAACTGCAAGATTATAACTTTTATTGGTACTGCATCAAATGCTTACAACGGAATAATAATAATTTTGAATAAATGCTCTTGTATATTATAATGCTGTCTCGCTGACACAGCCAGCCTATTCGGGCCTCAGATTGTTGTCGCCGTATCTCCATCTCGCCCGAGGCGCGCTACTTACAGTAGGAATAAAGTAGTTAATTATTCTGGTACAAAGCATGAATGAGAATGTTATACTAAAACTTTTAACGAATTGTAATAATTGTAATTAAGGGCAATATTTTTTTCCCAGTAGAACCGTTGCCGGACAGTCCTACCATGGACTCCGACACCTCACGAGAGTTCGTTTGAACTTCAGTGTTAGTGTCGCCATATCAAAGGAACTAATCCACTTCATGATATATTTGTCATAAATTGAACGGCTCATTTTCCTTAAAAAACCGTATGTTCACCTTACAGTCCAATAACATCTATATACATCTTTGCATGGTTTATAGTTTAAAAAATAAGCAAATCCTGTAATACTTTTAAAATCAATATATTTTTATATTCTAGTAATATTTCCGCAGTATTTCTGGCGTAGTGATTTCGCTGCCTTACTTGTCACTACGCCTCTGAGTGCTGCATATGTAAGGCTTTAGTATCTAAGGCAACGTCACATTTTTAGATCTCGTGGGAATTTTAATTCGGGGTGTTTAGATAGGTTACAAGGTAAAACGCATTCGGAAAGCCGAACGTATATACAGGGTGATGCGTTAAATCTCATGGGAAACTGGCATCCAAGTTTTACATCTCGTGGGAATTAGATTCCGCGGGAATTAGATTTTGTGGGAATTAGATATCGTGGGGAAATATACACATATCATCGGACTTTTTTTATCGGTCAAAACTCATTCGGAAACCCGAAGGGTGGCTATTAGAATTAGATCTTATGGGAATTAAATGTCGTGGGAATTAGATCTCATGAGACTTTCTCACTAAATTTAGTAAGGATAAAATGTTTTTCATGGATTATTATGGGCATCATAAAATGACCCAAAAAGTTTGTCTGCCACTTAACCTTCGGGACAAAATATATCTGCCAATTAGTGCTGGAAAAAAATAATCGATTAATCGATCATTTGATTTTTATTTTGTAAATAATCGATTAATAGATTATTTAATCAGTAATCGATTATTGATTATTGAGTAAACAATTATCGATTATTGATTAAGTATCAATTAATCGATTCATCAATAATCGATTAATTAAAAATAATCAAACGGTTTGTTTTTATTTCTCTAATTTAAATATGTAGGTCGATGACAGTGAGAATAACAGTTTTTGCCAAAAACATCACACCACCACATTATCTAGTGAAAATTGGAAGGTCGCACATTCGCACCTCAAAAATGGATTTATAACATTTTCAATCCGTCCGTGCTTTGAGATAAAACCACGAGGGGTGAACACGGTCGCCCATCAGCTGTGCTGAACCACGCTAACCGATTCGCGACTGTGGGTCCCCCTCCACTGCTAATGGTCAAACGTAAATTGCACATACCAATGACCTTGTTCGCACCTTCGTGATTATATCTGTATAGGTTTCTGGTTTAATACCTGGTGAAAACGTCTCCATAATAAACTCGCTGCGCCATTTATTATAAAAAATTGTCCTATCTTAATAAGTATGAGATTATTAACAGTATTTTAATGGTGTTGTTAGCGTATCTAACTTGTAATTGGAAACACCTTTGTGGTGCAACCCGTGGAACATTTTTTAATTATAAAAATTGTAACCAAGAAGCGGTTTGGACTCCACTATAAACTGTCCGTCTCCTGTATTCAAACAAATTTAAATTTCCTGGATTTCAGAGAGTTACTTATATGCGACATGTGGCGGTTAAAACACATTTTAAACACAAATTTCTGGCATACAGAACTGTTTGCGACAATAGATAACATGTCAAACATAAAGTTGAGCAGTAAAAACTACAGTTCAAAATCTCAAACTATTTTTGCGTTACATTGGTAAATGGTAAATAGTAATGGGATGCACCCCGTATCTAACTTGCATTGGACACATTATTTTATATTATTTACAGAATAATTTGTGATATTCTGCATGAATAGATTTTTATTAAAACGTGTTAATTTTTATAGGTACCTTATTGTATGAACTTAAATTATATTTCAATTTTAAAAATAAAAAGTTATGTCTGCGTCGATTTTGGGACACTAACAAATAATATAATTTATGTAATAATAAGAACAAAGATAAAAACATTTAAACTAAAAGTTTGCCAAACATTTTCTAAACGTAGGTAAAAGACGTACTATAAAATCTAACTCGAAAATTTACCCAATGTTATAAGCAGAAACAAGTTTGTTGTTTCAAGATTATAAATACGAAATTTACATTTTTTATATATTTTATTTTATATTTTTAGTGTACTAAAAAGTGGCCAAGTGGACATTTTTTTAATTATTTTAATAACGTTTTCACATGAAAATAGTAAACCCGTATTTTTTATTAATAGAATAAAAATTGATTTCAGAACTTATCTTGGTTGGCATTGGCTGTAATTGTGCAGGTGATATTTACCGATTTAAAGGTACAGATATACCAAAAGAGCAAACAGGAGCGAGCATGAGCGAGCGAGGATTCCTTCTGTTTAGTCGTTTGCTGTGTACAACTTTTCGCATGAGCGAATGTTTTCTGCGAGATTGTTTGCATATATTTAGGGCAGATCGAAACCAGAGCGGGACATCAAAGATAAATCATGTTCTTGCTAGTTTGGTATTGAAAGATATTTTTATATCTTTTATTGTTCTCTGAACATTGGCGGTGATAGTTCGCAATACAAGGAAATAATGATGTAATCAAAACAAAATACTAAATTCTTCTAATAAATCAAAAACCATGTGGGATATAGTTAGAGAAAACACAAATGTTAGTAGTAAAAATAAACAGTTACCTTCGAAAATAATAAATTCGAAAAAAGAAAGTTTTGACAATGTACAAGATATTGCAAATGGGTTTAACAAAAATTTCATTGATTCGGTAAATGAACTTACCTCCACATTTAATACTGATTTCTCTGATGTAACTACTGTACAAAAAATTAATAATTCCATGTTTTTAATGCCTATTACAGAAAATGAAGTTCCGGATATTATCAACTCTGTTTGCAAGAAAAAATCATCTGGTCTGGATGAGGTGCCATGTTGTTTAATTAAAGAAGTTAGTATTCACTTGATTAGTATCTTAACATACCTCATAAATTTATCTTTCCTAAATGGACACTTTCCATCTCAATTTAAAGCAGCACTGATAATTCCAGTTTATAAAAAAAATGATCCTCACTCGATGGAAAATTATAGACCGATAGCACTTTTATCCGTATTTTCCAAAATGTTTGAAAAGGCATTTGAAATAAGATTAAATGCATTCTTAAGTAAACACAACCTGTCAACCCCTGAACAATATGGATTTTGTAAAAATAAATCAACTCAAGATGCTGTTCTCTCCTTTTATAATAAAATCTTACATAATTTTGATGAAAAATTAAGGTCAGCTGGCATTTTCTTTGATCTATCACGGGCCTTTGACACCATTAATCATAATTTGTTATTAAGAAAACTTGAAACATATGGTATCCCTGGCCTAGCGTTGAAATGGGTAAATTCCTACTTATTGGAGAGAACACAGTCAGTTAAGATCGTACAAGATGGAGTAGAGTGTCTTTCGGATAGTGTTAACATGTTAACAGGGGTACCACAGGGCAGTGTCTTGGGTCCGTTGTTGTTTAAAATATTCGTCAACGATTTAGTAGTCAACATAAATAACTGCTTTTTAACTCTTTCTGCAGATGACACCTCTGCTATCATAACTGCTACAAATGTAGACCTTTTAAGTAAAAATGCTACTTATGTGTAAATAAAATGTCACAGTGATGTCTCAACAATGGCTTAATACTAAATGAGCAAAAAACTGTATTTCTAATGTTCTCTCCAATTGGTACAAAGCTGGATTTTAGTCTCTTGGTTAGGGGTAATCATAATCTTCATCAGAATGATTTTGTGAAATTCTTAGGTGTACATATGGATAAGACTATGTCATGGGAGATTCATATAGAGCATCTAACAAACAGACTGGCTAGTCAAAACTTTGCTCTCCTCCAAATGAGAGACTCTGTTAACTCTGATACTCTGAAAGTTTTTTATTACGGCAATATCTATTCGGTTCTGCAATACCTATTGCATATTGTGCTGGGGAAATAGTTCCGGAATAAAAAAAGGTGTTCATTTTGCAGAAAAGAATATTGAGAAGTATGTTTAAACTTACCTACAATACATCCTGTAGGAATTATTTTAGACAGCATATAGCATACTCACTATTTACTGCATATACATTTTGCAATCAGTATGTATTGTCAGGAAGAATATTAATAATCTTTTAAAATGTGGTGATATAAATAAGTACAGCACTAGATCAGCAAAAAATATTTTTGTACCCAGCCATAGATTAGAGCAAATAAAGAAAGGTCCCTTTATCTCTTCAATAAAAATGTATAACCACCTCCCACAAGTTGTAAAAAATGCAAACAATTTTTAACATTTAAGAAGCTTGTAAGAAAATATTTAGTGGAGCAGTGCTTTTACTCTTATGAGGAATACTACCTCTCTAATTAATGTTATTAATCTAATTTAATTAATTTTGTGATAATAAAAATAATTGTGTACCTTTACTTAGTCATAATTGTTAATTATGTTTGTTTGTCTTTATGTCATATGTTTAGTAATCTACCATTATATATGTGTACATGTGTTTGTGTATGTGTGTATATATATGTGTATATATGTATATATGTGTAGGTATATATTAATATTGATAGTTTTTTTTGTGGGGATTTCGGTCAGGTATAACAAATTTAATTTTTTTTTCTAACGTTTCGGTTTATTACACCATCATCAGAGAACTACAATTATTATAATATTTTAAAAACATAGTTATGGTTATTGTACATTAAAATTTACTTACACTATTAATTATTAGGAATTTGTTTTAAAAAATTTTGTTACATGTTGTTTGGTTGTCTGTTTTAACGCAACTGAGATATTTTAACATAGTTTGTGGGCTCTTAAAGTTTTGTTTATGTTACAGAGATAACGTTGGAATGTACCTATATGGTTTATTGTGGGTGTTTTGCTTAAATAGTGAATATACAAATAAGATATTTTATTTCAAGAATTATTATTTTGTATTGGTCAGATGTAAAAATTGATTTCATGAAATCAATTTTTACGGAGAAACTTTTGGGGTCTATTTCGCTCCACTAATTGTGCACAATATTTTAATCGTTGCTAGTGAAGAAAAAACACTCGGTATATAAATCCGAGTAATTATGTATGTATTAGTATAACTTATCATCACTATAAAACTCCCACGTGTCGTGTCCATCGTGACGACGAAAATAACACGAAACATTTTTAGGATCGCTGCTTGAAGGTCTGCTCGAAGGGCGGGAGATGCTTTAATAATATATAGAGTGCATGAATGCATGGGCATTTTCTCGGAATCGGTCCTTTTTGGTAGCTTGGGCGTACCCGAAACACTCACAATAAGCTTTTTCTTTTTGTCTCGCACGCACTTGGACTGCTCCTTATACGGGGTGAATATACACGTTGCTCCGAAAATAAAAAAAGAAACGAAATTAAAATCGACATTCTACTGCTAAAATACGCGGTTATCTAAGTTTGGAATCGCATCTTTAAATTAGTTCCAAATAGAGAGCTTAGATAATGAATTTTATATTGAAACAGACAGAGGAATTTGGAATTTAAAAAAATTCCCCCGTCAAAATCTAGATTAGTAGGTATTGCATATGTAAACACTTAATTATTATAATGATTGTTAAAATTATAAATGATACAAAATTAAAAATAAATTTGTTCTAACAATTGATTAAAATCATTTGTTAATGAAATAATTCAATTTTAATGATAAGTAAAAGTAAGTACACCTGTATGTTTCCCATTTATTGATAGGGGATCGCTTATTAAACAAGAAAGATTGTAAATTAAAAAAATAATTAATTAATTAATTAAAAACCTAAACCATAATTTGTTGCATATTTATATATTCGTTGTCCAGTAAATTTTAAAAAGCCCTTTATTCATGATAAAAATTGTTGCTTCAATCATAGTTTACTTTTTCATATACCTGAAGCTTTCAGGGCCCACATCTATAAAGTATGACCAAACAACACTTGGGAGTTTTGGGGTATCCACGTAAGAGACAACTTTCTATCCTATGGTGATGTTAAAAAATCATTTTCCCATTCCAACAATTTCAATATTCACTGTTCAAGAATAAACAAAATTATTTTTAAAATTCATTTAAATATTGACAATTGTTAAAAATCTAAATTAATTAATGATGATATCTTCCAATAAAGATTTTCATTAGCGATTTTTAGGAGATCTCTATAATGGATCAGAAGTCAAGCCAGAAACTATTAAAAAAATTAACCTGTTTCTAGCTATTTATTGCCTTCAATATTATCGGGAGAGAATCCTACCTCTTGCCGGCTAGAGCTGTATTGAAACAGCGACTTACAAGACAACTATTGTGAATCTCTCTGTTAAGCACCTGCAATCACCAAACTAATCTTTATAACGAGTTTAACAAATTATCACCTAGATATATTTATGAGGATATTTAGTTCGTACGCAATAATAATAATAATAATGCGTATTAAAAAAAATTGTATATATACAAATACATACAAAGTACATCTTTTCCAAAAGGAAATGGCATTATCAAGGCCTTTTCAGACCTCCCTGAGGTACCCAACGCATCTAACTTAAACTTAACATACATCTAAAAACAAAATATGCATTACACAATAATTAAGTCGAACGCCTTACTATAATCAAGAAGGACTAAGTAAGTAACCTCTGAATTGCCTATCGCAGTAGTCTTTATTAACAGATATTAAGTAACGATGTGGCTGTACTATGGTGTTTCCAAAAGGTGAGTGGCACGAATTTCTTAATATAATCTGGATCTCCAATTGGTATTGTTCGACCTTGAGAAAATGTACCTGTATAAGGGGCCGCCATACTGTGGGCAATCTAGTTTCGAATAACCGATTAACCTTGTAACCGGTTTTTGGTTTTGTGTAAAACTGCGAATAATCCAAAACCGATTAACCGGTTTTCAAGAGAACTTGTTTCAGTTGCCAGCACTACCCAGTATGTTATTGGAAAAATAAACCTCTGCGCTTGTGACTTTACGTCAAAAGATTAGTCAGAGGGTGTTTTTTGACAACTAATATGAGGCAAAAATAATGATATAATTCCCTAACGTTTCGGAAAACGAATCTGTTTCCTTTTTCGAAGTTATTTATCTTTTTTAGAATTGTCAAGCGTAAAACTTGACACATATATTATTTGTTTATTTAATATCCACAGATACTTACATAGAACTGTTGGAGTGGAGTGAAGGAAGAACTGACTTCCGCCCGGACTCTCTGGTGTGTTACACAGATGGATCTCGGGTGACAACTAGACAGTTGTCCGGGGCGGGAATATATTTGGAAGGCAAAGAAGTACAGGAGAGCTTTGCTCTAGGCTCGTATACCACGGTCTTCCAGGTAGAGGTTTATGCCAACCTAGCGATGGCGGGTAAGGCTTAGGTTAGGAATGGGGCGGAACAGATAATATACATCTGCTCCGATAGTCAGGCTGCTCTAAAAGCGGTGTGCTCCCTCAGGACGAGATCAGTTTTCGTCTAGGAGTGTGGGGATGCCCTAGAAGAGCTGGCTAGGCATAAACAAGTGAGACTGGTGTGGGTCCCGGGACATATGGGAGTTCCAGGCAACGAGAAGGCCGATGAATTGACTAAACTCGGGGCCGAGGTACCCCTGTCCCGGGTCTGAGCCTATGTTAGGCATTTCAAGAAGGCAGGTCACAACGGCCCTCAATGAGTGGGCCCACGAGACACTGAGGAAGCAATGGAGAACCAACAGGGCCTTCAGGCAAACCTGAGATTTTGTGACGGGGCCGAACAAATCGAAATCGGCCTGGTTGCTGAGACGGAGTCGGTAAACTCTGAATCTTTTAATCAGAGTTCTGACAGGCCACTGCAGATTTAGGAGGCATCTATCATTGATAGGTATTGAGGAAGACCCATATGTCCAAGATGCAGGAAGGGACAATGTGAAGCGTTTGGGCGCCTGAGACACAGTATCTTCGGTTCTGAGGCGCTTCTAAAGGAGGAGATGAGCTCCCTCACAATGAGTGACATCCTGACCTTCATCAGAAGGTCAGAAAGATTCCATGAGGGAGTAAGAGAAGCACATGGCTGAGGGGACAGCTGGGGGTTGGTAAAAAGGGCCCGTCTGCGGCCTACTTGCCAGGCGTCAGCCTCCCCCACCATTACAATTACCATTACATAGAACTATTGATACATAAAAATTTTACTATAATAATTTTGTTCAGTTTATCTTTTAACATCGGTAACCACGTTGTACCAAATTCCTCAAAGCAATGAGATAAACATTTTTCTTCATTCAATAATATTGCCGATTCCTTAATTTTTCTTTTTTTTCTTTCCGCATCTTTCATTAAAATTTTTGCCGATTCCCAGTTTATCCTATGTCCATTTTCCCAAGCATGTTTGCAAATTTTCGATTTTTCAATTTCACCCTTTCTAATATAATTTGTATGTTCACCTAACCTTACATAAATAAACAGCTCTGTGTGTCGACTGTGCTCATTTAGGTCCTATTTGTGGCACATGGGAACATGAAGGCACTAATTGAGTACTGTATAGTGTACTTTCCAGCCTTATTTTAGTTCTTGTTCCTGATCTATCACATTCTAGATCCAATTCCTTAGCTACGCTACTCTGATGAGGGGCAGTAACTCCGAAACGCGTGTCCGTAGCTGCATAATTGGATATGGCACTAAACCGTCTTTGTTATATTTTGAACCCCCCATAAATCTATACGGGGTGTAACAAAAAAGCATGTCATAAACTCAATGGCAAATTCTAGGCAACAAATAGTGATGATATGACTTAACTTACCGCTATGCGAAAATGCTTCCAAAAAATTTTTATGGGCCTTTAAAGTCGAAAATAAAAAATGACAAATTTGCTCTAACTCTGGAGTGCTTGTAAGATATCTTCTTTAAATTTGGTACAATATAGCACTAGTAGTAGTTCAATATTTTAAGTAACTATGATCACTTTATCTTTTAAAATTAAATTTTATTTTCAAAAAAATATTTTTGCCATTGGCGTGCCCATAAAAAAATGGGGGGTAAATGGGTCACATGACCCCCACTTCTCGTCTTTTGAATCGAGATAAACTGATCATAATTACTTGAAATATTGAACTACTACTAGTGTTATATTGTACCAACTTTAAAGAAGATATCTTATAAGGACTCCAGAGTTAGAGAAAATTTTTCGTTTTTTATTTTCGACTTGAAAGGCTCATAAAAATTTTTGGAAGCATTTTCGTATAGAGGTAAGTTAAGTCATATCGTCACTATTTGTTGCCTAGAATATGCCATTGAGTTTATGACATGCTTTTTTGTTACACCCTGTATAATTCATAATGTCTGTAATATACAGCTTTGAGGGTTTTCTTTTGTTTAGTGTTCTACATATATGGCGAATGTATATCATAGAACTTTAATATGGCCTTAATTATGAAATCTAATTTATCCCCAATATGTGGTAAACTTTCTATCATAAATATCCACTGTGTAGCGGATGCATCTTTAATAAATTTATTTGCTTAAAAAAAACTGTAATTAAGTAATGGGATTTTTTGGCGAGGCATTTTTGTATTTATAATCTAAACTTCATTATATAAATAAGTGGTCTGTCATGATAAGTAGATCCATAATGCCACATGCGATTATTTTTTCTGGTTTGTTAGCGCATATACAAGTAGGTATAGTTTATTTCAAACTTATTTGACACATAAAAAACGTCGGCGGTAAGTGGATCAAAGAAACCGAAATTTTTTTATGTTGCTAATAAGTTTAAATTAAAATGTATAATATATACAATGTATATGATAAAAGTATATAATTGTCTGACTTAGTTATCACTTATCATCAGTATCACAAAGAAATATATTGATTTAAATTTATTTTAAATTTCTTTGAAATATGCAGACGTAATTAATCATTCCAATCAAACTATATTTAAATTTAGAAATAATTAAAAGAACTTAGAAACATATTTGTTGGTTAAGAAAGTTTCTTCATCTTCATACAAAATAAATAATTCACTTGTGGTGTTATATTGCTTTAGTTCAAAACATTTTCTTGATACGAAAGTAGTCTTTTTTGTGCAATCAGTGCAAATTACAATTAGCATAAAATAGCTAAATAGCAGACCATGTTAACTGTAGTCTACACACAAATAGGCGTAGAGAGGAATAAAATCGTTTTTATCGCATTCAAGGTACGTACAAAAATCCATAAATTTTGTATACGGACCTGGGCGAGGTGGGTTTGGGTCCAGTTGGTATAATCGGTCTCTGTTGCTCGCCTTAACATTATCTGTCCAGCGATAATTACCAGGTAAGAGCCCTAAATTACCCCCGTAGCCGAGGTCTTATCACATATTTATTAGTACCGATAATTCCGACCAAAGAAGAAATTGTGGTTCTACTAACCGAATATTAAATGGCTTCCAACACGTTACTCCATAAATAGGTTTATTCTTACCGACGAAAGCCATGTTAGGTTTTAATTTAGAACGTTAGAATATTAAAATTTTATTCACGGATGACATTTCCAGAGAGGGATTCTGAATTGCACGATACTAATGATTCGATATACTGTGATTTTTCCATACCATCGTCATTATCTATTAGTAAACTATTTTATTATCAGTTGTAAACCATAGAGAAGTGATTTATATTGAAGTTAACGATGTTATCACAAACCTAAAAAAGACCGAATCTAAGCATGCATATTTTCTTGATATGAAAATTATCGATGCTATGAAATACGAAATACTAATTTTTAATTTAATAAATATGTGCATCCGTACATGTACGTTTCCTTTATTAGGTTGTCTTCTTTCTGGATGGCGTTTGAAATATATTTCGAATGCTTATTACTTTGAATAAAGCATTCTAGCATATCATATTTCTCGTAATTTTCGTAAGACATCTTCACTTTTACGATTAATTGGAGGTCTAATTATGACGGAAATAAAAGTATTACTATGCAATTTACTGACAAACTGATAAACACTGTCATAGATGACACACGCCTACTTGGAATAAATATAAAAAAACGAAAAAAGTAATCTACTAGAAGATTATTTTCGCTATTAAATACTTACACATTAAAAGCGACCCCACATATATAGTTTAAAGGAAAAAAAAATCGTTTTTAACTAAACAGCCAACTATGATTCCCATTTAAAAAAATACAACTTTATGCCATAACTCGAAAATTCACCTTTCTTTTTAAATTTTCTCGACGCCACTGTATTCTAAAAAAGTACCTCGAGAATGTAAAAGTTTTTTCATAGCCTCACAAACAACCAAGATATTGGACATGTGTGTAAAAGGCGAAAAATCGAACTTTTGTTATAACTGAAAACAAAAAGACGCTAGCAAATCTTTGTTTTCGCTAGTGAATTTGTCTCAAAAAAAGGGATCGAGAATGTGTCTTCCATTTTTTTTGTATCTCTTACAGTTACCGAGTGACCCTATACAAACATTGAAATTTGCCCACTCTGTACTTAAACTTTCCATTATACCATTACATAAAAAAGATTATATAAATGAGGCTGGCAATTTTAGACCAAACTCTATTTTGCTTTTGTTTTCAAAAATTCTAGAAACAATACTGAAGATCCAGCTAACAAATTATTTTGAAATTAACAACCTTCTTAGCTCAAGTCAATTTGGTTTTAGATCGAAATTGTCCACAACTCTGGCCATAAAATTTTATAATTTTGGTGTAAGTAGTATCAATTTAATACAGTCATATCTGACGAATCGATATCAGTTTGCCACTTACCACAACACATAACTCATGTATAGTACATATGAAATACGGAGTACCACAGGGCCGATTTTATTCCTCGTATACATTAACGACTTACCTGATTCGAAATTCGTCTTATTTGCAGATGATACCACTATCATCCAATCACATAAAGATCGTGATATCTTAGGTACTAACATAAATGAGACACAGTCAAAAACCCAGGATTGGTTTGTTGCAAACCAACTTAGTTTAAATAATTCAAAAACTGAGACAATGATCTTCAGTCTAAGAAACTTAACTGGAATGAACCCTAAAGATAGTGTCAGATTTCTGACATTTTTTCTACATTCCCCATAAATAATTAACATGTCCACTTTTTCATCTCTTGTATAAATTTGCGGCATTTTGAACACACTTAACAATAATTTTAAACAATTTTTAAAGACACAATAAAAACATCGGTAAACCAACAAATGTTTGACAAGCTAAATATGTCATTGTTTTCAAAGCCACCTTAGTTAGTTACTTTTTAACATTTAATTAGAACAAAATTGTATTTTCTTATTTGCTTTTAGCTGTAATTTTGTTTGTATTGTTACGCCACTGGACTGTGTAGACTGGTTAGATGAGACTGGAATTATACGCTAACGGCTGGGAATATTCTGGACTCCTCTAGATCGTGTGAATGGATGTATAAATACGACACACGGTGTGCCGAGTCTTAGTCTGATGTTGAACGTGAATGAGTAAAGAAGAAATACGAGAGAGACTTAAAAGTGTTCAGTTGTGATTATAATTAGGAAAGAGATTAATCTATTGTTGTTAATTGTTAATTAGTAAATAAAGTAGTGAGTAAGTGTTACCTGAACTTTCAATCAACGAATCTACGAGTAGAGGTGTTTGTGGGGATAGCAAACACGTAACAGTATTTATCCAGCGAAACCGGAAGTGAAAAAAATCACTTGGTATGTCAAAAAGTGCTGCTTATTATGTATATAAGATATCCCAAATTTCAATCAATTATCATCAAAACTAAAGGAGATAAGGGGGTGTACCATGATCCTGTTACACCCGGTATAGGGTGATTCAGTTTGAATGAATCAAACTTCACCAGATGGTAGATCATCAAAAGAAAAGTGGGTGTCTACTAAACCAGTGCATATCCGCGTTGCATAAGGGAATTACAACCATTAAATGTGTGGCATTAGAGGCATTTAAGTTCTGTTTATTTAAATTACAACAATAATTGACTTTATTTAAACTAATTTGCAAGTTAAGACAATCATCTGTAGTACAAATTAAGGAATAAATGTTTAGGTCATCAGCAAACATTAATCTGGCACCATGTAGTAAATTAATTAAATCATCGATAAATGTTAGAAACAACAGTGGTCCGAGGTTAGACCCTTGCGGCACTCCAGATGTGGATGTAAACGAATTAGATGTAAAACCATTATATTATGTGGGCCTTTTTTTTGTAGAAAAAATTTTGCTATCCTAAAAATTTAAAATATTTTCTTCTATGTTTAGAAATGAAATGAAAATTATGCTACGGCAATGATATATGTACATACTGACTTTTTGGAGAAGCTTTCACTTGCAGATGTCAAAAGAAACGTGGACTTTGTTTAAAAAGTTGACATTGTCGCATAGTTTAACAACAATTAAACCAATTATTAATCTCTATATTTTTATACATTTCGGCATCATAAAGTAATTAATTCCCTTGTGTACAAATTCCTCTTGATTAATGAACTAAAATCTGCAACATCATCTTATCTCCCAAATGCATTTTTTATATTTATTGTGGTGTAGCCGTGTAATATGTATTGATAGAATCGCATCATACAATAAAGGAAAAGAAGCTGAACGTATCATTTGACGAAAATGATATCTCCACAACACAATCAACCCAGATTTACTCTCTGTTATTTGTGTACCGGAAACTGATACTTTTATAATGAGAATTGATTTTTTTTAAGTTAAAAGCCTTTATATTTAGAAATAATCTTATACTATTGAAAGTCTTAAATATATATGTATATGTAAGTTTTCCATCTTATAAAATCAAGCCCAATGACAAGGCACAAAAATCCGGATACAAATAAAATTATACAAACAAGAATATTTTAAATTAAAAATATTTCATAAAAATAAAAACTAAATGGGTACAAGATGAATTTTATTAATTGTAAGCCCAATAGTTTTCTTCATTTTTGAATTTAAAGAAACAAAATACCATTAGCATTTTAAATGCATCTAGAATTTCGAATCTGTTGTCAAATTCGACATGAAGCAGGCATTATGACGTTGTAAATTTTAAATATTGAGGTCAACAATAACTTTTTGAATTTCATATCGAAAAAGTGCGTGTTTATATTGAAAATTAGTGTAAATCTGAGACAACTTTAATTAATATTGAACGGAAAACACTATTAAAATATAAATATACGTGATTGATCGACTATAAATAGTGAATAATTTGTTGCGAATAGACGCCTATGCCGCTGTTCGATTGTCATTTGCCGTCAACAAACAATTTAATTTTATCATACAACTTTCCTCAAACCCAAGAGCGAAATAAAATTTTAAATTTTTGATTTGTAAACTAAACTTTGTATATCATTATTTACAAGTCGGAAACCGCTGTTTAATTTATGTCTACTTACAATGTATATTATTTCTGTCAGAATCCGATTACTGTTAGCGCTATAAAATGGCATAGATACGTTGGAATGGTTTTTTACATTATCAGTTTCCGCGAGGTCGCTTTGAAGGTGCCGCGAAAGGCTCGTCCCCGACGATATTTATTCAATCAATCAGATAAAGCACTGCTAGGTGACAGCCTAAATACACAAAAGCAAATACACGCTTTTTCACATACACGTTTCCACGGGATAAGCGATTTTTTCCGCAAATTGTAGTGATACTGATACAGGGTAAACCAAAAAGACTGTTTTTTTTTTACTCGCTATAAATTCTGTGCTTGTTGTTAATGAAATACATATTATGTAAGAACTTATTTATTAGTAGAGTGCGAACGAAATCTTAAAAGTATATAAAAATGCCACAAAAATCCCTTAATTAAACAAGGTCCTAGGCGTCCGCCTAACAAATAAAAATTCAGTGGCGTGTATAAATATCGACAATGCAATTATTAACACGTTTTTATTAGCTTCACTTGTATGTTTGTTTGTTTGTTTGTTTGTAACCGACTCTTTGGACTCGATTTTGATCCACTTTAAACGGACATATTTAATTGAAACTTTGTACACTTACGAAGAACCGGTAACAATACAATAATTTGATAAGTTTATATCATTATCCTGATCAGGATCACCAGTCCTTTCCTCACGTATCCTCTGCGTGAGAGCAAGAGGCTTAATATTGTAAGTATATTCCGTGATTCTCAGTTCGGTCGTTGGCCGAGCGGGCAAGTTTTAGTCGACGCGAAACGACGGACTCCTCGGGCGTGAGTTCAAATCCCATGGCTGAAATAAAAAAATATTTTTTTTTCAGAAATATCTGTTGGATCGTAATATGTTATAATATCAGCATCAATAAGCAATATAAATATAGTTTAAAAAAACTACAAAACACGCTTTCATAGCACATCAAACTAAAAAGTGAAAAATAAATATAGTTTAAAAAAACTAAAAAAACACGCTTTTAAAGCACATCAAACTAAAAAGTGAAAAATAATTATTAATATAAACTGAAAACAATAATGAACGAAAAATACTAGTATTATTGTGAAAAAAGCGTGGGGCGCTTTGTGCCATATTTTTCGTATATCGAGCAACCCACGCTTTTTTCACAATAATACTAGTATTTTTCGTTCATTATTGTTTTCAGTTTATATTAATAATTATTTTTCACTTTTTAGTTTGATGTGCTTTAAAAGCGTGTTTTTTAGTTTTTTTAAACTATATTTATTTTTCCATTACAGCGCACTTATTTGGTCGCAGTGGTTAATATGACAATAGGCCCCATGCACAAAATATAATTTTGGCATTTTTGGAATCTTCACTTAAATGATTTTTTTTTAAAAAAATTTTCTTTTATAAAAGTTATTCAACATTAAATTTGGAATTAGTCTATTACGTGCGCAAACAGTGCCGGCTGGGCAAATCGCTACAATGACGTCAGAGGACCTTAGTTACTAGTGCAAAAAGCAGGCAAAGCACGTTGTTAAATGTAAACAAGTGGTGTACTTTGTGTTTGTGGTGTGGAATTTTTAGTGAAATAATTATAATGATCAGTTGAAACCAAAATGTTTTGTTTTGTGTTGTTTTTTCTTTGAAAACAACATGCGAATTTACATGCGTGGATCTTTTTGATGCGAGTAATTAAAAATAATAATAATAATAATAATATTTATTTCCATATACTTGTACAAGTATCGGAATTGTCAAAGTAGAGTTTCACAAGGTGTAAAAGCAACAATATTATATATACACATATGTATGTACATGCAATAGGCAATAAAAAATAATATGTGTAAAGTATATGGCACGGTAACAACAGGGATCCTGGGTTTCGAACGATTTTTCTTATTTTTTTTTATGTTATTTTGGGTCACTAACAAAGATATTTTCCATCGTGGATTTTGTGTGAGCCTACTGGGTGCTATTGAAAATCATCGGGCAAGGAGTTGCTAATTTATAACTTGACCAACTATATGTCGAAATTCTTTGTAACCGGAATATGTTTTTGTGCCCTTGATATATGTATACTTCAGTTTAGAAGTATTTCTTTAACTCAAATTTCAAACTTAAATTTAAATTTTAAATTTGGAATTAGTTTATTACGTGCGCAAACACTGCCGGCTGGGCAAATCGATACAATGACGTCAGAGGACCTTAGTTACTAGTGCAAAAAGCAGGCAAAGCACGACGTTGTTTAATATAAACAAGTGGTGTTATTTGTGGTTTGTGTTGTGGAATTTTCAATGAAGTAATTATAATTAGGGCTGTCAAAAATGTTCCGTGGGGCAGTGGCGTACGCGAAATTAACTAATACGTGAAACAATAAACTGTTACAATTTATAACAATGTATGTAAAACTTACCCTCTTAACTAGCTTGATCAACTAGCTTGCTTATCGCAAACTGGAGAAGATGTGTATCCATTTTGCAGCATCAGCTATGTTTCTATGGTTGTCTCCATGAGTGATGTTCGCTTTGGTAAAAATATATTCTTATATTTTGAAAACGACCGTTCGACATCTACTAATGTAATACACGCATACGTAAAATAGTCTTTCAACGCATTTAACGGATCTGGGGCTGCACCATCACATATTTGTCTTAATTTGGTAAAACCGGTGTCTTTATTTAACACACTTGCGAACTTTTCTTTAACGCGCTCATTTGTTGCGTCACCTATAGCGTGTAGCAGTAGATTTACTTCGTCCACTATTTGCAGTGACTCCGCTAACCACAACGCACTGTTTTTTAATTTTTTTATGCTTTCATGTAATGGTTAATAGTTCTTCGCATTATTTTTTAAAGCTGTTTCAGCGGAAATATCTTCGAATTTTGTCTGGCTTTCCTTAATAGCTGCAGCCTCATCTGGATTGAATTGTAGTATCGCAGCTTTTATTTGTTGGAAATATTCAGCATAATAAAAACCTGCCTGCAACCATGTTTCTCAACGTGTAAGAATCGGCTGTGGTGGTTCAGAAATACCAGGACACTTGCTATGAAATGCCCGGAGACGTTTAGCAGATTTAAGAAACACTTTTTTTTGTACTTGCTATTAATGCATCCACCTCTGGAAAACCTAGTTTCTGCCACATGATGTAAAGCATGCACTTTACACGTAATATGTATAAACGTACAACCTTGTTCCTGCAAAGAACGGCCTACCGAACGCATTGTCACGGGGCCATCAGTTACAAACATCAACGCTTGACTTTTTGACAGTTCAAATTTTTCTAACGTCTCCAGCACCACCCTGGTAATTGTTTCGCTAGTACACTGACTTAGTCTTTTGCTAGCTAGTAACAGTGGAACTGTCGATTTAAGAGGGTCCAGTACTCGTACTATAACATTTAAAATAGATTTTTTTTTACAATCTGTTGTCTCATCAACAGATAACCACAGCCGTGTATTTTTTAATTCACATTTCATCTTATTTACCATGTCTACGTGTACAGTTGGTAGATAGTTATATAACGTTGTGTGACTTGGTAACTTCACCTCCGCATTGTATTTATTCCAGAACTCTCGAAATGGTTGTTTATCGAGTATGTGCAGCAGAACATCACAGGCAATCAGCATTAATAGTAAATCAAACATAAACTGTGTTGTCGAAGGCACTCCATTTTTTTTATTTTTGTGGTGTACACTATTTACGTGAAGTCCACAATCACGCTTATCCCAGCACATCAAATCTTTCTCGCACACTTTACAAATTATTTTAGCACCAACATAGAATAAATCCGGGAATTCACCTATGAATTTATTCACTTTATCAGCAAATGGCCGTTTTCTACCACTGCGTACATCTGCCATGCTTTATTATTAAATTAATATCAACAATACAGTACAACAAATAAAATAAAAACACAAAAACAATATGCAATACGCCCAAGTGACTTAACGTGTACATAACTCGATAGCTAATAATAGACTGGACTGGAGAAAGAGTTTCGCGGTCAAGGTGAATGCCGGCGACAGTAAGTACATCTGTACTCTACGACCATGATACACAGAAACGATTTGCAGCTTCAATTATAATGATCAGTTATGTATGTCGAAATTCTTTGTAACCGGAATATGTTTTTGTGCCCTTGATATATGTATACTTCAGTTTAGAAGTATTTTCTTTAACTCAAATTTTCTCTAACTCGAATAGTCTCGGGGGATTTAGGAGGTTCGACTGTATTTAAATAGATTTCAGTCACGGGGCACACAATTTTTACTTGAATGCGATAAAGGGGCGTCCAATATATTTTTAAAAGTACATACATGCAGTGTGTATACAAAATTTGTTCACATATCTACTTAACGAAGGTAATTTTTTGTAATAAAAAAAAAACATTTAAGTATACAAGGTGTTTTGAAAAAGGAGGCCAATCCGGTAACCATGGATTCCTTCAGCAAAAATAATAGGACTTTCACAATGCCATTTTTTATTTTAGTCCCCCATGTTCGATATACAGGGTGTCGAAGTTTGAATTTTAAAAATATTTTTTTAAATAACAAGTATTTCGTAACATATTTATTTAAAATTTGGTACAGTGCTTCAACTTAAATAGTCACATCGTTTGAAGAAAAGAAAAAACAAAATTAATTGTCAAATATTCAATATAGAGGGGTTCCAGTACCCACTGACCCCCAGTTTTTTAGTACATGCGCCAATGCCTCCCAAACTATCATTTTTAAGTTAACCATTCATTTTGAATTATTTTTATGTCTCTTAAAAAAATTTCGAGAAAATGCTTCGTTTTAGAGATAAGTTGAAAAATATTGGTGTCTACGCGACTCGGAGAGAACAGAACACCTGGGAAAATTTGTATGAGCAACATAGTTTCTATATTTTCTTCCGAGAAACGCCTCCTTCGTTGTGTAACACATTATTTGTGTACAACGAAAATGAGCCTTCAGCGTCAACGGAGGTGATATTTCCAAATTTAAAAAAGAAGTTGCAAATTATCAAATGATTCAAATGTAATGTGTTTCTCACTGAGACAGATTAATGTCACATGATTTTGCATACCCTGGATGTTTTTGTAAAATGTCACTAAATCTCTTACTAACCCGCATGCCGGATACATGTCAATGTTTATACATTATCAGGTAGTTCAAGATAGTATGCCAGCTAGGGACAAGGAAGAACTTTCTAATTTGTGGATACTATAGTTGTTATAAATAACGTGTATATAATCATCAATATCTTGATTGTTATATAATTGCTGAGCCGCAGAGAAGGCTTGTAAGTCGCCAGGATTTAACTGAACACAAAAGTTTTTACGTCATTAGAATACATGTGATAATAGATAACTGCCTCCAATCATGTCTCCCCATCGTGTTAAAATAAGTTGTGGTGGCAGTTGGATGTCGGGACAGGTCACACGAAAGTTCTTAACAGGTTTAGTGGCTTTTACAAAAATCTGTTTTGTATTTGCAATTAGCGCGTCTATCCTCGCGTAATTTTTGTAGACTGTACATGTTGCATGTCTTAAATGTGAAAACACAACTTTTAGCAACTGGCCAGCTTTAAGCACAGACCGTGCTGGATCAATCATTTGCATTAACACTTGTGAACTAATAATATCTATTGCTCTCAACGATGTTATAACTAGATTCCGTACAGTTTTCGCATTTACGGCTTCAACTCTTTTACTAGCAAGTAAATATACAGGAGACGTTTCAGTAGGATTTAGAATTCACATTCTCAGTTTTAATCACCTCTGGATGATGCCAAGAACACGTCAGTGTTAGCCTCAGGTTCCAACCCACTTCATGACTAGTGCTATCTATAAACAACTGATAGTCTATTTTTTGTCATTGGGGGTGGTTTGGAGTAACTGAAAAATTATTGGTAATTAAACCATTGAGGAAAGGATACTTCGAGTGATTCTGATACCCGATTGGAAATAAACGAAACAACAGATGTTGTTTAGCCTCACTTTTAACGTAGAAATTGAAAAAGCGATATGAAGGACCGTGTAACGCTTTCAAGAATTGGTATGAAACAGAAAATGGATAAAAGATTACCGAAAAAGATTGATTAATTATTTTTTTGGAAACATCGCAGATATTGCAGTCTGCTTCGAGTTTTTGTTGTGAGTATTCAGTGTCGAGAACCACACGTTCCTGAAACGAAAAACCGGTGGTTTTCAAGTTATTCACCAGAGAAGAGGTACATCAGATGATAAGTATCTCGTGATGATGGTAATATTGATGGTGGGAAGGGAATAGCCTGCCCTAAAGATGAATGATTAATAATGGCAGTGGACGATATTCAAAATAAATAATCCATAATAATGAACAAAATACCAAATTCCAAGAATAAAATGCAATGCACATTAACTATATTGACAAAGAAGAAACTGTAATTATACTGGTTTGAATATAATATGCAGCACCATGATTTCGTTGAGCAATTTTATTGAAATTTTCAACATAGTTGTCTCTCAGTGTGATATATCAACATTGCAGACGGGGAATAAAAAAGTTATAAAGACATGAGTGGGTCCACTGCGATTTCGATTGCACTCAATTTTGTCTGGCTTGCTGTCAATGAGATGGTCAATGTCGGTTTGTGGTATTTTATTCTTAAGGTGGGTCCAGATTTGAGCAGTTTTGCTCGAACGAACGAATTTAAATATTTATAGTATATGCATTCAAATTTCTGTAGAAGAATCTAAATCACAATCTGTTAATTCGCTACTGAAGAAGGAAATGAAACCAGTTGTCAGTATTTCTAACTGTTCAAATTCAGTTCAATAAATATGTTACTTTAGAGGTTATTTTGTATCCTTTCAATATCTTGTATCAGATATAACAAGCGTTGAAAATTAAAAACGACGTCAAATACCCATGCAAATAAGAATGTAGGGCATAGATTTGTTCCTATTAAGCTGTCATGTGATTGTATCATATTAAGTTATTATTTTTCTTGCATGTCCGAACTAATAAAAAGCTATTTAAAGGAAACATTTATTTTTAATAAAAATACAATAAAATTTTTACAGGATGTGTTGGAAGTGTCCACCACTTTGCTCCGGGCATTTTTTATGGGAATCGAAAACATTTTGCAGAAGAATTGTTGTTGATTCCTTCGTTTTCTTTACAGTTCTGACTTGAAGGTGGTCAGTGTCAGTAATGGGACCTTGAAAGATTGAATTTTAAATAGTCCACAAAAAGAAATTGCATGGAAAAATGTCACATGATCTTGGAGGAAATTCATGTACAGCATTAAGACTAATTAAACGTTTGCAGCGTGAGTGCAATTTGTTTTGGGATACTTCTGTGTTGCACCTCAAAAATATGTACGTTAATTTCCTTGAGTAACAGTATTTACTCTCAAATAATTTTTATTGTTTTTACGACAATGAGGGCTACCGCGCTGGAATTCACCACGAGAGGCGCTAGTGTAGGATAAGGTTCATGTCACAGAACGTTAATGTTTTTAAAGCGAGTTTTTAGTAATTTTTTATAAAAATTTGCTGAAAACATTTAACACAATGATGGCAGAAGGTGAAAGTAGTAATTTATTTGCTCAGTAGGGAAATTATTGTATCTATCAGAGGTATCTTATGTCATTAAAGTTAGGTTATATCAAGCATGAGCATGATGAAAACAACGAATGTGCATGATTATTACTTACCATTTTCCATAGTAGACTCCTTTGATAACGCATAATCGTCAGGATTAAAATGTTCCTTACAAACACACGAATGTTTCGAAGGAGTAAAGTTACCCCTGCGAGTCGCTATCAACCACTGTTTTAGGCGAGTTTTATCTCTCGGAAGCATGCCCGCCTTTTGTTTTCGACAAGATGGAGCTGCACAACACTGAGGCGCATTTAACAAGTTTTTTTATTTACTGGTGTACGAAATAATTATAATAAAATCCTATAAACTTTTTTCCGCGCCTAACAATAACTTTTGACAGAACCTTACTTGCCAGTGGCGCCAACTGGTGAGCCTAAAAACGTTAGCCCTCATGTAAATTATGTCAATTGCTGTTAGATCAGGAAATTGTATTTTAAAATTTTAGCGGTACTGTGACAGTTTAATGATCCCATTTCTACCAGTTTTGGGGATATGGAGAAAACTCATGGTATAGAAATGAAAGTAAAACTGTTAAATCTCACCACTTGCACGAAGTAAATATTCATATTAGAAGCCACGAATGGTGCCAGCATGGCATTAAATTGTGTTTATCTCAAAAGTTATATTTTAGCAATTACTATAGTTTTGTACTCAAGGTGCGCGTTCATGATTTGAAACATGTTGACTCTTCCGGCTGCTGTATGTATATGCTCGAACTCCATCTTGTTGGAAACAACCAAAAGCCATTTCAGTAGCATCAAGATTATTAATGATGGGGATTATAATCTCTTCACTATATCTCTGTTCGGTTAAAGTGCCATGAAACAAAATTGGACCCATAATTCTTCTCTTATTAATCAACTTTCAGCGGATGAAGAGGGGCTCGGACATACAAATTTTCTGGTTCTTTAGCACTCCAAATTCTCATATTCTGAGAACTAACATAACGACTGAGATGAAACAAGCTTTGTCAGAGAAGGTTTTTTCAAAATTCTCGTCATCAAAATTGTTCAAAAAACCACTGATGGAATGTCTGATTTACGTGGAGTGTCAACTTCATGGAGTTCTTTGTAAGGCAATATGGAAATAGCGCAAATCCCAGTGCAACTCTTTCTTCAAAACAGTATGTTATATACCTGAGCCCAGTGGCGTGTCCTGACTTCCATAAAGGGGGAAGCTGTTATAAAATCAATACCTACTTTATTTTGCAAATTTATCAACGATGTCATCATAAAACTTTTGCTCTAGTGACATTTCTTGAATTAGTTCCTTTTCTATGGATAACAGTGCTAGATTAATCAATCTTTCTTGTCCAGTAGCATTTCTAATGAAGTTTTTAATTCTTTTTAACGCGGAAAAACCACGTTCAGTCGATGCACTTGTGGTGGGAATAGTGACATTTAATTCACATAATTTAGGAATTTCAAGGCAAGCTTGATTTAGTCCACAATCATTAAGAGATTTCCACAAGTCACAAACACTGCTTAAATCTTATACTTATATTAAACTATAAATTTGTCAACTAAGGTAATAAACTTAAATTCATAATGCTGCTATAATAAAAAAAATAATACAAAATTTTAAGCTGAGTATAGTAAAAGTAAAAGTACCTACATGATATATAATATGGTAAATCGTATAGTGAACATTAATTTCACTAGGCATTAAAGTAATTCAGATACAGATGAGAAGGAAGGAAATAACAATTATAATAATTAAAATAGGTAAATAATAAAAGACAATAATAATTAATTCGTACATGGTAATATTTGAGCATTTTGAAGAAGGTATATAATTAAAATAAAAAAGGAAAGGTATAGAGAAGATTTTGGTTCTAAAGATTAAGATTATGTGGCAAAAGATTGTTTAGCATATTTCAATAGCTCTTTTTGTGTATAAGTGTTTATATCACAGTATTGACATATTTTGTTAAAATTATAACACATACAATATATAGGTGATTTTAGTATCACGTTGTTGGCTCGAATATTGTAAAATGTGAGATTTTGTCGAGAATGCGCTCTGGGAATCAGCATATTAATTTGTGAAAGAATTTGAGGACAATCAATTTCATTATGTAGTAGTTTATGGAGAAAAATTAGCATGGAACAGATTCGTCAAAATCTAGACTCTTAAAATTAAAGCTAGCCAGAAGATACCTATTGTCTACTCCTCTCTCGGATAATTACTTGTAGTTCTAAAAGATAAGAATTTTAGAAATTTTCTTCGAACTTGTTCTAGCGTATTTCTGTGGATAAGGTAATATGGGTTCCAAATTATGCTTCCATACTCGATCTTTGATCTTACGTAAGAGTAGTATAATAATTTTAGACATGTTGAATTAGTAAATGATTTATAATTTCTTATGATAAAGCCTAGCATTTTGATTGCTTTGTTTAACCTAATATTCGTTTGTTCGGCAAAACTGAGTTCAGGATCGAAATATATGCCTAAGTCTTTGATTGCATTTGTGCGTTCTAGGACAATATCATTGATTCTGTAGTTGTAGATAATATTATTTATCTTTTTTGTTCAAGTTACTACATTACATTTGGTAGCACTAATGCCTACTTTGTTAAGAATACACCAATTGTTGACTGAGTCGAGGTTATTTTGAAGACTTATACAATCTTTTACAAAATTTAGGCGTTTGAAAATTTTTAAATCATCTGCAAATATCAGGGAATCGCATTGTAGTTCAATACACAGATCATCTATAAATGATGGAAATAATAAGGGCCCGAGATTGGAGCCTTGTGGTACTCCGGATGGGATGATTTATGTCCGTTGTAAAATACAAATTGCTTTCTCTCTGATGATCGAAAAAAGTTTAGTAGGTTTAGGTTAAATCCGAACTTTTCCAACTTTTGTAGCAGTAGTTGATGAACAATCTAGTCGAAGGCTTTGGAAGTCCGTATACAAAGCATCTATTTGACCCTGTTCGTCTATGATTTTAGACACGGTTTGACTGAATGACACTAGGTTCGTAACAGTAGATCTGTTAGGGACGGTATATCCACTACCTGGTAAAGTGACCCGGACAACACGGTGTCTCCATTCATTTAGCATGTAAGCTGTCTAGCCTACAGCATACATCCGCTTTATTTTTAAGTTTGTTGTTAACGTTTCTCGCGATTATAATTGCACTATATTTTAAACAATAAATAATTTCAATTGCCAAAGTCAATATAAACACTAATAAATAATTCGGAACAATCACCAAAAAACACTTTAATATAAATAAACTAAACGTCTCAATTGTATATCTAATACACGCTCGCGTTTACTCACAAAATATTACATGTTTACCTTATTTAAGTACGCTGTAAAAAAAATAGCTTACACTCGAACACCTCACTTCGAAGCCGTTCGAGCGGTATCGGTATCGCATTTTAAAATATTTGTTTGATACAATCGAGTTCATAAGCGCTTCGGAAAAAGAAATTGGGAGCAATAAGAAAATAAATAATATATTTTATTATTTTAATGATTCTTGTAAGGGAAGCTGTGTGCTTCTCTAGCTTCTATGGAGAACACGCCACTGAGCCAAAGCACTTTCAGAACTGTATTACTAAATCATTAAGAAATTCGTTTCTACTAAATTCTTCTAAACAGTCTTCTATGAAATATTGCCATGTCCATCAATATTTTGACCATTGGAAAAGTACGACTCGAGCATGAAACTTTTATGCGCCTTGAGAAAATGTGTACATTTACAAAATTCTAAACAAGCTTTTGAACCCTTGATATAAAAAATCGTAAATGCATTGATATATAGGTACCATGGTAACACAATAAACATAAACAATAACGAATTATAATTTATTGTAGTATATTTCAGACTTATTTGCAAAAGAAGTAGGCTTCTTTGGCGGCGGGAAAGGGATCAAGGAAGCCGACGTTTTTTATGTTGCAACTAAGTTTGAAATAAACTGTACTTACCGTCCTAGAGCCGTAAATTACGTTAACTGGCATGCTACTTACGATGCCGGTAGTGGAAACTATTTTTAATAGCCACACGTTTGTTTTATTTATGTGAAAAATATGTGTCTGTAGAGTAGATGAATTTTTTTAAATAAGTTAGATATAATTTCATAATGTTAGGTGTATTTTATAGCGATTGTTTAGCAACGGTAACTGGTGATTTAGCGGCGCCATGAATTAAATATTATTATTATGAGTATGGTTTGCACAAGGGAACATGCAATAAAGTCGATTGTACGATTAATCACTGACTAATAGATAAAAATCGTCGGTGGAACACCTCGCCGCAAACCAATCGGCAAATAATAAAGTGAGCGTTGCCAGTTTGCGTATTTACCTACGTGCAGTGTCCACAAAGCGGTCGGCGGGCATCAAAGGAGACCGTCATCAAACGTCCTCGCCGGCGGATCGCGGCGTCTCTCAGATCAACTTTGTGGACTTAAAAATTATAAACTCGCTTTGATGAAGCTAGCACGACATTTGTACGAGAGGTTTTGTTCTTTTTTTTCCTCTTTTTTTTCAAGCTGTTTATAGTGCGATTACTCCTTGCAACTTATACGGGGAATTTTCGCCGACTTGTTTGTTTTCAAGAGGTCATTTTCGTCGTTTTTTTTTCTTCTTTTCAGTTCGTGGACTTTTAAGTCGACGCGAATTGTTTTATTGTGTCTATTTTTATACTTTTAATTGAAGGGCCTCTTGTAAACGTATCTCCGTCACACCCTGCGTTTATTGTTTTGCATTTATACAAAGGATGAAGTTAGAGAAATAAGTGAAATCAATTTAAAATTACAAGTATTTTATTACAGTAGTAATTAAAGAGTAACATATTTTACATTAATTTAATTATTATAAAGTTTACATACAAATTTTAATGTTTAAAATGAATTACACTGTGCACAGAAAGTTGTTAGAATATTTTCATGAACGGATTTGACCTTATATGGGGACTGACTTCTTTATTAACCTTTTTGTATAATTTGGTTATGAAAAACAAGGAAAAACAATTTTAGTTTAAAAAGTGTTTAATCGTGGGGAACAATGTCCTAAACCTATCATCGATACCTCGTATTCTGTCCCCTCACTTTTAGTTCATTACATCAAGTAGGTATACGTCTGGGCATGTTTCCGATGATACGGTCGATCACGTCTTGTGGAATTTGTGCCCATCAAATAGGAAGAATATCTGACAGTTGCCTAATTTCCCCTGAAGTCGGTTGTAAGTTTTAAAGTAGCCTACCCAATAAGTCCCACACATGTTCAATGGGATTCAAATCAGGAGAATGCGATGGAAGTGGACTGTGATCAATTCCGTAAGTGAATATTTGCTGAATACGATGGGGGCGAACACTATCATCAATAAAAATAAAATTTTCGCCAATAGCAGTTTGAAAAGTCGTTACAATGTTACTGACCATATCATTGGCATGCATTTGTCTAATCATGATCCATCTGCAGATGTACAGCTCGGTACGTTCTTAATTCTTAACACCAAAGGCGTTGGAAAGTAAATGACTTCATCTCGTGAGCATTTTCCATAAAATGTTAATTAAAAGAGTTAATTTTTCGTATTATGGCGGAACCTTAAGTTTAGGAATATTCGGCAATGTAAGAAATTCATATAATTATACCGTGTTTCCCACATTTGATGCTCACCATTGCGATCTCGGAAACCATAAGAGCTACAAAGTCGATTAAATGGAATAAGTTTTAGCAAATTTTATGCTGATTCCAAATCCGTTAAGAAATCACGGATAACTGAAACCGTTTTTGGGATTTTCCAAAAAAAAACAAAAATTTTGTAATTTCCCTTTTTGCTGTAGCCAAGTAATCTCCTTGATCAGCTAGGTTTTAGATTTTTACATTATAAGGACACTTTTTGGAGACATATTTTAGTGTAGAAACGAATGTTCGATATTCTTTTGTTTTCGAGATATCCAAGGTAACTTTTGTTTTTCTTATGGCAGCCATGTTGGATTTTTCGTTTTTGAGATTGCGCTTAAAAAGATCTTTCAAATGATGTATCACATGCCGAAGAAATATTGTTTTTCAAGGGACTAATTTAAGAACAGTTATCCATTGCTTAACAAATTAAAATGGTAGGCCATGGAAAATCAAAAAGTTATTTTGATTTCATGAACCGAATATCAATCATTATAAAGAATAACAATAATATTAAAGTTACCAGTCTGACATGTTTAAATAATTTTAATTTTCTGCTAAAATACTGAACATAATCGGTATGGAGAAAATTTGTTTATAATAGCAAATTAACATAATAGAAGAAATGGTAGTAAAGAAGTAAGAAGATTTAATAAAACTGTTCAATATGACGTGCATTTAGCTGAATACATTTTTGGCATCTACGCCTAACTGAGCTGATTACTTTTCTGAGAGTATTGGCATTTATTGAACCGAAAACTTCTCTAATTCTGTCTTCCAAAATATCGAAGGTTTCCGGACTTTCAAAATCATACACTTAATTTTTCACCGTATCCCAGAAATAAAAATTAGGAGTGGTTATATCAGGCGAGCGGGGAGGCCACAATACTGGTCCTCTATTTGAAAATATGCGGTTAACAAAATTTTCCCAATATCCGTCTAATATTATTAGTATTACGTGTAGGACAGCTGTCTTATCTCGGGTAAAACTTGATTTTCCAGATGTTCCCGATAGGCTGTTCCCGTTAAATTGTTGTGAAAAATGCATAGACTAATTAAATGGCGATCAAAAAATAATAAGGAAAATGTTATAGGCAGATCATAGGAGTAGAATAGGAAGAGAAAAAGTAATACCTATCATACCGCTCAAATATTGATTCCAAACCTAGTTTGGAATTTTCTTTGCGTACTTACATGCAGATTTTCTGTCTTCTAGTGGTGATAATTGTGCTTGTTAAAGACTCCAGAATTTGTAAAACGACTCATCGGTCCATATAACTCTCGATTGAAAATCAGTTGTTCTTCGCATTTCTAATTAAACCAACGACAAAATTCAAGTCTTCTACCAAAATCATTATTGTTTAAAGCTTAGACAATCTTTTGTACGGATATTTCCGTTATTTTAATGTCTTATGTACAGTTAGTTGTCTTAGGAATATTTGTTTAGCCTGCAATTTGTCGCAATGATATGCGGGGATTATTGTTAACAGCTTCGAGAATATTATTTGTGCGGTCAACATTATCAATATCATACCGGTCTCTTTTATTATCAAAATTCCCGTAATTTAACAAATTGCTTACAATTCTTCCAAAAACTGTTCTATGTGGTTGCATTCACTCCGGAAATGTTTCTAGATAGGAAGCCGATGAGTTTTGCAAATTTCTATTTACTTTTAAATGACATTCTAATATCAAATTTTTCTTTATTTGAAAATTTGTGCGCCATTTTGCAATAATCAGACTCTTGAACAGTAATAATAAGTATTCTTGGACAATTTACAATAACACCACTACTATTTAGTGACCAACTGTCAACTAACAGTAATCCTTATTATTTGTTTTAATCCACGACCTATCAAATTTTACCGAAAGTTATGTGTGAATTTGGTCGTTTTTAGAAAAGCATTTTTCAAATGTTACTAATTAGGTTAGGTTAGGTTTGTTGTGAGTGGGTCTCAGTAGACCTTCCACTGCGGCCATCAGCAGGCCTATTGTGGCTTACGCCTAATTATATTTCACCCAATAAGTTCAGGCTCTTAATGAAACTGATAATTTTATTGGATGAGAATGTTTCCAGATCCTCTGGCAGCAGTTGCCCTTTGCCAAATATTGAGAATCGGATCCTCTCCATTGCGGGACATGTGCATAAGATGTGGTCTGCCTTCTCAACGTCCTCCAGCATCCTCCAGGCATAGACGGCACTCGGCGTTTTACGCTAGGCCGAGTTTATGCAGATGATAGTTTAGTCGGCAGTGCCCGGTATATAGGCCTGCTAGAGTTTTCAGGTTTACCCTGTTTAACTCTAAGTTTCGTAGCCCTTGATTTCAAAGGGTATTTCAAAGGCGTTTAGCCTTCGAATGAACTAATCCTGGTAACTCTTGCCAATACTGGAGAGTTTTCCTTTCACCCAGGTTGAGATAGCCATCTTGGCAGTACTTGAGGATATGCCAAGTATTGGTTCTGGTCCGATGAATCGTGATCCCGCTCCTTCTCTGGCTAAGGAGTCCGCTATTTCGTTACCTTCCATACCAGAGTGGCCGGGTATCCAGACCAGAGTCACTTTGTTGTTTTTGCTCAAATGATTTAGAGCTTTCTGACAATTCCATACCGTTTTGGAGTTACACCGGTAGGAGCCAAGAGCTTTTACAGCTGCTTGGCTATCCGAGAAAATTTGTATTGATCTGCGTGTAAGATGCATATATTCCAGCCTTCGTACACACAGTTCAGTGGCATGAACCTCAGCCTGAAAAACAGTTGCATGAGTACCTAGGCTTGAGACTATCCTCACCCTTGGTCTGTAGCTATGTACTCCGGCTCCTGTTCCCTCGGGAGTTTTGGAGCCGTCTGTAAACCAACAACTGTCTGCCTTCAGTAGGTCGGCTTTATTCCGATCCCACTCATCTCTTTCTAGAGAAAGGATGTAGAAGGTCAGCTCGTAGTTGATCATGGTAGACATAGTATCCGAAGGGCATTCCCAGGATGCTGTGATTCTCTATGTCATCCAGCAACCTGTTCCGTTCCATGATACTAGTCTGCGGCATATTAATGGCCGCTTGTTGCAGTCTGTAAGTTGCCCACCTGGCCTCTCCAGATATATATGAAGAGGGGGTAATTTTACTAATTACTAATTACTTTGCTTGCAAAAATGCCCTTGAAGAAGAGGATTTCTTTGTTCAAATTTTGAACACTTTGCTTGACAATTTTATGACAAATAGAACCTTAATGATCCTCTAAAAACTGATATTTTTCGAAAATTGTACAAATAAAATAATTTACGGTAGATTTTAAGTACATAGAAAATACTTAGTCGCCGTCTGAATAAGCAACTTCCTTGTCTCTGGCTTTACAAAAACTTTTTGATTTTCCATGGCCTACTTTGTTTTGTCAAGTAATGAATAACTGTACTTAAATTAGTTCCTTGAAAAACAATTTTTCCTCGGCATGTGATACATCATCTGAGAGCTCTTTTTAGGGGCAATCTGAATAACGAAAAATCCAAAATGGCTGCCGTAAGAAAAACAAATGTTACCTCGGATATCTCGAAAATAAAAGACTATCGAGCGTTCGTTTCTAGACCAAAATATTAGTCTCCAAAAAGTGTCCCAATAATGTAAAAGTCTAAAACCTGTCTGACTAAAGATTACTTGACTAGAGCCAAAAAGAGAAATCACAAAACTTTCGTTTTTTTTTTTTGGAAAATCTCAAAAACGATTTCAGTTAGCCGTGATCTCTTAACGGATTTGGAATCAGCTAAAACTTATCCCATTAAACCAACCTCGTAGCCTTACCTTTTCCGAGATCCCAATGGTGAGCATCGGAATTGGAACACACGGTATAGGAAAAAGAAAAAACAAGTTATAAATTGAAATTGCTTGTTGATGGTGGTTGACCATCATTTTGTTGCATTATTAAGATGATTCGGCCTATTTACCTATTCCTTTTGTCAGTACGCTAAAGTTTGATTGTTCTTCTGTTATCGAAAAACATTTTAATTTCCTGCTTGTTTTTTTTTATTCATATATTCTGTTACACTACAGCTAGGTTCTATTACTGAAATAATTTTTAATTCAATTAATGTAACCCATATTTCTTAATTAATATTAATAAGCTTCTGTCAATAGTCTACAAGCACTCTTTTAAAGTCTAAGAACACCGCACTAATTATTTTCTTAATTAACCTCAATTATTTTTGTTTCCTGAGAGACCGAAACATGTTAACCATTCCGATATTTTTGATTCGCAGGTCTCTGAAGATGATTGGTTAATTATAAATCATTGTTAGATGTATATAGAAAGGTGGGCTAGGTGTTTCGTAGACAAAGCTCTAAATTTTATTTCTACAAATTGTGAAGGAAAAATACAAACATCAATTTTTAGAGATCCTCGAGCGCTCACATCGCTCTGAATAAAGATGAGCTGATTTGGAATTACTGATTTCATACAATAAAATAATTAATAACATAAATAAGGTACGGTGTTATTCCTTTGATATAAATCGCAGTTTTAATCATGATGTTCTTTTATCATTATTGATAAAATCAATCACATTATAACATAACGCAAATTTTTGTTTTTATTTATATATTTTACATCTTTATCAATTCAGTAAGAGAAACAGTAAATGTACAGCCGAACTATTTATCGATATAACATTAACATTTGTATTTGCTACTAAAAAACAAAGAAATACTGATACCTTGAAAAACTCTCTCACTTTGTCTAGTGCCGACACAAAAGTAATAGGTAAATAGTCCGGGCGCTTTTGTTATAATGCCGTCAATTGATATCAACAAGCAATTTAAAATTATCTCACTCTTTTTTGCTTCCCGGTCGCTATAAGAAAAGAACTTGCATGCAATGTTACAGAAGGTTATTTACAAGAAAGCCATTTATTTCAAATGCCCAGAGGTATTTGTTATAATGCCGCTGTTCGATTGTCATTTGCCGTCAACAAGTCATTTGAATTTATCCCACAAAAATGTTTTGTTTTGCGGTAGGTAGGTACTTATTTGATTGGCAATCACTGTAAGAAAAGGATATACAGCATGTCCGGCGATGTGGTAGACAAGAGGACAAACGGACTAAAAATTTAATTTTTCGAGGAAAAGTCATTCTTTATAAAAAAATTTACTTGCTGAAAAAATACGATTGTCGGGTGTCCAAAAATTCAAATTTTTTACAAAAGTACCCTTATTATAATTTTTTTAGCAAAATGTTATTCAAGAAAATTGTTTAAAATCACCACATCTTCTAAGATAACATAACAGAAATAAATTAGGTATTACAGTGTCAAGCAAAACGTCATTGTCAGTCAGTTTTAAAGATTTTGTCAGTTTACTATGTTAACAACGGAGCAAAGAATACATAATTATTTATTTAAAATTGCCCCGAAATTACATATATAGAAAAAAACCAATATACGATAAACAGAAACCAATGCATGATTATAATTTAAGGCATAATTCATAAAAATAGACCAAAATCAGATAGTATAACAATAATTATTCAAACACCACTCCACCATGAAGGACGCATTTTTCCAGTTGGGCTCTAAGATAGTCATAACTCCTCCGCACTTCTTCTAGGGATATTGCTTCTACAGCTTGTATAATTCTTTGTTTTAAAATGTCCTCGTCATTTGGCAGTGGATTGACATTAGTTAACTGTTTTAGGCGTCCCCACAAATACATATCTGCCAACGTAAGATCTGGACTTCTTGGGGGCCATAAAACTGGACCATTGCACCTGATCCATTTTTGTCCAAATTCCAAATTAAGCCATTCCTTCACTTCTCTGGCAAAATGGGCCGGGCATGCATCTTGCTGGAAGTACATGTTACCTCGGTAATCTGCTGGTAGTTGTCGCACATCAGAAAAAAGTATTTAACATATTTAAATAAGAATTTCTATTACAAGTATTCTCAAAGAAATACGGTCCTATAGTAGGAAACAGCGCACCAAACATTCACTTTTTTAAAATATTGACGTCAGGTTGGTATTCTGAACATAGGATTAACATCACTCCAATAACGAACATGTTGCGATGCCACAGTTCCATTCGTCGAAAACGTGGACTCATCCGAGAACATTATAAGTTTATGGAATCCTCTATTACCACCTAAAATCATACTCCCTACCCACAAACAAAAATCCAACCTTTTACCATCATCTCCCTCTTCTAATGTGTGGTTATAATGGGGTTTGTAGGGACGTATCTTACTTTCTTGAATAGTACTTTTTTGGACCACCTGTAATTGCGTAGCTCGTTTCCTCAAGGACAGTGTTGGGTTTTCTCTAACAGATTGCAGTACAAGTAGAGTCGCTGCATCATCTTTATTGTAGGATTTTTTTACTTTTTTTAAGTCTAATACGGATCCCGTTTCTCGAAACTTCTTGACCAGCTTGTAGATCGCCCATTTGGTTACTTGTACATTGGGGAACCTTTCATGAAATTTTTCAGTTACGTATCTGTATGAACAATCTCCGTCACCATAACATTGGATTAAATGTATTCTTTGCTCCGTTGCGCGTTGTTAACATGGTAAACTGACAATATCTTTAAAAGTTACTGACAATGACGTTTTGCTTGACACTGTAATAATTTATTTCTGTTATGTTGTTATCTTAGAAAATGTGATGATTTGAAACAATTTTCTTAAATAGCATTTTGCTAAAAAAATTATAAGTTTACTTTACTCTTGTAAAAAATTTGAATTTTTAAATTTTTGGACACCCTGTATAAAATTTTTATTTCTTTTTATCGACAATCGTTTTTTCAGCAAGCAAATTTTTTTATAAAGAATGACTTTTCCTCGAAAAATTAAATTTTTAGTCCGTTTATCCTCTTGTCTACCACATCGCTGGACATGCTGTATATTTTTCACGAGTTTTTTTATTTATTTAAGATTGCTGCGTTATTTTGAATAGTTACGACTATCTCGCTGTTGCCACAAATACAAAATCCAAGTTTTGAAATTCTTATCTTTTAGGTTCTCTGTCTGTTTTCACTGCAAGTAATTCAACAACATTTAGAGGTTAGGAGTACTGGCACAAGCCCTGAGGGGTTTATCTCCTGACGTCGGTGATTGGACTTGGTAGCGTAAATATCAATAACAAATTGCTAACTGGTGACAAATGACAATCGAATTGCAGTATTAGAACAAATGCATCTTGCGCTATTTATCTATTAATTTATGTCGTCACTATACCTACTCAAAGGTATTTATTGCCGTTTTTAATCGTAAACATGGCTATGGTATACCGATAAGTTGGACTATAGCCCGATAAGTTGGACTATAGACCGATAAGTTGGACTATAGACCGATAAGTTGGACTATAGACCGATAAGTTGGACTATAGACCGATAAGTTGGACTATAGCCACTGGGTCATCAAAAGTGGTTGTCATTGTTAAAAATACGTTCTCCCTCCTCAAACATGGGAATAATGGAGATACGATCGAATTAGTTGATTATTTAAATATCTCGAGATAATCGATTATGACTTGTAAAAATTAGTAGGTAGTTAAGAAAATTAGTTGTACACAATTATTAATTCCACGATGAATGCGGCGGCGTCCGAATCGATTATTATGAACTCGACAAAGTACAAAGTAGGTAATTAGTTAGATGCAACAACAGAATAGGGCAAACCCATAGATTTGATGTAGCAAACGAGATTGACGAAACGTAGCGGTTTTTTTATAAATAGGTACATGGTGTGAAATAATTTAAAATAGTTTAAGTGTTAAATAAGTAGTTTTTATTACCTATTTGTAAAGGGAATAAAACATAAAACACTCCAAAAATTTGTGCGTAATGCTATTTATTATAAACAAAGGCACCCAACATTATACAAAAGTGACAATTAAAATTACTAAAATTGGTACTACTAATATTAGCCCATTATTAAAATACATCGGATTAAAAATAATTGACTATTGAAATATCTCGACTATTCCCATCACTAATAATTTTCACGAATTTTACACATTGCTTTGTATCCCAAGTTAGCGGCCAAACACCGCTCTACAAAGGTAATTCGACGCACGCGGTCGTGTTGCTAATTACCGAGGAATAAGAGCTTAGTTACGTATAATATTACATACATTTATCTCGACTGGTTACCGAGCTAGTTGCATATACATATATTACAGGTATATAAATAAATGCATAAAATCAACATCATCAAAGTTTGCCGTTACGTCATCTTTAATATTCATATGATGAATCAAATCAGCACTGCGTTAGTCAAATTCATTCCCTAGTGGTGAGAGGTATGTGAAACTTCTCATATGGTCCAAATGCTACTATCCGACCGACATCATAGATGACTCTGTGGCGGATAGCGACTTGCGAAGCAAGTGCCGAGAGCGGCAATCTCTAGCCCAGGTGGACTAAACTACTGCTATTAAATATAACCTATGGCATACTGCAGAGAACTAATAAGTTCGAAACCGGTCTATGTCTGGTTAGGAATTGACAAATGATATTGGCTACCGATCTATCATGATTTAAAGGTATAATCTAATGCAGGTCGGGGTATTTGCCAGCTGAGTAGTTGTTTCGTTCAAATCATATTTAATAAATTCATTCCCCTTGAAATGACGTCCAGCTGATATAAACAAACTTTATTCGTTGACATGTGAAAACTAAAAAGATAACCTACAATTTTTCCGCTAAAAGTCAGAATAATTTAACGAGTTCGCTAGTCTTTAAATTTGAACCAATTTTATGGTTCTATAAATATAATTTGGCAAGATATGTAGATTACTTATATATATTAATAATTACATTTAAATTAATTAACATCATTAAAAATAAGACTATGATAGTGTTCTAGAAAAAGGATTTTGTGTGTATTTTTAAGATTCATTATCATTAACATTAAAACCTACCTCTTGTTTTGAAGATTAACTATTGTTATTCTGAAAAGATTTGTTTTTTATATACAAAAATCAATAAAATATTGAAAACGGTAACAATCAGACTCAAAGATAAACAAATCCAAATTTGACAGCGGACATGCAGAATCAGGAAACCATGAAACATGTGGCAATGGCGCCAATCTAAAGTGTTCGATCAGGTTGATTGATATTATTCTCGCTTGTTTCTGAGACGTACGAAATGAGGCTCTCTCTTTCTTTTTCATTAAGGAAGTTAGGTTTTCATATAACGCATCAACAACGTTAGTCGGAGATATTAACAGTCACATATATTGGATTTCCTTGCGTTGTCTCTCTCGTTTTATATTTTGTAAACAAAAAACGCTTGAATAGCGTACAATGTAGATTAGAAATAATTTTGTGATGTCTATTATACATATCAATGATATATCAATAAATTCAATTATATGTATATGATCATTAATAAACAGGACTTTTTTATATAGCTGCCGGCCCTGACAAATGGCATATATTTCCGCTGCCTATTCATTAGATCAAAACACAAGTAAAATTTGAAAGTGCGTTTAAAATAATAAGTAAATAATGTGTAGTTTATGTTTTGTATTTGTCCTCTGCTATTACACAGAGATCCAGCTGCATCACATCATTATTATTTCATGCATAATGTGCAGGTAGCCACTAAAAAACTCGACGCTGAAATAGTTTCCTTGAGTTACGGCGGGATAACATATTATTTTTAATGGGTTTTTGATGTCGCAGGATAAAAAAAACAAAAAGCTACTTAGTATGAGTAAATTGTTTAGAGGCTTAACTGTAACAAGTTAATGCAAAATTAAAGGTTATACGACCGCCAGCGCTTTAGGCCATTAAAGATGTATGGGACACGTAAACCGTCTTTATACGCGCCTCGAACACGGAGGCATTTTATGTGAGAAATTCTCAAAAGTTCAATAGACGTGCTGTCCTCGTCCACAATAATTATTTAATATACAACGGTAGTTATTAATTATAATTTTCTCATTTAATTCAACAAATAAGTTTAACAAATCAATAAATAAAAATAAACACTGAAAACATGAACGAACATAATATTACTAGTGTCTCATCCATCAATCAAATGCGTTTGTTTGCGTTCTCCTCTCTCTACAGGATGATATAAGTTTTACTGACTTCGCAACCACATACTTGAAGGTCGTTCATTGGACTGAAAATGGTTGCATTTCGCCTTTTTTTATCAAGATAAGCTGGCCAAGGTGTCACCAATGACAAGAGACAGTGGCTACCATATTCAGACCATGATGAACGTGAAAAGTGTACCGAATTATGTCAATTTGAAAATAGAAAGGATATTTCCATGATACATATAAGCCCATTTCTCTTATACAACTTAATACTCCATATGTCTACATCAGTGTCAATGTTTTGTTTGTATGAACTAGGGGTCGGAATTGTTTTCCATTTTTCAGAGCCGGCACTTTTAAAACATATAAATATTAATAAACACACCACATAAAAATCTATGTGTTTATTTATATACCTGTAATGTATGCACCAGTATAACCAGTATCGAAGCTAAAAGATACAAGGACTCTGCCGGTTCCTGGCACTCTCCCATGAACCATTATAGGTGCTTGGTAGTTTGTCCGGTGGTATCCCCAGTTCGTGCGGTTCGTTGTGATGTTTGGTTTTTCTCGCTATTAGCAATGGCATAATTACTACTGTTTGTGCATACACTGCAAAAAATTATTTAAAACTACGATAACTTAGCAACAGATGATTCACATATTCTGTGTACTCCATGCAATTGACGTGATTGTGGAAGACATTTAATTTCGGCTACCCATCGACAAAATATTGCCGGTACAGTTACAAAAGAGGAATTTTGTTATGCCTTGTGCGTCATGTTCTGTGCATGTAGTTTTCCTTTACTAGTAGCCATACATTGCATAAAACATATCTACCAAGTGTGTATAAAATTGTTTTGGGCAATATTATAGAGGACGTACAAAATAAATTTTTGTGAGTGACAGTGGATGAAACAATTGACTTTCGGTGCAATAAGGTTGTTAATGTTACGCTAAGAATTTTGAGTGTTCAAAAGGCTTTGTCTCTGTCAGATAGCAAAACAATAAACTAAAAAATATTTTACACAGGAACCTGGGATACAAAACAATGTGTAAGAGTGCCCCCCGCACTAAACGGCCAGGATATACACGACCGAGAACGCTACCAGCCCAGAGCGGCCAGTAAATGTGTGCAGTCAGTAAGGAAGAAAGCATCCATTATATTCTGTACAAACCTCTGGCCGCGTGTGCACCATTCCTATTCTCGTTGGTCGTTGGGATTTGCTGGCTGTCGCGGCCAGTACGCGGTGGGGCATACAACTCTATACAAACCGTTGGACGTCGCGACCTGGCCGCATAGTGTGCAAGGGCTCTTAGATTTGTGAGAATTATCTGCGCCATTTGTCAGTGCCTGCCCACGAGGTTAATGGTGCAAATTCTAATAATTTGCACCATTAACCTCGGTAGATGTGGAACGTTCATATTCCTTGTACAGACTAAATTGCTCAAATTTAACAGCCACGAATGCAGAACGAATAGGTATTAGTTGTGACGTGACTATGTATGCCAGTGCGAGACTATACTCGATTCGTTAGTAATGGACAGTAATTCGGCCAACTAAAGATCTGCTGGAGATTCTACAACCAATTTACAATCGAACAATAATAATCCCATTGAGCACCTGGTACAGACTGGGTAGTTTATTTGTGAAATTTAATCAATCTTTAATCAGCCTAAAAACGTTTTAGTTGTAGAATATTTTAATTGTTAAGATGTCTGGCTACGTATCGGATGAGTCGGAACGCACAATATAGTGATGCGAAGCCAAACAATTTAACTGTTTTACAAGAAATGATTTTTTTATTGCAAGAAAATATTACTAATTACCAGGTGCCGAAAATATTTGCCATTTTCAGTGCGGGCAGGTATATAAAAAAAATATAAATATAAATAAACACGCCGCCACATAAAAATTCATTTGGTGCGTTTATCTATATACCTGTAATATATGCAACCAGTATAACCAGTATTGAGGCAGAACGGTGCAGGAAACCGGGATACTCCTATGTAATCTTACACGCAGCTTGGCACTTTCTCCCTAGTTAACTTAACAACACGGAAGTGTGCGATTATTTTCGTGGTGGTATTTGGTTTGGTTCTCGCATACAACGCTCTTAGCAATGGCGCTGTCATTAGGGTTTGTGCATAAACTACAAAAAAGGATTGAAAACTACGATGACTTTACAACAGTTGGGTAACATATTCTGTGTACTCCATGTAATCGACGTTACGTATTTTATGCACGCCGTGATTCTGAGAGACATTTAAATTTGGCTATCCATCGACAGAATATTGCTGGTACAGTTACAAAAGAGGAATTTTTTTATGATTTGTGTCATGTTCTGTACATGTGGTCTGTTTTGGAACGTAGTCGACAATGCTGTCTTTTGCTTTTATTTTTAAGTATATGTATGTCCTTCTATCAACCATGAGGCAAGTAATAGCTACCGGTCCTGGACTGTGATCTAGTTTCCTTTCCCTGCTAATGACAAAAGGGAAATAAAACAATGACATTCGAGAAATACGGTTTTAATAATTTTTTTGTTGTTTACAATAATTCTTAAATACAATAAATGTAATAAATTATTTGAATCCCTAGGTCCCACAATTGTGGTTTGTGGGTGACCGCTGAGCGCAATAAGGCAACACTAGAAGCGAATGGTATTAGCTCTATTTACAATACGTTCTTCTGCCTTGTAGCGAGGAAGGGACAAGTGTTAACACGCAGTGTTTCTTGGGCCTTAAAAATAGAAAATTAACTAAAATTTCAGATTACGCATTCTATATTTAGCTATGCTATAAGTGATATAAGCCGTCGTTGTGTTCGTACACTTGATTAGATATATATTATTCAGGATTGCACTGGTCCCTTTCCTAGAATCGCGTAACATATTTGTCGGGATATTAATAATAATAAAATAAAACACTGATAAGTTTGTGTAGAGATTGCCGAATTAGATAGTGTCAATCAAGTCTCCTATGTAATATATGTTTTTAAATGTTACCTACTTTATCTTGTCTTCGTCGAGATTTTTTTGTATATTTCTCGACTAGAGCCCACATTTGATAAACACTGTTTTTTTTTACCATTCTGTGGGTCACGATTCCACGAAAAATTTGTATCGTGTTTATCATTTAAAGTGAAAATGTTGTGCATGGTTATTGTTATTACACAGCGACCTAAAAAAACATTTACAAATTATGTAATGATTAGAGTTCGGATATCTGCGAGTCATTCCAGTGCCGTCTGCAGGAACCTTGATAAGAAATGCAAGTTTGTATCGTGAATTTGGTTACATTGTATACATTTTTATATAACCATATAAAAAGTAATTCGTTTATGCATTTTCATTAGTCATGTAATTTAAACACCTATGCACCCAAAAAGAATTAAGTCGATTATACAGGGTGGCCCATTAGTGCGAGGAAGTCCAATATCTCGTTTATTATAAAAAATATGAAAAGAATGTTTTAAATAAATGATATACGGCCTACTTTGTTGCCCATTTCTAAAATACTGTGAAATACATAGGGTGTTCCATTAAAGTGGGACAGCTTAAAGGTCGAATTTTTTAAATGACATACTGTATATTTCTACACCATTGATTTTAGCGTAAACATGCTAAATTTTTATTTAAAAAAGCTGCGGCGTTGCCAAATTCTTGCGAAAAATTTGAAAATTCACGGAAAAATAGTTCATCACAAATGTCATTAAAAAAACTTAGTTAATGACAGTTAAGGAAAAACATGTGGTAAATGCAAAGAGGGTACTGAAATGTCTGAGAGGAGTGAAAGTTTATTTTAATGTACAGGGGCATCAACTTGCCAATTCTCAAACATCTAAAATTTCGTTTTTTCAAATGGAACACCCCGTATATTATTTCACCATTTTGTACAACTGTGTTATCCTTTCAAATTATGTTATTATGATATAGTCCCTAAAATGAATAGTTTTTGAGAATTTTAAATTTAATTGGTATCTTAAAAATAATTGCGTTTTTTTGCAAGTAATCTTTTATGTGGGGGTACGTCAAAGATCAAGTGTACAAAGCACCCCCAATTACAATTAATAAATGTCAAAGTCATAGATTACTTGCGAAAAAACGCAATTATTTTTAAGATACCAATTAAATTTAAAATTCTCAAAAACTGTCCATTTTAGGGAATATATCATAACATAATTTGAAGGGATAAAATAGTTTTACAAAATGGTGAAATAATATACGAGGTTCCATTTCAAAAAATGCCGTTTTAGATGTTTGAAGATTGGCTAGTTGATGCCCCTGTATAAGATCCCTGTTCATTAAAATAAACTTTCGTTCCTCTCAGACATTCAGCTACCTCTTATCTTTGCACTTTTTTCATATGTTTCGCAATAACTTGGCAACGCTGCAGCTTTTTGAAATAAAAATTTGGTATGTAAAATTTTACGCTGAAATCAATGGTGTAAAAAATACAGGGTGTGTCATTCAAAAAATTCTACCTTTAAGCTGTCCCGCTTTAATGGAACATCCTATGTATTTCACAGTATTTTAGAAATGGGCAACAAAGTAAGCCCTATATCTTATTTAAAACATTTTTTTCATATTTCTTATAATAGTGAGATATTGGATATCCTCGCACTAATGGGCCACCCTATGTATCAAATTGTGTTTAATAATATAAAACTGTTTGCGAATTATACTATAGCTGTATAGACATTCGAAATCCTCGAAATAATCATATAATGCAATTTTTGAATTAACATTTACATTATTCTCGCAGCCAAAATGTTTGCAATACTTCCCCGCAGATGTTGCGCTGCTGATATATGATTTATTCATGAATTTCTTACCCAATACGCCACTACGTCCCTCCACATTCAATACTGACAAAATAGGGCTGATTGCAGCATCGTATCACTACAGAAACTTGGAACGGTATAAAAAGAGTCGTACAATAATCGGATGCTAAAGAAGCCGTTGCTATTGCAAATGCTCAAGAAATTATTGGGTAACCCAGTGTCCAAAAAGATTTAGAATTTATACACTTAAATTTTTCATAAATCCTTCTCACTGCAGAACAACTTGAACGTCGACTAAAAACAGAAGAATTTACCATAGTCGATGTGATGAGTGTAGTGTTTGATCGTCGACAATACATACAGGGTGTCCCAACGAAAAGTAGGCACCCTGAATAACTTTGGAGATAAAAATTTTTGTGAAAAATTGGTGAAACACGTCGACTTTGTTTCCAAGGGGGGACATATTTTAATGTAATACTTGTATACCTATCATCATCCCTCTACCCTACACGGCCACCCCCTCAAAAAATTCAAATGGCAAGGGGGGTCGAGTGATACATCTTTTGAAAGGTCTTTCAATTCCTTACATAACTTTATATTTTTTTTTAACTTTTATCGTTCTTAAGGGAAAATGATTTTATTTTTGATGATTACACACAATCGAAATCGTTTAAAAAATCTAAAATACACGGCACTGGGTATTGGAATTTATAAAAAAACAAAATTTTTTAGTGCTCTCAAATCAACACGAGTTCTTGACAAAAAACACTTTCCTTGTCCGTTTAGTTTTAGAATAATAAAAGACTCATAAGTATTTGATAGTCCTTGAACATTAATTTGTTCACAACCAATTTTAAATCGAGATACATTTTACCAGAATGAGTTCTCAAAATGATTTATACCCTTCAGGAGAGAATAGAAATTGTCAGCATTTATTTTAAAAACGATAATTGTGCTAGAGCTACGGAGCGCATATTCAATAGAAATCACCCAGATAGAAGGGTTGGTTCTCAGTATGTTTTACAATTATTGATAAAATTTATGGAAACAGGTTCTGTAGGAAACAAAAAGCATAAACCTCAGCGACCGATTAGGAATGAAGCAGTCGAAGTGGCAGTTCTCGGTCATTTGCAGATGGATAATACTCAATCGATCAGGAAAGTAGCTGAGGCTTCCGGTGTATCACGAAGCAGTGTTCATCGAATTGTAAAGGCTCACAAATTTCATCCGTATAAATTTAAATTGGTACACGAATTAAACGAAGATGATCCCGATCGTCGGCTTGAATTCTGTGAGATTTATAGTGAACAATTAAACGGTAATGCCAATCTACTGTACAGTACGTGTTTTTCTGATGAATCGACATTTCAGTTAAATGGGGAGGTAAACAGGCACAATTGTAGATATTGGAGTGAACCCAATCCACATTTGTTCATGAAAACTCATACCCAAATGCCTCAGAAGTTAAATGTTTGGGCTGGTATCTTAGGGGATCACATTGTCGGGCCGTTTTTTATTCCTGACAATTTAAATGGCGAAATGTACCTCGATCTGTTAGAAAATAACATCGACCCAATGATTACCCAAATCCTCGAAGAAGACGATAATCTTTTAGAGGCTGAACTGTTTTTTCAACAGGATGGGACACCCCCACATTTTGCTATAGCAGTCCGTCAATTTTTGGATAATGGGTTTCCTGAGCGATGGATTGGAAGAAGAGGTCATGTGGAGTGGCCCGCTAGGTCACCCGATTTAACTCCCTTGGATTTCTTTCTGTGGGGACATTTGAAATCGAAGGTATTTGCAACAAAACCCGCATCTCTGGAAGAGTTACGTGAAAGAATTTTTTGAAAATGCCGTTTATTGTCTCCAGATGTGTTCAGAAATGTTCGTACAGAATTTCAAGACAGATTATATTACTGTATGGAAGTCGGTGGGGGTTATTTTGAACAATACATGCGATAATTTAAACTGCTTCTTTTATTTTTATTTTCCGAACCTAAAATAATGAAACAATTATTTCTCAGGAACGAATCGATAAAAGTTAAAAAAAATACACAGTTATGTAGGGAATTGAAAGACCTTTCAAAAGATGTATCACTCGACCCCCCTTGCCATTTGAATTTTTTGAGGGGTGGCCGTGTAGGGTAGAGAGATGATGATAGGTATACAAGTATTACATTAAAATATGTCCCCCTTGGAAGCAAGGTCGACGTGTTTCACCAATTTTTCAAAAAATTTTTATCTCCAAAGTTATTCAGGGTGCCTACTTTTGGGTGGGACACCCTGTATAATATATTATATTAACTATCTGGAGACATTGCTGAACACGTAAACAAACAACTAGAAAGTGTTTTACACAAAAAACCTGGTTTTGTCACAATTCATCGAATAGTACTACAGGGCAAAAAAGTGGATTGTTTAGGGATCAAGTAAATATGGTATCTTTATGAATGTTCACTTGTTTTAAAAATGCGCCAATAACATACATGTGTCCAGCTGGAACGTTCGTTTTCAACATATAAATGGATTTTTTGTAGACAGGCGGCAGATTTTAACAGCGGAACATATGGAGCAACTTTATGTAACTTTAATATACTTGTAAGGAATAATACGCAGCAATAATTGTGAATAAGTGTGCATTGCAGTGAAAAAAAAATTATTGGTGTAAACAGCTAATGCCAGTCTAAAGTTTATTTCAAACTTATTTGCAACATAAAAAACGCCGGATTCTTTGATTGCGGTAAAGGGCTCAAAGTAGCCAACGTTTTTTATGTTGCAAATAAGTTTGTAATAAACTATACTTTCTTTTTCTTAGAACCTCTAAACTGCAAGGTAAGCCACTGAAAGATATTTATTTGCAGTAATAGTTTAAAAAATATTTGGTTTTAATTGGTACATAAAAATTAATAACAAAATGTTCCCTTGCGCCGATACTGCTGACCTAAACACTACTGATCAGTAAAGCTGGCCGAGGTCACCTGGCCGACAGAGCCGTCATATGACTCATATGTTTACATCATATCATAATACTTAAATAAGTACAATAAATGGAAATAAATTTTAACAATAATGTTACATTTTATAAAAATTTGTATAAAACTCACCCTTTTAAGCAGATTTATGAAGTAGTTTGGTTGTCGTCATCACAAAGTGGGGAAGATCTATAGTATAATAGCATCAGGTATGTTTCTACAGCTGTCTCCGTCAACGATGTTCGCTTTGGTGAAAAAATATGTTTGTATTTTGAAAATGACCGTTCGACATCTAGGGATGTAATACAGGCATAAGTAAAACAATCTGTGAACTCACTTAACGAAGTTGTAGATACACCATCATAAATTTGTCTTAATTTGCTAACATCAGGATCTTTCTGTAATACACTCTCGAATTTTTCACTAACGCGATTATTTTTTTCGTCGTTTATAGCCTGTAGCTGTGTATTTACGTCGTCCACTATTTGCAGCGATTCCACTAACGACAACGAACTATTTTGCAATTTTTCTATTGCGTCGTGTAGTCCTCTATAATTGTTATTAATAGTTTTTAAATCTGTTTCAAAGGAAACGTCTTGAAAGCTTGTCTGGTTTTCCCTAATAGCTGCAGCCTCGTTAGGGTTGAACTGTAGTATCACAGCTTTTATTTGTTGAAAATATTCAGCATAATAAAAAGCCGCTTTCAGCCACGTTCCCCAACGTGTAAGAATCGGCTCTGGTGGTTCAGGGATACCAGGACACTGTCTGTGAAATGCTCGAAGCCGTTTAGGAGATTTGAGAAATACTTTTTTTGTATTTGCTATTAATGCATCTACCTCTGGAAAACATTTTCGAATCGTTTCTGCCACAAGATGTACCGCATGCACTTTACACGTAACATGTAAAAACCTACAATTGTCTCTTTGAAGACAACGGCCTACCACGCGCATTGTCGCGGCACCATCAGTCACAAACATCAATACTTGACTTGTTGAAAGTTCAAATTTTTCGAATGTCTCCAACACCACACGCGTAATTATTTCGCCAGTACACGGAGTTAGTCTTTTACTAGCTAATAAAAGTGGAAATGTTGGTTTAAGAGGGTCCAGTACACGTACTATAATATTTAAAATAGAATTTTTTTTACAATCTGTCGTCTCGTCAATACATAACCAGAGCCGTGTATTTTCTAATCCACATTTAATCCTATTTACAATGTCTTCACGAACAACTGGAATATATCTACGTAACAATGTACGACTTGGTAAGTTCACCTGGTGATTGTATTTATTCCAAAACTCCCGAAATGGTTGTTTATCCAGTATGTGTAGCGGAATATTACAGACTATTAACATTAACAATAAATCAAACATAAACTGAGTTGTCAAAGGCATGCCATTTTTTTATTTTGATGTTACACGGTATTGATATGATGACGACAATCTGTTTTGTGCCAGCACATTAAATTTTGATTGCAAACTTTACAAATTATTTTGCATCCGTCATAGAACAAATCCGGAAATTCACCGATAAATTTATTCACTGTGTCCGCGTACGGTCGTTTTTTACCCTTTGGCGCGTTTGACATTATGTATAATTTATAGGTACAACCTCACGCATTAACCTTTCAAATAAGACTGCAGCGTAAATCACTTCTAAATCGGCACGTGTGACGCCAGCGCAAGACCGTGGCTGTACTCCAGCCATCTCGGCCAGCTTTACCGATCAGTGATCACTAATTATTCCTTAAATTTCCTATTGGAACGTATCCTCTTAAAATGAGGTCGCTTTTATTTAAGTTCATGATCGAAATTGTAACGATGACAATTTTGTTGTCAAGTCAAAAACATTGAAGCGTTGATGCCAAATTTCACCAAAATTCAAATTGTTTTAAATATAACAAAACTGGTATTTCAACTTATAATAACGAATGACTAAAAATAAGCAGAAATTAATGTTACTATCACACTTCCGTGGAAGACAACAAAGAAACCGCCAACCCTTGCGGCACGCGACAAAGTCAAGGAAGACATACCGTATAGCATTTTATACTTTGGCGGAATACAACAAAGAAACCGCCGGCCGTTGAGCGAAATCAAATTATTAAAAGATATGCGACATCATAAACCAGACACTTATCTTCTTAAGTAATTAATATTAGTTTGTTTCCCTACTGTGTGGTCTGTTTCTCATATAACACTATAAGAGAAATTATTACATTGACAATAATCAGAATTTAAGCATTAAGAAACTTTTTAATAATTAATATTAAATTTGTTTATCTGCTAGCGTACTTATAATGACAACATTGTGAATGTCAATTTGAATATCAAAATCACATATAGTTTATTACAGAAATATTGTGCTGGATATGGCTAGAGAGAGGTTCTAACAAATTTGTTTTTTTTTTCTCGCGAAATAGGTACACATTCTACGTATTTTTAATTTGTTTATGTAAATGAAAAATGGACATTTAAAAATTAATATTCAGTTTTTGACAGAACACTGTGGGATCAAAAATGTAAAACTTACCGTTAAAGCTGCAAATCGTTTATGTGTACCATGGTCGTAGAGTACATATGTCCTTACTGTCGCCGGCATTCACCTTGACCGCGAAACTCTTTCTCCAGTGCAGTCTGTTATTAGCTTTCGAGTTGTGTACACGTTAAGTCACTTGGGCGTATTGCATATTGTTTTTGTGTTTTTATTTTATTTTTTGTACTGTATTGTTGATATTAATTTAATAATAAAGCATGGCAGACGCACGCAGGGGTAGAAAACGGCCATTTGCTGACAAAGGGAATAAATTCATAGGTGAATTCCCGGATTTATTCTATGGTGGTGCTAAAATAATTTGTAAAGTGTGCGAGAAAGATTTGATGTACTGGGATAAGCGTAAATAGTGTATACCATAAAACTAAAAAAATGGCGTGCCTTCGACAACACAGTTTATGTTTGATTTACTATTAATGCTGATTGCCTGTGATGTTCCACTGCACATACTCGATAAACAACCATTTCGAGAGTTCTGGAATAAATACAATGCCCAGGTGAAGTTACCAAGTCGCATAACGTTATGTAACTATCTACCAACTGTACACGTAGACATGGTAAATAAGATTAAATGTGAATTAAAAAATACATGGCTGTGGTTATCTGTTGTTGAGACAACAGATTGTAAAAAAAAATCTATTTTAAATGTTACAGTACGAGTACTGGACCCTCTTAAACCGACAGTTCCACTGTTACTAGCTAGCAAAAGACTAAGTCAGTGTACTAGCGAAACAATTACCAGGGTGGTGCTGGAGACGTTAGTAAAATTTGAACTGTCAAAAAGTCAAGTGTTGAGGTTTGTAACTGATGGCGCCGTGACAATGCGTTCGGTAGGCCGTTCTTTGCAAGAACAAGGTTGTACGTTTATACATGTTACGTGTAAAGTGCGTGCTTTACATCTTGTGGCACAAACTATTCGAAAAGGTTTTTCAGAGGTGGATGCATTAATAGCAAGTACAAAAAAGGTGTTTCTTAAATCTCCTAAACGTGTCCGTGCATTTCATAGCAAGTCTCCCAGTATTCCTGAACCACCACAGCCGATTCTTACACGTTGGGGAACATGATTGTAGGCAACTTTTTATTATCGCATTAAGAATAAAGTTTGCTCCAGACCACCCACTACTTTAAACGACTTAAGGGCCAGAGTTCAACGTGCATTTCAAGAAATTCCCGAGAACGAACTAAGAATCGTTATGAGGTGCATAATAGATAGGGCTACATTATGTGTTAAGGAAATTGGGCGACAATTTGAACATATTGGACAATTATAATTAAAATAATTAATTGTAACATTTTATTTATTTTTTTAAATGATCTACTAAAAATAAACATGTAAATAAAATTTTAAATACCTAGGTACCTTTTAAATTAGTTCATGCAACTTGCAAATCCGAATAGTTTACGAGAGACATGACATTAGAAAATTTATTTTCTTGCGTTACTATGTTTTGCAATAAATGCACGTTACTTATTACATGAAAGTAAGCACTTTACAAATAATAAATATTTTTCAGTTTTAGATAAAGATGAAGTGGTGCATGATGGATATCGTTAGATTGGTAATTAAAATTGCTATTTAATGACATTATGGCCCTTTGAGGTGCCATTTAAAAAAACTATTTTTTCTTAAAAAATACACGTTTGGCACATTTTATTCTTTCATGAAGCATTTGTTATTGATTTAATTGATGAAATCACTATTAATATGAGTTACTAGAATCAACTGGAACAGATTTTTTCCCAATCACGGCCTTCTACGGTAAAAAATAAATTTGAAAAAAAGAAAAATTCCTTGAGTAAAATGTAAATTTGGCAACGATCTATGCAATTTTAGTTGAACATTCCGAAAAACATAAAATATACTGGGTAATGCATTTAAAAAATCAAAGGCAAACGCAATTCCGGTGAAACCGGAAGTCAGCCATTTTGACTATATCTGCATGTCCATCCGAAATTAGGTCTAATATCTTTGCACCAAATTTCGTCTAAATCGGTTTATAATTAAAAGAGATATAAGCATGGCCCTAGTCTCGTGGCCACCCGGTATACACATTGTAACAAAACCTATAGGAACCCTCCCAGACTTGGAGCTGACTTCTGCATTTGCCTCCACATCTTATATGAGTTGATTTTATTATGTACCCCTCCTGTTATTTTTTTTCTGGATCCGCCCTGACTAAAGAAAAGTACACACAAAATTTCTGCTTATAATATGTTGTTCCACCATTCACCAAATAATCAAATTCTTACTCTGTCACAAACACCAAAACATTGAGTAATAGACTCAACGCGTGTTTCGCTAACCAAGTTCGCATAATCTGGAGATGATTAAAACTATTTTACTAACCTCCAAATGGTGTCAACTTGACTGACGAAACGCACGTCGGATATAAGTACCCAGTGTTTTGCTGTTAATAGTACAACTTCAGTGTTAGTGTCACCTCATCGAAGATTCCAACCACTTCAGAACTTCTTACACTATTTGGATAAATTATTACCAGCAGGGGTATAGTATCTGAGTAGGTAAAGCGCCTATAGATATTTACTCGGTAACGAAAGTTCACAAGAAAGAAAGAATTATTGGAGAGAATATATTTTGGAAGTGTGCTGATTACATTAAGAATCGCTGCCCAGGACTGCCCAGGAAAAGTGCATACAATACAAGAAGTACTTCGTAATACACCGCAGCTATCGCAAACGTGAAAGAAATGGTGAAGTAGTCTGAGTCTACTACTCGGGCTGTAATGGCCAACATATCTTCAGATTTGCTATCGGCATTTTCCGGTTAGCTGCCAGCTGTTAGAGTTTTAAAAAGAACAAATCAACTTGTAGAGGAAATGTCCCAGCAAATTCCAGAAATTTAACTCAACTTACGTTTCCTGAGGAGTGTGTCAATATAAATGGTGAATTTTTCCTACTATTTGACAGTAGTCCCGATGATAATCGAATTCTTTTATTTGTTACCAGAAGAAATTTGGATATCACGGGCTATTGGAATAATCATATCGATGTACGTTCGCTTCATCGCCAAAATTATTCAGCCAGTTATACCACCGTACACGGAGTACAGTACAGTATAGTATTGTTCTACCAACTGTATACACCCTTCTTCCGGAGAAATCGTAAGTTACAACACTCGGCTTCTTGAAGGGTTAAGCCAATAAAACCAACTTCAATTATGGTAGATTTTGAGAGAGCTGAGAGCTTCCTAACCTTTTTAACATCGATTGTTACAGTTTGACACCTGTTGTATAATTAAAATAACGACGACACAACTTTCCTAAAACGCTACCTTATCCAGTATAGAGAATATTCGCTTAGGTGTTGGGACGGATGGGAAATTACGCCGAGTATTCAGCGAAATTGTCCACATCATCCTAGCTACAAATTGTATGTAAAAGATATAACCCCGCCGGGCGACATCTTTAACGGGTGATTTTATGAAGTTTTTATATGTCTTATATCTCTGCAGTGAACCATACATTTTGTACTCAACGGTTTCAATGTTAATCCAAGGGTAGCTGTAGCTATTTTAGGGAGCAAGGCAACCGTAAGTACTTTTTTTATCGACATAATTTTTACTTCATCGTATGTGGTTGTAGAAAGAAGTGATAACAGATCGGAATGTCCCCCTTATTATCCCATCCTAGATAGTTCTTTTTACTCGTTGCCGCCCTGGAGGCAAATAAGTTCCAACTTAAAGCTTTCTACGAATCTTACACTAATGCATAGCCTCGTCGTCAACTGCTAGAGACACGCTGATAGATGCAAGCATCAAACGGGCCTTCCTCTGCCTTCTTTGTTGTTACCTGCACGACTTAACCATGGTAATCACCGGGCAGATGTCAGGCATGTGACGGATCGCCTATTGCTTGACTTTCTTTTATTTCCTTCGGCCTCGGCGTTCTTGATTATTCGGTTGTTGTCTTCAAACGCAGATGTGCCGTTAGAACTGATGTTTTTTTTTAGAATTGTTTTAATTTGTGTTCCAAGGAAATTAAACGGTGAAGACGGTCAAAGATATGAATAAAAAGAAGTGTGTAATTCATATATTATCCTATATGTAATTAGAAGTAATTCATTTTAGGGAAATCACAGTGTATGTGCACTATGTACATGGTTAATCAAAAGTTATGATATTGCTTATCCAAGTATATTCTCAAACGTGTGGGTAATCGGAAATTTAGTGTTGTATCAAATATTAGAACATCAATATTCGTCATCTACATACCATATATTGTAATTAGAATTCCGCTTTACACTAATAGATGTATGGTCAATGGATGGAAAATCCCCTATCCCCAGAAGTATGCATTCAAGTTAGTGCTTCTTAAAATTAAATTTAGCAATTCAAAATTGTATAACCCGGAAGCATTTTTCCGTTCCCTATTGTGCTAGCGCTACATAGTGCGTTAATCATATACCTAGGAGTCGAATGCAGGTTGTCATTTCGTTTCCTAAGTGGATGCAGCACACACAGTGTATGTAATTGGCGCTCTTCCATTTGCTATAATAAAATTAATTCAAATTAATGAATAAATTTTGTAATGTAATTTTCCTTGCCCTAAAATGTCCTTGTTTTGTAATTTTAAATGTTATGAAGGTCTCAGTTTAAGGTCAATGATAGAAAATTAAATGATGGGCAAGGGAAAAATCACATTTTAAAGAGTCAGGTTGTAGCCGAGTGTCATTTGAAAAACGATTAGGTACCCAGATGTAAGAAACAGAGGGTTACCGATTTCTATATGATTATCGCATTTATTAAATATTTGCCTGTGTGCTGTATTCACTTAAGAAACGAATACACTGTGTGTGCTGCATCTACTTAGGAAACGAAATGACTGAACCTGCATTCGACTCCTATATGATTAAAGCACTATGTAGTGCTAGCACAATAGGGAACGGAAAAATGCAACCTGGAAAACTTGTAAGTGCTTTATCAGGTGTTATAAAATCACATGCTGTAAATATATTTGGTGTATTAACTTGCCATTCAAAATCACGAAACATTTTTGGTACATCGTAGTTGGGTTGCTTATTTAAAACATCAGTAAAGTGTCTGCTATCTCCAGTTTCTCTGTATTATTTTCTGTAGGTGTATCCAATTCCTCACAGTTTTCAGAGCTGAGAGGCAAATAAATTTGCATCTGTACCTCCTTTATACGATTCCTTTTTGCTAATCGTGAGATTCTGCTTCTATTTAACTCTTTTAATGTTGATGAGGTTATATAATTGCCTTATATCGAAAACTTCTGTTGGGGTCTGGGGTTTTTGGAAAGAATTATTTTCAAAAACCTTTTCTGCAGGACTTCTAAGGGTGATGGTGGGTTTTAAGTATTCCACCCCATCCTAATGCCATAACTCAAGCGGCTCTCAACCGCATGGTAAAGCAAAGGTGAGAGGTATGTGAAACTTCTCATATGATCCAAATGCTACTATCAGACCGACATCATAGATGTCTCTGTGGCGGATAGCGACTTGCGAAGCAAGTACCGAGAGCGGCGACCTCCAGTCCAGGTGGACTAAACTACTGTTATTAAATATGATTTGAACGAAACAACTACTCAGCGGCAAATACCCCGGCAAATACCCCGACCTGCATTGGATTATACCTTCAAATCATGATAGATCGGTAGCCAATATCATTTGTCAATTCCTAACCAGACAGAGACCGGTTTCGAACTTATTAGTTCTCCTCAGTATACCATAGGTTATGGAACAGACAAATGATAGTGGCCAACCTGCTAGTCATATACTGACTAAGGTAAATTGAGTAGTGGTGAGAGATATGTGATACTTCTCATGTGGTCCAAATGCTACTATCCGACCGACATCATAGATGTCTCTGTGGCGGATAGCGACTTGCGAAGCAAGTACCGAAAGCGGCGACCTCTAGTCCAGGTGGACTAAACTACTGTTATTAAATATGATTTGAACGAAACAACTACTCAGCGGGCAAATACCCCGACCTGCATTGGATTATACCTTCAAATCATGATAGCTCGGTAGCCAATATCATTTGTGAATTTCTAACCAGACATAGACCGGTTTCGAACTTATTAGTTCTCCTCAGTATACCATAGGTTATGGAACAGTCAAATGATAGTGGCCAACCTGCTAGTCATATACTGACTAAGGTAAATTGAGTAGTGGTGAGAGATATGTGAAACTTCTCATATGGTCCAAATGCTACTATCTATCATGATTTGAAGATATAATCCAATGCAGGTCGGGGTATTTGCCCGCTGAGTAGTTGTTTCGTTCAAATCATATTTAATAATAGCAGTTTAGTCCACCTGCGCTAGAGGTCGCCGCTCTCGGTACTTGTTTCGCAGGTCGGATAGTAGCATTTGGACCATATGAGAAGTTTCACATACCTCTCACCACTACACAGCGATTTATTTCACCATTAAAATTGCAAATATTCTCTTCCAAGTCCTTTTGTCCGGAGCCAGCCAAACATCCACGTGCTTCAAGCACCGTGGCAACTGAATGGCTGGATGGTGGAGAGGTCGGAAAGAGAAAATAATTTAATAAAACAGTTGACACCTATTCTTTACGAACTTATTTAACCTTAATGACTAATATTTTTTACTACTTAAAAAATTAAAATACTTAGAACTACACTTTATACTTAAAATTAATTATAGCACATAAATTTTATTTTAATATTGAGACGAGGGAAAAATGCTCAATGGAAAAACCATTTTATGTTGCAAATAAATTTGAAATAGACTGTATAAACTACTTGAAATAGTACACTGAAAAACCGACAAAAACGTTTCAAAAAATTTTTTTAAGGTACAACCATATGGGACCTTCACAGAATAATAGATTAGGCCCTTGTCCATCTAAAATGGCCAATTACAACATTTTTTGGGAGGTCCAACTTTTTTTATTATGAAAAATGTCATAAATCTGTCAAAATTAATTTTTCGTACTTTTTTCACACATCCCTCACGATATCTCCGGAACCAATTGAGTTAATCAAGTTTTTCTTTTTTTAGTCGATAAAGGAAACGTGAGCGGAGGTGACTGAATTAATTTAGTCTTTATGGAAAACCTAGTTTTTTAAAAAAATAGGTAATACTCTAACATTTATTTTTCTTGCAGTATTTTTTTTCAGTAAGCGAAAAACTTTTTTTGTTTTAAGGAATTTTGCCACAGTGTATGCATATGAAATAAAGTTAACACATCAAGGAAGTTTAAAAAAAAAACGCAATACTCTACGACTTATACGTTTTAAGTTATTGTTATTTGAAATTAAGTTTCTGCGGGCAGGATATTTCATGAAGCTTCGCTCCCCCGGTTCTACTGTGCTGTAATCAGAGTGCTATGCGTGTTGTGGGTGCATACTATAAAGTATTATTTTTGACATATCTTTAATATAAATTTTATTTTTATAACCACTTAGAAGGTTTTACTTATCATTATTTACATTGCATATTGTTTAAAATCCATTATATTTATATGTCAAAACCTAAAATTGAATTGAAAAAAATACGAATTAATTATTTATTTTAAAATATAAATTTAAAACTTGTTATAAAAAATATTTTAAAAATCCTCAACGTCGGAATCTAAAAATATCTGGACAGTTCCTTGGTTGCAGCAGTTTGCATTTTTGCACTCACTGCAGCATTTCAAACCTTGAGCAAAACAGGTACATCTGTTGTTGTTACAGACCCTGTCGGAACATTTTATTGACAAACTTTGCCTTACAATATCGGGCACAGGTTCTTGACTAGAAAAAGTTGCCTTCCAAACATTTTCTTCAAATGTCCAACCGTATCGAAATGGATCTTCCAACTGCATGTATTATATATGGCTATTGTACCAAATTTTTAATTGATACAGACACCTAAAAAGAAAATAATTACATGTAGGTGTGTTGTTTCTTTTTTAACACGCTTTTATTAGCTTCACTTGTATGTTTGTTTGTTTGTTTGTTTGCAACCGACTCTTTGGACTCGATTTTAACCCACTTTAAATGGACAGATTTAATTGAAACTTTGTACACTTACGAAGAACCGGTAACAATAAAATAATTTGATCTTTATATCATTATCCTGATCAGGATCGCCAGTCCTTTCCTCACGTATTCTCTGCGTGAGAGCAAGAGGCTTAATATTGTAAGTATATTCCGTGATTCTCAGTTCGGTCGTTGGCCGGGCGGGCAAGTCTTAGTCGACGCGAAACGACGGACTCCTCGGGCGTGAGTTCAAATCCCATGGCTGAAATAAAAATATATAATTTTTTTCAGAAATATCTGTTGGATCGTAATATGTTATAATATCAGCATCAATAAGCAATATAAATATAGTTTAAAAAAACTACAAAACACGCTTTCATAGCACATCAAACTAAAAAGTGAAAAATAGATATAGTTTAAAAAACTAAAAAACACGCTTTTAAAGCACATCAAACTAAAAAGTGAAAAATAATTATTAATATAAACTGAAAACAATAATGAACGAAAAATACTAGTATTATTGTGAAAAAAGCGTGAGGCGCTTTGTGCCATATTTTTCGTATATCGAGCAACCCACGCTTTTTTCACAATAATACTAGTATTTTTCGTTCATTATTGTTTTCAGTTTATATTAATAATTATTTTTCACTTTTTAGTTTGATGTGCTTTAAAAGCGTGTTTTTTAGTTTTTTTAAACTATATTTATTAATAGGTATGGGCCATCTAGAAAAATAATTATTACCTTTAAATGTTATCTAAAAACATGGTCAGTAGGAGGCAGCTCAGAAGCTGGCCGATTTGTACTTGTTGTTAAGTCCCATCGCAGTTCATTTAGGGATTTTATATTTTTGTTTTTATTCCTATATAAATAAAGCGTATATTTTACCCCTAATTCCATCGCTTTATCCTCTGACAGAAAAGGAAGGTTTTCTAAATCTTTTAAATTATTTACATTTTTATATAAAACATCGAATGCCGTTTTCTTCCCTATTTTATACATGGCATTAGTTGTGTCACAACCAGTTAGGCAATGAATCGTTAATAATTTCTTGCAAATTTCCTCTCCTAAATTTGCCACAATATTGTTAATTGACAAAAAATGTATATTCTTACTATGTCCTAATTGTATAAATATATTCCTTTGGGACATATGTATCTGGTGTTTCACAGTAATAATGTAAAAGCAAAATCAGGACATCAGTATCAACAGATTTTATCAGAATTGTATTACCTGATTTTAATTCTGATAACACAAAATAAACATTCCATTGTTAAGCACTAAATAATATGTAAAACTCAATAAAAATAATACCCATTCGCATTCACATTACACAAAGAAAAGTTTGTTTCTAACTGACAATATATGTATAATATAAGATTACTTGTATTGAATAGTCTACACTCTACACAATTGAGTGACGCCGCGGTAAGGAGCATCTAGGATCGAAAAACTGGTAACTTTAAATAACAAAATCTCGAAAACTATAAGTCGTAGAGAACTGATTTTTTTTTAAAAAACTTCCTTGATGTGTAAGCTTTATTTCATACACATATGGTATGACAAAATTCCTTAAAATAAAAAAGTTTTTCGCTTATCGAAAAAAATGCAGCAAGGAAAGTAAACGTTCCAGTTTTACCTAGTTTTACAAAAAAATTAAATTTTCCATAAAAACGAAATTAAAGCAGTGACCTTCGCCCACATTTCCTTTATCAATTAAAAAAAAAATACATATAATTATCTCGATTGGTTCCGGAGATATCATGAGGGATGTGTGAAAAAGTAAGAAAATTTAATGTTGACAAATTTATGACATTCTTCGTAATAAAAAAAGTTTGACCTCCAAAAAAAATGTTGTAATTGGCCATTACAGATGGCCAAGGACCTAGGCTATCATGCTGTGAAGGTCCCAAGTGGTTGTACCTTAAAAAAATTTTTTTCAAGAAGGAAGCTACTTTTTCCCCGTTTTACGATGCACTAAAACAGATCAGCAAATTTATCGACTAATGCTTGTGGGTCCTTCAATACTACATCGTTATACGTATAACGCATTTAAATATGACCAGAAGCAGTTTAGATTTATTATGATTCTTAATTTTGATTAAATTTTTGAAAATAAAATACCAGGTCACATTAGCTCTAATCATTTTATTTGAATACTTGGTTTATTTCTACCAAATGATCCACCCTGTACCAGAAGTAAATATTAAATTGTTCAGCATTCTAAATAAATTCCTCGGTTGTACAGGAATGAATGTAGACATGGTCAAGTGCATAGGAATTTAATATACTTTGAAAAATATAAAATATAACTGTTCCATTCATCGCCGAGTCGCAAGATATAAATGTCGTACTTATTGAACCATTGATAATTAAACCTACTTAATTTTATGAATCGCCTCTCATGTAAAAAAAAAAACAAATGACTGAAGTGGGGCTGTCACTTGATTAAAAAATTAATAAAGTACTCTAGAGTACATGCACAGTAGTATTCTGTTTAATTCATTTGGAATATGTGATTTGTTGGAATCATGAATATTTAGTTTGTCTATATTGATATTGTTCTTTTTTGGATGATTACAAAATGTTGTTTTTAAAATTATATTATAAGTATATTTTATTGAAGATTAACCCACTAGTTGGTAATTAACCATTATGCCGAATTATAAGCAATAGTTTGTTTTAAAACGGGCTACAATTCCTTTAGCCGTAGCTCTTTGAAAATGCAATCTTTTAGTGTAAAGAAAATTGAAATGGGCCAGAGTTTTTGAGATATTACAGAAATACCGTCGTCGAGCGGTCTTAAATCGGGCGGTTTAGTTGGCACCGCAGTAATTGTAAATACTTTCATTACATTTTCATCCTTGTGCAAGGTCTACATCTTGAGAATGGGGCAGAAAATAAAGAAAAATTGATTCAGACAATTTTCTGTACATAATGCGTTGAGAACTAACAGCCATCATATGAAATTCTTCCTTTATACAGTGTGTGTCATTTAAAATGAAGACACCTAGTTATTCTCGTAATTTTTTTGAAATTCAGATTTGAGCTTTCGCACAATTGTAGTCCTATATAAGATGTACGAAACAACCAACTTAAATTTAATTAACAAACTGAGACAATGGCAGCTCCCCCAAATGGGGCCCATTTCCGATATTTTGCTTCGCGTTGAAAATATCGAAAAAAAAGTTATTAAAATAAGTTCAGAATCTAATTTTGAGCCCCAGTACCATTACGAAATTGCATTTTTAGTTTTTTTCAATATTCTTCCGCAATCTACACACGGTGACAATTTTGGTTTGAAATTTAATAGGATGCCATGGAAACAAAAACTATGATTAAATTAAATGTCAATCCGACAAAACTTTGAGTTATATTGTGTAAAGTTCTAGTTCTCAATCGAAAAATGCGTCTGCATTTAAGGGAAAAAAATCGAAATAACAAGATTATTTGGTGATGGAGTTCGTGGTAGCAAAGAAGTAACCGCAGAATTTAACCGAAGACATCCTTTATAAGTCGATATTACTCATGGAACTGCAGCCGCCATAAATGCTCTTTTCGATGAAACTGCCAGTGTTATTAAAATACCTCAGAATGATCAACCTCGTCGAATACATCCGCATCCTGAGGATAACGTAATATTAGCTGCAAATCAAGCGATTCCAAGAGTGAGTCTACGAGATTTAGCGTCTCAACTGAATATCGACAAGGAGAAAATTAGAAGATGTTTCATACGTCATAAAATCAAGCCTTATAAACCGAAATTTCTACATACTTTGAAAGAAGTTGATGAAAATAAAAGATTAGATTATTGCTATTGGGCCCAGGGAAATTTTTTAAACGACGGGATTTTCTAAATCAAATTTTGTTTACTGATGAAGATACATTTACCACTAATGGGGTTGTATCTTCTCAAAACTGTAGATACTGAGCTACAGAAAATCCTCATTGGGTTATTAATTGTAAAAACCAGTATCCAGAAAATTTAACGTATGGTGTGGAATTTTAGGTGACCGAATAATTGGTCCGTTTTTTCTTTAATAACTCGTTAAGTGCTGAGCGTTTAGTTAACTTTTTCTATACGGAATTATGGGATGCAATTGAAAATCTTCCTCTTAATGTGCGATATGTTTTTCCAGCTAGATGGTGCGTCAATACATAATTCATCTGCATCCTGAAGATAACGTAATCTTAGCTTCAAATCAAGCGAATCCAAGAGTGAGTCTACGAGATTTAGCGTCTCAACTGATTATCGATAAGGAGAAAATTAGAAGATGTTTCATATGTTATTTGCAGCGTTGTTTTGTTGACAAAATGAATGTTTTGAATCTAGTTTTATTCAATTTCCATGGCATACTTACCTGGTAAACGTATTTTCGTGATATTTTAATTATTATCCATCAAAGAACTTGTGTATTTGGGTTAATATCAAACCCGATTTTCCATTTGAACGTATCAATGGATTCGTTGTGAAAATAAGTATTTAACTACTGGGTGTCTAAAAGATGTTGCCATTTGAAAAAGTTGACATAATTACAAATTAGTGATTTCGGAAATTTTGGTTGGTCGTAGCTACTGAACCAATTCGAAAAATATCACATTTACATTTTTCTCTTATCGTTTTGATCCATTTTATTGATATGAGTGCATTTACTGTACAGGGTGGACCAAATTAGATGGGATTTGGGGTTTTCTCTAAAACTATGGCAGATAGACAAAAACCAATGTAGGTGTCCTGAGCTCGATGTTCGAGAAACAAACAATGGCGCAAATCGCGATCGTCTATCTTTTTTGACTATCGAACTACAGAGCGTTTTTGGAAAATTGGCATTTTTGGATGACAATTACGACGAATCGACAATCGAGTAACACATTCTTAAGGTTGCTGATAAGAAGAAAATTATGCATGCCTCAGTTTTCGAGATATATACATAACTTGTGTTTTTTTTTAATATAACATCCTGTATGTTATTTCATTATTCGATCACAACTTAAATTAGCTTTCCAACGACATACCATATGTCATATTTATCTCCAGAAAAAGTGGTTAATTTTCGAAAAATTAAATATATTTGTGAGGAGGCCATGGAAAATTATGAAAACAACACTTCTTATAATATAAAATAATTTTGCCAAAAATAGGAAAACTAAACTACAATAAATGTTCGAATTGTCTGCCGAGGTGACGCGCGACGGTCACTTTCAATTGGCGATACTTGTTGTTGCAGGAATTTTCCTGTTAAAAATTTCTGCATAATAGAATATAAAAGGGAGGATAGTTCGTAAGGTGCTTCATTTGAAAAATTGTATTGAGCCTGTGGCCAAGTTAATTAAAAGTGAACAAATGAAAGTGTAAAATAAAAATGAGCGGAAGGAAGAAAGACGAAATTTGGGATTATTTTATAAAAAAAACAGAAACAGGAAAAACCGGTAGCAGAGCGGTGTGTAAAAATTGCAAAAAAGAAATGCAAGGACTTGTTCAAAGGCCATCATGAAAAGTGCAAGACCAAAACATTACCCGTAGATACAAAAGTTGCTGAACCAAGTAATGAAGTTGATTTAACTGTAGATATTCCAAATCTAAATAATTAATTATTTTGTTTAAGGGGATGTCGTGCCACCCATAAAACTAAGCATTGAAAACCAAAACATAGTGTGTATGATAAACTTATGTGACCCGGTTTAAACATAAACAGGGTCTCAAAAATGATGTTTTTGGTCGATTTTGAAAAAGTATTTTCTCGTCTTCTATTGAAATATAGAATAATTTGGGGTTGAGGACAAGTCTTTATTGAATTAGGCTATTAGGCAAAAAAAAAAATGAAAGAAAAAATTATTTTTACTTTTTCATTTTTTTTTTTAATTGTGCCACTTTTGGATCCAGATTCACGAAATAAATTTTGTTTTTAATTTGATTGGCAAATACAAGAGAAAAGTTGTTATAATCTTTGATCTGAGGTTTCCGCTAGACTTTGTGCATTCATGGTGATGTCGATCAGTCTGAAAAAAATCCACAGTTATTGGACAGTATATTCACAGACCACAGTATCAATTTTTGTTCCACAAATACGAATAAACGAGTATTATAAAGAAGACTATACAGTGTGTTTCACTTGAAATTATAACACCCCAATAACTTTTTTATGTTTGGTTGAACTTCAAAAATTTTTTTTTCTTAATATGTAGCTTTTAACGCTCTTTTAAACATTTTAGCCTAATTAAAATAGTAGCCTGTGTGAAATGAAGCGAAAAAAATTGAAAAAACATGTTAGGGATTTTTTTTTCGAAAAAGTTTATTGAGAGAACTTGTTCGGAACTACCTTAGAACCCCAATTTCCAAGTTTGGTTAAAAAAGGTTCACCCCAAGAAATCACCATTAAAATTAATTTCAATGTTATTATCACGATTGCCAGTCAACAATTATTAGTAATATACTTTTATACTTGTGATCGCTAGTTAAAAATACATGTGTGTTAGTTTATCAATACTTGGATCCCTCTTTGTATTAACTTTGGATGTTACCGAACTAGCCAAAATAACCACAAGGTAAGATATTGTGTCATATATTCATGAATGTTTTACGCGGTAACACCACCTGGTTTACGAAGAACTCTAGAAGATCCCAATTTTATATTTTTTCTTAACTTATTTCACAAAATCTTTCCACATATAGACAGATTATTTAATCAATTTCAGGCCAGAAATACAGACAGTATTGAACTTAAAAAAAAAGTTGAAGAGTTTAAAAATATTATGTCATCTATTAGAAATTCAACTAATGAGATAGAAAAAGAAATTACTAATATTGAGAATGAGAATAAACGGAGAAAAATTAATCCTGAAAATAGAAATTCCGTAATTGCTAAGGAAGTGTGTGATACAATAATTTTTTTTGAAGAGAGAAAGATTGTCATACAGAGGTCATTTAGAAACCGCATCTTTAATGAATGTAGACAATTTTCTTAATTATTCAAAGAAATTTCCGACATCGCGTATCAAATCAGTTGTTGAATCTTATCCAATGTTACAACAAGACAAATTAAGGACTGTATTGGGTAATTTATTCAAGGACGGATTTTAAAAATATTGTAGGTGCCCTAAACATGCTTTCTTGACTGTCTGAAAATGGTTTAAATGAAACGTTCAGCGAAACGGTCAAGTTACTAAAAATTATTGTGACAACTCCGATCTGTTGCTAAACCAGAAAGATGTTTTTCAACTCTTAAAAGAATAAAGACATTTTTAAGAAACACTATGAATAAAGAATGCCTTAATGCCCTAGCAATGATGTCAGTGATTAGAACTTTATCCATAACATAAGCAATTTCGATGAAAACGTCATAGAACATTGTATTTCCCAGAAAGACAGAAGACTTGATTTTGTGTATAAGCAATAACATTTACTAGCATTTTTAAGTGATTATTATAAAGGGTGTTTCAATAAGAGCGCAATATTTCAAGGTTCAATAAAACATGATTTTCTGTAGCCAAAGTATTGAAATATTTATTGAGTTATAATGTAGACATTTGGGAGTTATGGAACAACACATGTGGTAAATGTTGCCACAGTTTTGCTGGCACATACATACTCTTGGCGAAATTTTGAATAACGGTGTTGCATACATGTGGCGGTATTTCGTTGATATAGCGTCAATTTCGGCCTTCAATACTTGGGTGGTCGCGGGCTTGTTGGCATAAACCTGTGACTTCAGATAATCTCACAGCCAAAAGTCTAAAGGTGATAAATCGCAAGAGTGTGGCGGCCAATTCTGGCAACCAAACCAAGAGATGACACGCCAAGGAAAAGACTCGTGCATGACGGTCATTGTTTCACGGGCGGTATGGCAAGTAGCACCGTCCTGCTGAAACCACATGTCGTCGATGGCAATATCTTCCAATTGAGGCACAAAAAACTGGGTTTTCATAGCACGATAACGTTCGCCATTCACCGTTACTGCATTACTTGCCTCATCTTCGAAGAAAAATGATTCCTCCAGACCACAATGCACACCAAACAGTGACCCGTTTTGGATGCATTTCTTTCTCATGAATCATTCATGGATTTTCTGAGCCCCAAATGCGGCAGTTTTGCCTATTAACGAAGCCATCGAGGTGAGAACGGGCCTCATCACTGAAACTGATTTTGTTCGCAAAATCGGCATTCACTTTTTGTTGTTCAAGGATCCAGTTGGTGAACTCACTTCGCTGTGCAAGATCTGTCGGCAGAAGTTATTCAGTCAGTTGGATTTTATAGACATGGAGATGCAAATCTTTAGTGAGAATGCGCTGAAGAGTGGCTGTTGTTACGTCCAATTCTTGTGCACGATGACGAATCGATGTGTGTTTCACATCACTAACCGAACTAGTACATTCGAATTTTTCGATTATTAATTTCACAGTAGATGAATGAGGAACATTATTTCGACCGAAAATGGACACACTTTACGATTCGTGGCAATCAAACTTTCACCATTTTGATAATAATGTTTAACAATCAGGACGTGTTGTTCTATCGTGTAATGCTCCATGTTTACTAACTCTCATCTGTCCTATCGACCTGGTATGTCATAATCTTGTGACATCATAACAGTCAAAGTGGCGCGCAATTCAAATCTTGCTTTCATATTTTCATAATTTCATATTTTTCATATTTTTTAAGAAACTAGAACCCCCCAAATAAAATTATCACGAGCTGCTACTGATATAAAGCTTCAAAATAGGCTGCTGCGCTGTAAGATTGCAACTTTCTTCGTAAAGAGCCAAAGCCATAAATGATTTTATTCATTTCAATTGTCAGCAGCCCATTTGTCCGTAGGTATATGCATAAGCTACTTATTTACAATTATTTTTCTGGATAATTGTAGCGCAGGATTGACGCAAATAAAATTATTTATGGCTTTGACACTTTAAGAAGTACCAATCTTACCAGCGGCCCGACTATATAGGCGTTTCGTAATTACTCCCTTCCACTCCCCCTTATATTTTCCACTACCTGTACATCATAGTAACTTTTCGAAAATGTAATTATATGGTTAAAATCAATTTTTAATCGGATTAACTTACCAGCAAGCCTGTAATAAAATCTGAAATTACTTCAAAGCTTACTGAGATTTTCCGAATTTATTACGTGCCCCTCAATATTTAACAGTGAGGTTTTTCAAGTCAGTCAGTCTCAAAACTCGAAAAAATGAACTGAACTTAATGCAATGCTTTAATTTAATTATTTACTCGAAAACTATGTTTTTTTACGAAAATTTTCTAGGGTACAAAATTTTTCTAAATACGTGAGACTATTTAAGGAATATTTTTAATTTGAGAAAAATCTAAAATAAGAAAGTTCTGAATACAAAGGGGGTTGTCAATTTCTACCCCTAGTAGCGAATTGGGGTAGACGAAAACTAGTCGGTTAAAAGGCAATTAATATGTACAAACTTCATTCCAAAAATTGTTTTTCAGTGGGATATCCCACTATATTAAAAGTTGGATTTCTTTTTATTGTATATGATTCGACACTATTTATGTAATCAATATCCATAAGAGGTCGGTTTAAAAAAAATGTACTACAAAAAAATTATAAAAGTTTGGATTATTTTAAAATTGCCGCCAATTAATCAGCCAATTAAATAATGCACCCTATTATATGGCCGAGCCGATGTTGCCCTATTTTCTTTATTTAAGTATTGTTTTGGTAGCTGAAAACGTTTTAGTAGCTGTAAACTCTTTGAGAATATTTGTGATTTCGAACGATTTCGTGAATTGTACATTAATTTTTGTGTTATATCAAACATTTTCAAGACTATTTTAATTTTGATACACAATAAAAGGTAAGTATTTACGTATTTTTGAACTTAATGTATACAGGGTGATCTACCACGAGTGTGCCAAACTTCAGAGGCTGGTAATTTATCAAAAAATAAATGAACTTTCATTAATCAACATATGTCCTAAAACGCATAATAAGGGGAGCTACAACCCCTTGAAGGGGGTTGATGAATATCAATTTTTCGATTATAAGTCCAATATGGTGGTGATTAAAGAAATGAAATTTTCATGCATTACGGCCCCGATGTAGGCGCATAAAAGTACAAATTTCGTAATTAACAGCTTGCTTTATTGAGGTAGTTTTGAGGGGTAAGGGGTAGTTTTTTACCCTAAACTTTTTTTGACATCACTTCCGAAGCAAAACTTTTAAATAACATTATTTCCCATGGAATAACTCAGAAAAATGTATTTTTCAAAATTTCTGTCACACCAGCCGTTTTTGAATAATTTGCGTTGAACGGCAATAAGGTTTTTCACGTGAAATAAACATTTTTATTACAAAATTAAAAATCAATGTACAACACAGAAATAACGTACTTAATAGCTAAAAGAGTAACTGTTCAAAATGACCTCCTTGAGCACGAATACACGCCTCACAACGACGAATAACTGAATTATTAATTTCAGCCATGTCACCATTGTTTGTGATATAAGCTATACTATTATTGATCCTTTCCATCAAGTGCTGAATATTATTTATTTCCTCAAAATAAACTAACTGCTTCATATGCCCCTAGAAATAAAAATCTAGAAGTTTGAGATCGGGAGAGCGAAGAGGTCATAAAACAGGACCACAGTTACCAATCCAGTTATTTCCAAAATTCCGATTCAACCATTCATTCACATGTCTTATTGCCGTTCAACGCAAATTATTCAAAAACGGCTGGTGTGACAGAAATTTTGAAAAGTACTTTTTTCTGAGTCATTGCATGGGAAATAATGTTATTTAAAAGTTTTGCTTCGGAAGTGACGTCAAAAAAAGTTTGGGGTAAAAAACTACCCCTCACCCCTCAAAACTACCTCAATAAGGCAAGCTGTTAATTAGGAAATTTGTAATTTTATGCGCCTACATCGGGGCCGTAATGTATGAAAATTTCATTTTTGTAATCACCACCATATCGGACTTATAATCGAAAAATTGGTATTCATCAACTCCGTTTAAGGGGTTGTAGCTCTCTTATTATGCGTTTTAGGACATATGTTTATAAATGAAAGTCCATTTATTTTTTTGATAAATTACCAGCCTCTGAAGTTTGGCACACTCGTGGTAGATCACCCTGTATATAGGTATTTTCAATAATTGTACATTTTTTGGTCGGTTTTATTAAGATTTATATTCCACTTAATAAATTGCGAAGAAACTGATTCAGTTATTGACTTACTACTGCTATTCATTATTTATAATTTAAATTCTTTTTTAAAACGGTAAAGTTGTTTAAGATTTTTTAATAAAATGCACACTCCAATACTATTCAAATAAAATCATCATATTCAGGTGAAAGTTAAAAATAAATAAGAATGATTATAATAATTAATATTTATTTTCAATCGTCAATTCCGTAATAGGAATGGAGAATAAATCTATAACATAACCAAACTTATTCGATTTCTGCTGTTTTTTTTATATTTGATGTCGAAGATTTAAAACAGGTACAAGTACAATTTTCTGTTCGTACTAAGGTAAAAAAAACTATGTGAATGAGTTTATAATTGTATTTATAAGTGAATAAATAATCACAAATCACGCTTTCAAACAATACGTAAAACTGGCAATACTGCGGTACCGTCTTCGCTTTCACTGGCTGCTTGTGTTTGGCGCGAAATCTAATCGGATGACGTCATAAGACTAAAATTTAAAAAGACTAAAATTTAAAACTTGTATTTTTTTAACCTCTTTCCGGGCTTAAAAAAAATCTGGGAAAATTTAGCGAGCTCATATTTATAAATACTATCGGTAAACAAATAAAAAGAATGTCGGAAATGCCCATTTCTAGCCGTTTACAAGAAAATATGAAAATTGAGTTCCATCATTTAGGAGCTATAACTCTATAAGGGTGGCCCCCATCAACAAAATTTATATGGAAGGCCTATCTTAAAATTCACTGCGCATTTCGACTCGTCTTTGTATAATTTTTACCGACACCAGTCAGTAACACGATCAGCATGCAATTCGGCTTTTTAGGCCACGCGACACGTCCGCACTTGTCTGGCACTAGTGCTGGGCTAATCGTATGATTTCAATAATCGAGTAACGGTTATTCGAATACCTTTAATAATCGAATGACTGTTCGATTTGTGGTTAGAGCTCGAGAAGTGAGGAAATCAATATCGATGGCTTGACTCGGCGACATTTGGGAACTCGAGTCATAATTCATAATCATAAATAATCGATTTGGCAGTTGGTTCTTGTATTGTGAATGGTCGTGTCGACTCAATTATAAATTTTAATGTAACTCAATCCGGTTCTGCACTCAAGACAATCCTACTCCGAATGACATCAGCCAATAGCCATCTACATTTCGCAGATCAGCACTACCAAAACGTCGTCGATGTAAACAAGTAAACTTATATTAACAATCGTAATATATGTTCACTGCACTGATACTCGCATCGTATCTTATCGCTTGAATCACATATTTGAAATATGAAAGATGATACGCTGAAACGAATGACAATTATTGAATCGGCAGTCGGATGTACCACTCAACGAGAACTAAATCATTCGAATTCTCATGACAAGATTAATCGAGATATCTCGAGATATTTCAATAATGAATGATCGATTATTTTTCATTCGAATTATCCTAGCACTATCTGACACTGCCTAACGCCCTTGCCTATTAGCACTTGCTAACACAATGGAATCGCAGCTTTAGGGGTGAAGAGCAATAGTCCTGCTGGACACTCGTCATCCCAGACCATCATCAAAGGCAAGAATATTGGTGTTTAACTCGGTTATTGTCATCGTGATCCAAGTACAAAGAAGTCTTTTTGCCTCTAGTTAATGAAATATATAAAATGGGTCAATTTTAAGCAAGATGTAACTAACTATTGATTACAATTGTAGTAAATTTCACCAAAGAGTCAAATCGAGGTCAAAACCTGACCCCACCTGCATACATTCGGCGTTTAATATCTTTTAAGTCTAATAACAGGGATATTAATAATTACTTATTTTAAAGTTAAATGTCAGGTAGACTTACCGTCATTAGGGATTTAAGTAGTTAGCTTTAAGTACTGTAAAAGGATTTTGTGTATGAAAATCCTGGGTAAAACCAGACACAATACGTCATATTGTCTCTGGTAAAACTTTGAAATATGCCGCATGCCGACCGAATACATTTCTAATTATTCTTGATTTAGGCAGGGGGGGAGGGGGGTAATTTTTACTGTACTGTTAAGGTGAAGTTAAATGTAAATTTTTGGACAATTTTCTAGGTAGTTTAATAGTGGCGTCCTAGCTGTAGTGCAGTTGACGACAGTCTTAATATCTGATTAACTGAATTGTGACTAGTGGTGGTTTAAAATGTGTTTAAGGTGATTAAGTAATTAAATTTAAAAATTCAGGACTATAATTAGAGCGTACGACTTTGCCTAGTTGAAATAATTTCAGGATCCATTTGAAGTTTAAGAATATTTTTTATTATTGGCAGAAATTACATCACCATGATGTAACTATACCACAAGTAATATTTCTTCTCTGTGACTATACGATAGGTGTTTTTTGTTGTAACTGAGAGAATGAATCTAAAATGAACAGAACAGGGAGAATAAGTGTAAAATTATTTGAATTATTTTATTAACAAAATTAAGTAAAAAAAATTTGTATTTTAATTTGTTATGTATACCATACTTTCATTAGTTAACGCAAACAATTTATTATCTTATGTGATTTAATTTTCAATCGTGTTACATGATGCTCATAAAAACATCACATCCAAAATTTGAAGGAAAGGATAATAAATGCTTTTAAAAGTATCATTCCGGCAATTTTATGAACAGTAGAAACCTCATTCCAAAGACGCATAGAAATGTGTGTCAGTCAAAATGGGCAACATGTGGAGCACTTTTTTATAATATCTTTTCCTGAATTACAAGAAAAGAAAATATTTTTAATTTTTATTACCGAATTTTGCATTTATTGTTCAATAAATCGAAAATGGTTACATATAGCCATAGGGACGTACGCATTTTCAATTCTACATCATATCTTCCAAAAATATACAGGGTTCCGTTTGAAGAAAATTGAGAAAATTCAGTTCAAATAGTTGTAAATTTAAAAATTATTTTTGGCCGCCCTGTATACTTTTAGGAAGTGAAAATGACTGAGTGTCATCACACATGTCTCATTACTGATACTAACATATTTTTTCTTAAAATCGATAATTGTGTCTGTAGTGATTTTTTAAATATACACGAGTAAATAGCATAATTTCAACAAAAAAAAAATCATTACATTCAAGTGGGGAGAGTCAATAATAATACAAAAGTGGAAGGAGGTTTCAAAAAATTTTCTGATATGCATGGCATTCCATTTAAAAAAATGTTAGTTGACCCTGTAGAATCATCTTGGCTCACCCTGTATATTCGAAAATAATTTCCTGTTACAGATTTTTTTGTGTAGTTTATTTATGTTTTTAAATCGAGTTTCTATCTATCATAGAACTCGACATTTCGAAGTTGGACGCACCATTGCCCCACCCTGTATATAATTATACTAATTAATCCTAGTGAATCCTAGCTAAAGTTATTGCTATTAAACATTTATTTTAATTCTAAATCATTAATTGAACTTTTTTATGATTAAAAGAGGACTGAGAAAAAAATGGACAAGTGCAGGTTGAGAAAAAAATGATCGAGTGTTTTAATAATTTAGAGAAAATTTACAGTGTGAGTAAGTAACTAAGTCAATTTACTTTCTGTAGTCTTAACGTACGGTAGATTTTCGCGTTGTTAAATTGGACAAAAAAATTTGAATTACAAACTGCTGTTAGTGTCGTCCTGTTTTGTAACCTACAAAGTTATTGCTAACATAACAACGCGAAAATCTATCTTTAGTTAGAACTACAGAAAATAAATGGACTTTGTGTATGTACAGCCATCAGTCATAAAAGATAATCGTATGTTCAAACTCACTTGTAAATAGAGTTGGCAAAAATGCGCCGCAGGACATAGGCGTACGTACCAAGTGTAAGAAAAGAAATTAACTAGTAATAAAAGCAATAACTGTTACAATTTATAGTCCGAGCTTATATTTTGAGGACGACCGTTCGACATCTATTCATGTAATACAAGCATACTTAAAATAGTCTGAACTCACTTAACGGATCTGCAGATGCACCATCAGTACTATCACAAATTTGTCTTAATCTGGTAAAACCAGTGTCTTGCTTTAACACACGTGCGAACTTTTCTCCAACGGACCTATAGAGTGTGGCAGTCGATTTACTTCGTCCACTATTTGCAGTGACTTCGCTAACGACAACGCACTGTTTTGTAAGTTTTGTATGGCGTCATGTAATCCTTTACAGTTCTTGTGATTAGTTTTTAAAGCTGTTTCAACAGAAACATCTTCGATTTCTGTCTAGCTTTACTTAATAGCTGCAGCCTCGTCTGGATTGAATTGTAGTATCACAGCTATGATTTGTTGTAAATATTCAGCATAATAAAATGCTACCTCCAACCATGTTCCCCAACATGTAAGAATCATCTGTGGTGGTTCGGGAATACCGGGACACTAGCTATGAAATGCCCGACCACGTTTAGGAGATTTAAGAAACACTTTTTTTTGTACTTGCTATTAATGCATCTACCTCTGGAAAACCTTGTCGAATAGTTTCTGCCACAAGGTGTAAAGCATGCACTTTACACGTAACATGCACAAACCTACAACCGTGTTCTTGAATAGAACGGCCTACTAAACGCATTGTTGCGGCACCATCGGTCATAAACATCAACACTTGACTTTTTGACAGGTCAAATTTCTCTAACGTCTCCAGCACCACCCACGTAATTGTTTGGCCAGTACACTCAGTTAGTCTTTTGCTAGCTAGTAACAGTGGAAATATCGATTTAAGTGGGTCCAGTACACGTACTATAACATTTAAAATAGATTTTTTTTTACAATCTGTCATCTCGTCAACACATAAATAACCACAGCCGTGTATTTTTTACTACACATTTGATCTTATTTACAATGTCTTCGCTTACAGTTGGTACATAGTTACGCAACGTTGTGCGACTTGGTAACGTCACCTTGGGATTGTATTTATTCCAGAACTCCTGAAATGGTTGTTTATCGAGTATGTACAGCGGAACATCACAGGCAATCTGCATTAAGAGTAAATCGAACATAAACTGTGTTGTCGAAAGCATGCCATTTTTTTAAATTTTATGTTGCACAGAATTTACGTGACGTTTACAATCACGTTTGTCCCAGCACATGGTCAGTCTTGCACACCTTACAAATTATTATAGCATCATTGTAGAATAAATCTGGGAATTCACCGACTAATTTATTCACTTTGTCAGCGCATGGCCGGTTTTTACCCTTGGGCAGGTCTGACATATTTTATTATTAAATTAATATCAATAATAAAATACAAGAAATAAAATTATCAACAATACAACGGAGATAAGTATATTACGTTATTGACACCTCGACTCATAACAGTAGACTAAAATAGTAACCAAGTCTCGCTTACGTACTTGAGTAATTCTCTACCTGGCACCGCCCATGATATGCGGATCGAAATGCCAACTCTACTTGTAAACAGTTTTTTCTTTAACCAACTCGACACGGGCTTTCATAAATGGATATTATTTTTTATAAAAATCATGAAGTGGATTGAATCATTGGTTTGACACTAATAGTAAAATAGTATTCACAAACATCAAAATAATCTGTCGCTATGCTTGAACACATATCGCTAATCAAGTTGTCATCATCTGGAGACACTAATCCTATCAAAAGTGGTATATTTGTACTTAAAAATATTATGACATGACAGTTCCTTTAAAGACTGTTATTTATTTGGGATAGACCCTTAGTCGTGACTCATACTATTTCAACATTTCCATTAATCGCCTACTTTTACCTACATTAGTCAACAAAAGGAAACGGAGCTATTTGATTAACCTGTGCATTTATTTGTTTGTTTGGATGTTTGTTTATATTTTACGTCATATCTCGCAATGTATTTCAAATACCAATTTCATTCTTTCAGATGACATGTCGTTAAATTTTTGGAAATGTCTTAAATCGCTTTATAGGTCATAACAAATAAGATACAACTAGATTCCTTCGAAAGCTTCCGTTTTTTTTTAACACGCTTTTATTAGCTTCACTTGTATGTTTGTTTGTTTGTTTGTTTGTAACCGACTCTTTGGACTCGATTTTGACCCACATTAAACGGACAGATTTAATTGAAACTTTGTACACTTACGAAGAACCGGTAACAATACAATAATTTGATAAGTTTATATCATTATCCTGATCAGGATCGCCAGTCCTTTCCTCACGTATCCTCTGCGTGAGAGCAAGAGGCTTAATATTGTAAGTATATTCCGTGATTCTCAGTTCGGTCGTTGGCTGAGCGGGCAAGTCTTAGTCGACGCGAAACGATGGACTCCTCGGGCGTGAGTTCAAATCCCATGGCTGAAATAAAAAAATATATTTTTTTTCAGAAATATCTGTTGGATCGTAATATGTTATAATATCAGCAACAATAAGCAATATAAATATAGTTAAAAAAAACTACAAAACACGCTTTCATAGCACATCAAACTAAAAAGTGAAAAATAAATATAGTTTAAAAAAACTAAAACACACGCTTTTAAAGCACATCAAACTAAAAAGTGAAAAATAATTGTTAATATAAACTGAAAACAATAATGAACGAAAAATACTAGTATTATTGTGAAAAAAGCGTGGGGCGCTTTGTGCCATATTTTTCGTATATCGAGCAACCCACGCTTTTTTCACAATAATACTATTATTTTTCGTTCATTATTGTTTTCAGTTTATATTAATAATTACTTTTCACTTTTTATTTTGATGTGCTTTAAAAGCGTGTTTTTTAGTTTTTTTTAAACTATATTTATTTTTGTTTTTCTCAAGTATCTCTTGAATGGTATTATTTGATACGACAACACTTACCTGATTTTACATATACTTAACCAATTACAAATGCTTACTTGATTTTATAATAAATGATAAAATAACAATATAGTAAGTTAAAATTCCATCTACCCTTATGTACAGAGTGTTCCCAAATGATTGCAAAAACAGGCCGAGAGGACTTAAAACAGCCGTCTTCTGCATTTGGCCTGTCAATAATTCAACTGATTTTTGGCAGGCCGATATGATCCTCAATTCCGAGAGTAGCGTAAACTTGATTCCACACGGATTATTAGGACGATCATCTTGATTGAGTAGCCTGAGTACAGCACTTTGAGCCTGTATCTCAGATCGTGCATCGTCCTCTTGGGATGGACAACTGCACATTTTCCAACCTAAATTCCATACCAATTGCCACCTATATTCTTCGACCATCCTACGAGAGTTTAATACGGGCTCTCCGGATGCATGAAGTTTAAGGTCATCCATATAAAATAGATGGGTGACCTTATATCTCCGGTCGCTGGGTGGTCAATATTGATATCCGTGGATTTGGGAGCCCAACAGACAACGGCAGCAGTGATATGTACAAGAGGAGAGGACTCAAGGAATCATCCTGAAAAACTCCTCTGTTCTGTCCTGAGTAGTTGTGTTCTTGATGTTATGGTGAAGCGAATCCTTCAGAGCCGCAATAGTTGTTCTGTGCATACCACTTGTGGTGCTGGTACCGCAAGACATTCGAGCAAGTGTAACAATGGACGCGTTTGGGGAATGCAACTGCTGAGAATTAGCGCTCGACCCATTTAGTTATTACTGTTAACAGGTGTAATTTCGTTGAACGTAAGATATTACCTGGGCTGGTTAGAAACAGCGTAAAATTTGTCGATGTTTACTTTGAGGTGCAATTTCCAGTTAGCGCATAGTTAACCGTCTCGTTCAGGCGAATTGCTGCCGGCAACCTCCCAACTGCTTCCAACGGTTGTGTTCGCTAAACGCGCCCAATAGGTCGTGTGATGTTGTATCAAATGCCTTGCGGTAATCGATCCAGGCCATTGACGAATTCCCAGAATCTTGCGTCTATCAGCGGCTTGTCCTCGCAACCTGCCATGCCTTTCTTAGCACTACGCTGTTCGTGTATCTACTGGAAGACTCGATCATCAGACCGCAACGTCCTAGCATATCAAAATATACTAAATATCTTGTAGCAGAAGTTGTGGCAAGTATCGGCCTATAATTCTTCGGATTAGAAAGATTTCTCTTTTTGGGAATAAGCACAGTACGTCCCTCGACAAATTAGTCCTAAATTTGCTGCCTCTCGTTCAACCATGAATTGAAAACTTGCGCCAGATGGCGGTCAATGTATGGAAATGTCCTCCGCTACCAGTTGCATATGCCGTCTGGGCTAGGAGCAGCGAAGTTCTTAGTGCCAACATGAGCTTGTTTTGACTTCCTTCGTACTGATTGCCTGGCACTTAACGAGTTGCTTCGTGGCGTTAATAAATGTATTCATACTACTGTTTTTTTGTTCCTTTAAAGATGTCTATGAAGGATTCCATACATATTTTGGGTTTTCGATACAAGTTTATATAGCAAATAGTTATTTTCTCGGGTACTGTCAATTCTCAAAGTTGAGAGGTAAATCTCGGACCACCCTGTATCGAGAATACATTTACATTATTTTTGCATAACGCATTATTTTTCATTTCGACTACCACTTAAGAAATTTACAAATAGCAGTCTTAGCGGCACCATATTCTATTTAATAATTTTAACGGATACTAAATAGCCTCGCAGGATATTAAACAAATCGATATTTAACTGCAGAACTAATTAAATAAAACCGCACCTGAACAGGAAATAGTCACCAAAGTGTAAAATCATTAAAATAATAATTGTTTTGTGAAATGTTTTGCTTTGATTTAAACCGAAAAATGAAATACTACAATGTGAAGGATATTGAAACTCAATGAATCGCATATAATCGTTAATTGTTACTAATCTACTCTTGATAGATGTAATTTTGTTTAGAAATTTTCATGCGGTATGGCGTTTATTAGTTACAATATGTGGTAAGAAAAAGGAATCCTGTTTGACAGCTAATAACTTTTCACTGGGTATAGATTGATTTGACTTGCTTTTAAGTGGTTTTATAAATGGATCAAGAAGTGTGCGTATTCGATAAACAACTCAACAGCTGAAGTGCAGTAAAAAGAATTTTCATGGCGACCCTTTTCTGCCGAAGGTTAGTTACGTGCGGAGATCTAATTTCGCAATTACGAAATAAATAAACAGGTGTTTATTTATACAGGTGTTTATTTATTGCGTAATTGCGAAAGCGTGATATATTGAAACATTTTTGTGTATTTAAATTTTTTTTTCAATTAGTGACATAATAATTATAGCAATTTACCTGGGCATGGGCACGGTAGTTAAATATCTCGCGGTATATATCTACAATTAACGTATATTATAGGAAGTGTGAAAATTTCATTTGGGCAAAACATATTTGAGCATTAATCACCGTATACTGTGATGGACGGTAGATCTCGTAAGTACTATATTTTATCTTTGGTGAGTAATAGTAATTTCGAATTAAAATAAATAATTATAGTAGTGGACTAGGTAGGTGCGTATTATAATAATTATTTTAAATTTGGTAAATAAAAGTAAGTATCCTATTGGTCAGTAATGTAACCAATTAAAATCGCATATTCACTTTTGTTAAATTAATACATTACAAATTATTGTAAAAACATGAAACATGAAATGAGCTGGAATACATTAAATTACAGTTAGCCATTTGCAATTTGAAAAAACTTGTAAAAAAACGTAATTATTATTTTTAAAAACGAAAAATGATTGCCAAACAAGTGTAATAAATTTGCTTGTTGAGACTGCAAATGACAATCGAATTGTTGCATTATAATAAAGGCATCTCGGGTTACTGAAACTTATAAGTAGAGTTGACAAAAAGGCGCCGCAGGGCATAGGCGTACGCATCATAATAAGTGTAAGAAAAGAAATTAACTAGTAATAAAAGTAATAAACTGTTACAATTTATAACAATGTATGCACAACTTACCCTCTTAACTAGCTTGGTTATCACAAACTGGAAAAGATGTGAAAAAATATCTGTAAAACATCAGTAAAAACTCTGCAGCATTAGATATGTTTCTATGGTTGTCTCCGTGAATGATGTTCTCTGTGGTGAAAAAATCTGCTTATATTTTGAGAATGACCGTTAGACATATATTGATGTACCTAATACCCGCATACTTAATTAAAATAGTTTTTGAACGCATTTAACGAATCTGGAGATGCATCATCAGTATCATCACAAATTTTTCTTAACCTGGTAAAACCGGTGTCTTGCTTTAACACACGTGCGAACTATAGCGTGTGGCAGTCGATTTACTTCGTCCACTATTTGCAGTGACTCCGCTAACGACAACACACTGTTTTCTAATTTTTTTTATGCTTTCATGTAATGGTCTATAGTTCTTCGCAATATATTTTAAAGTTGTTTCAACGGAAATATCTTCGAATTTTGTCTGGTTGTCTCTAATAGCGGCAGCCTCGTCAGAATTGAATTGTAGTATCACAGCTTTTATTTGTTGTAAATATTCAGCATAATAAAAAGCTGCCTTCAACCATGTTCCCCAACCTGTAAGGGGTTTTCCAGTTTCACCCTGATCTTTCTATTAGTCATGTATGATTCAATCTAATTTAGTAGGTTACGACGGAAACCTATGGTATATAACTTTTGTACCAGCAATTTTACATCTACAGTGTCGAATGCTCGGGACAGATCGAACATTAGCGATACTACATATTTCCTCTGATCAAGTTCGGAGTTAGGTTAGGTTAGGTTTGTTGTGAGTAGGTCTCAGTAGACCCTCCACTGCGGCCATCAGCAGGCCTATTGTGGCTCACGCCTAATTATATTTCACCCAATAAGTTCAGTCTCTTAATGAAACCGATAACTTTATTGGGTGAGAATGTGTCCAGATCCTCTGGCAGCAGTTGCCCTTTGCCAAATATTGAGAATCGGATCCTCTCCACAGCGGGACAGGTTCATAAGATATGGTCTGCCTTCTTATCATCCTCCAGGCATAGACGGCACTCGGCGTTTTCCGCTAGGCCGAGTTTATGCAGATGATAGTTTAGTCGGCAGTGCCCGGTATATAGGCCTGTTAGAGTTTTCAGGTGTGTCCTGTTTAACTCTAAAAGTTTCTTAGCTCTTGATTTCAAAGGGTACTTTATAAACGCCTTCGAATGAACTAATCCTGGTAACTCTTGCCAATACTGGAGAGTTTGCCTTTCAGCCCAGGTTGAGATAGCCATCTTGGCAGTACTTGAGGATATTCCAAGTATTGGTTCTGGTCCGATGAATCGTGATCCCGCTCCTTCTCTGGCTGAGAAGTCCGCTATTTCGTTACCTTCAATACCAGAGTGGCCGGGTATCCAGACCAGAGTCACTTTGTTGTTCTTGCTCAAATGATTTAGAGCTTTCTGACAGTTCCATACCGTTTTTGAGTTACACCGGTAGGAGCCAAGAGCTTTTATAGCTGCTTGGCTGTCTGAGAAAATTTTTATTGATCTGTGTGTAAGATGCATATATTCCAGCCTTCGTACACACAGTTCAATGGCATGAACCTCAGCCTGAAAAACAGTTGCATGAGTACCTAGGTTTGAGACTATCCTCACCCTTGGTCTGTAGCTGTATACTCCGGCTCCTGTTCCCTCGGGAGTTTTGGAGCCGTCTGTAAACCAACAACTGTCTGCCTTCAGTAGGTCGGCTTTATTCCGATCCCACTCATCTCTTTCTGGAGAAAGGATATTGAAGGTCAGCTCATAGTTGGTCATAGTAGGCATAGTATCCGAGGGCATTCCCAGGATGCTGTGATTCTCTATGTCATCCAGCAGCCTGTTTCGCTCCATGATACTAGTCTGCGGCATATTAATGGCCGCTTGTTGCAGTCTGTAGGTTGCCCACCTGGCCTCTCTCCCAGATATATATGAAGAGGGGGTAAATCCAGGAGGATTTCCATTGCAGCTGACGGTGTGGTGCTAATTGCTCCCGTTATGGTCATGCATGCTAATCTCTGCAGTCCAGAGAGTTTGGATTTGGCCGTCCGTTGTAATCCTTTTGGCCACCACACAATGGATCCGTATGTTATCATTGGTCTGATGACCGTGATATAGATCCAGTAAATTTGTTGGGGACCCATGCCCCAGGATTTGCCACAAATACGACGGCATGTCCATAGGGACAGCTTTGCTTTGTGGATTACCTTTTCCAGATGGGAGTTCCAATTAAGTGATTTATCCAGAGTGATTCCTAGATATTTCACCTCCTCCGCAAATGGAATAGTTTCACCCATTAAAGTGGGAGGTCTTAAGTCCTCCAGCTTCCTTTTCCGGGTGAATGGTACTATTACTGTTTTTTGCGGGTTTACAGACATCTGTTCCCTGTCGCACCAGTTACTCACTGCATCCAGTGTCTCTTGAAGGGTATTTGAAATTACTCCTTCAGAGTTTCCTCTGACTAGTATGACTAGATCATCTGCATATGCTAGAACCTCAACCTCCCACAGTGTGAGGATGGCCAGTAGGTCGTCCACAAGAAGTGACCACAAAAGGGGGGAGAGAACCCCACCCTGTGGGCACCCTCTCGTGGCTCTAAACCTAACTGTTTCTCCCTGTAGGGACGTTGTTATGGTTCTGTTTAATAGCATGGCACGAATCCAGTCGCCTATAGTAGGCTCAATTCCTCTGGCAGCCACTGCTGCATATAAGGAGTCGGGCAATGCATTATTAAATGCTCCTTCAATGCCGAGAAAGGCTCCCACCGCAATTTCCTTCATTTGAAGGGATTGGTGATCTTCTCGACTAGGTTATTGAGTGCTAGTTCTGCTGATTTTCCTGTCTGATAGGCGTACTGATGGATATTGAGGGGGTGATGATTCAGGATGTTCCCCCTGATATATCCGTCCAGCACCTTCTCCAGGCCTTTCAACAGAAAAGATGTCAGGCTAATTGGTCTAAGCGATTTAGGGCTTGGTTCTTTCCTACCCATTTTTGGTATATATACTACCTTAACCGCCGACCAACTGGATGGGATATCGGAGTACACAAAATTTAGTAAACGATAAGGGGCTGATTCTATCGATTTATTTGTCCTAAATCCATGTTGAGCAGGTGATAAAATTTCATTTGTATCTAAATAAAGATGAGATTGTGTTGTGAATAATTCTCTCCATAAACAAACTAGTTAATAGGGTAAGTTGTGCATACACTGTTATAAATTGTAACAGTTCATTGCTTTTGTTACTAGTTAATTTCTTTTATTACGCTTATTATGATGCGTACGCCTATGTCTCGCCGCATATTTCTGCCAGCTAGGCAGACACTACTTATATAACTGTCGTGTCGGAATTGTATACAAAGAAGTAATGAAAGGGATTTTTAAGGTAGTGGTATTTCTCTCTGTTTACAATAGCAAATGTGGTTGTGGTATGTTTAAAATGGATTAATACACTATTTATCAAATTATTACTTTCTTATCGTTATTCTTATTATTCCATTCTTTAATCGATACGATTGTCTTTTGTATAAATAAAATAAATTTTACTTTATCTTAGGAGGCGTTCATAGTTTTTCTCGGTAAAATGGAGGGTAGAAGAAGGTAAATTATTGAATATTATGAAGACACGTGGGCATAAGATTGTAAGATAGGCCGTCTAATTAACTAATTAAAGGCGACTTCGCCGCCATAATGGCCGAACGGTGCCGTGATTAACCGCTTTCACATATTGCCAACCTTACAGAGCGAAACCGACACTGACTATTATTATATCAACCGGTGGAATCGCGGTATTAATTAAAATTACATCTCGGCTTAAAGATCTCTTGATAGGCCGCGGAAAATTAACACACACGCAAAAAGAACAAAGTCCTTGTTGTGACTTCAAAGGGAATCCTCTATTTTAAGTTTTAAGTACCTACAACCACGTATTTTCTATAAAAAAGAAAATCTTTGATATTTTAGTCAAGTTGGTATTACGTAAAGTGTATCTTCCCTCAGTTGTTTTTATTTGGAAACGGGAAAATTATATATTTTTTTAATCTTGAAATTATACGGGATGTCTCACTTTTAAGTACCAAGACTTCGACAATTGAGGGGACCCCATTTTAAGTAAAAAAGTTTCAATAAAGGCACTGGACACCACTTATGGCCATTATAAGGGAAAAATTAAAGTTTGCTCACTATAATTACTGAAGCCTTAAAAAAATTTCTTTCGAGCGATTTCATACACTCGGAATAAATATAATACCTGGAAAATATGAATTTTCAAACATTTTTTATATCGATACAAAAAACTGCAACATTTCATTTTTGCCATTTATTCCCCAATTTTGGTCACAAAATGACTTACTTATGGCCAGTAGGAGGGTTACAGATTAAGTTTAAAATAACATATAATAATTATGAGGTATACATATACGGGTGTCCCATAAACAGGTACCCTTCCTTCAAGGGGGTGATAGAACAGGAAAAAATAAGTCGAGTTTTGTATTTAAACATTTGCCTTATAGTAAAAATTCACCCCCCCCCCCCTTCTCTGTAACTACCCCAACAAATTATGATATTTAGATAAAAAATTGACAACATACAGTGTGACCCAATTGAAAGCGGGGCACCCCCATAAAATTTGTATTTATCGTCCGATTTTGACTAACTTTGTTTTGATTGTAGAGCGGGAAAAAGTGTACTGTAGGACAGTGTCAATTTTTTTTTTTACAAAAAACCAAGGACAACTGCGTAATTTTTTAGGGATGAAAATTAAAGAAATAGTATTAGCAATTTTTTTACAAAAGATCTGGGTACACCACTGGATTAAGCGCCCCCTGAAATGGACATGTACCAAATTTCGTAAAAAAATATTGCACAATAATTCTGTGGCAAAATTAAAAATCACACTCTTGTTATGAATTTATTTCTTCTGATGAAGAATAAAATGGAATAAATCGTCAAAAATAATAGACAATAATTATTTTTTTTCGTAACAATATTTAACAAAATATTCAACAGAATTATTAAAATGGCTACTGAATATTGCTTATAAACTGTTCAACAAGTGTACTAAATTTTATACAGATATCTCTACCTGCTTGAGAGATACCTAAAAAAAGAGACTTAAAAAAATATGTCTGATGTGGCCAGCATGTAACTTTCTTATACCAGTGTATATATCATCCCGATCTAAAAAAATCATTCTATTCTTCATTTACGTCAATTAAATTTTAATAGAGTACCTTGAAAGTTTCATTAAAATTTTTTAATAAATAATTATCAGCGTCATTCGATACTGTCAATAATTCATGTCATATATTTTAATAATTTCTTCTTATTGACATTGACATTTTTGTAACTAAATTAGACATTTCAAATGTCAATGTTGAGTCCAGTGGACTCCCTTTCAGCTGGTCAATGTTGCTCATCACCGAATTTTTCATTGTCTTTGGCCTTTAAAACAAGTGTACCAAATTTGAAAGCTTTATTTCAAAAACTGTGGCTGCTGTCGCGATACTACAGACATGCAGACAGATTTTCTCCATAAAGTTAGGTTTTTTCATTATAATTCGTCGAGATTCGTCCAGAAATGTAATAAAATTTTTTAATGTTTTTTCCCGAAATTGTACATTTTTTCTCTTTCATTCATTATATCTCTTCTGATGGTACCACATTCAACAGATTTAATGTGTCACCTAAAATGTCGTTGAAAATCTTAACTGCCAAATTTGGGAAATCTCCCATTAGTATTTTTTGAGTTTACGCGAATACATACCTACACACACACACACACACAGACACACACGCACCGACAGACATTATTCGGAAAATAGTCAGAATGGATTCAGGAGGGATCAAAACGTATATATCAATCAAAATCTCAAGGTAAAAAAAAATCACGATTACTATACTTCCTTATATTAGGTTATAAGAAAGTAAAAATAGTATCACTAAAATCAAACGAAATATGATGTATGTTTATTTAAACAATTTTTATGAAAATGTGGTCCTTTTTCTCTATTGTCGAAGTCTTGGTAGTTAGAAGTGGGATGCCTTGTATATCATATCTGGCGAGTATAACCTGGAATGTCGTGGATTTCCTTATTTGCTTTAGCGGGGATTGTGTAAAAACAATTGTTAATATTATTTTCTGATATTACTTTATGCAATAGAGAAATATGTAATAGAACAAGATACATAATTGTGAGATAAGAAAAACATGAATAAAGGAACACTCATAGTTCTGGTAAATAAACACAAAAACTCTTGTAAAAAAACAAAATTATCACAAATATCAATGATTTACTCAAGTAAATACGAGCCGCATACATAAATATTTCTGATATTTGGAACAGATCATGTGATTTTAAATATTTTCATTCAAATTTGGCATCAATAAATAGACTTGTGTTAGATATTCACTTAAACAAATACCCTTTATTTTAACAAAAATGGAATACAACTAACGTGTCTCGCACGACCTTTGCAGTGCGAAGACTGCTACTCCACTAAACTAAATATTAAACATGAATCATATCAGTAATAGGTATTACATAAAGTGCAATATTCCTAATGTATCTAACACTTGCTATATCCGATAAAATTTGTCGTGAGCTGTCTCTAAAAAGTTTCAGTGTATGGCCATGGGCGTCGCCAAGGGGCCAGGAGGCGGCCGCGCCTCCTGTCGTTTGGCGGATAATGAATATCATGGTCGATACATTTTTAAGAAAAATAATAACACTGGCGTAGTTTTTCACAAAACACCATATTCTGCACTTGACGCGCGTTTCGCCAATAAAGTTAGCATAATCCAGAGATGATTAAAACTAACCTTATGCTAACAATCTACCCTATTTATACCTAAACTATTGTCACGGTTCAATGAGCTGTGACTCACTAACCAATAGAGCGAGCTATTTTGGGATAGGCCCTCTGTCACTATTTATACTATTTTTAAATTTTGTGATTTCTTAGCTTTCAAATGCATCCAGCTGTCTAGTATTTGGTATATTCCTAATTAATCTTAAATTGCTAATATCTGTGTTGTGGTTGTTCGCAAACGAATGTTGGGCAACACTAGATTTATCTGTTTTTCCATATTTGAGACGAGCCATATGCTGCTAAAATCTAGTTTGAATTGATCTCTCCTTATTCAGGGAGAAGCTTAATAGACGATGAACTAGGAAATTAAAACTCGCGATTTTGTGTAGAACACAATAGTGATAGTCGTTAGGGATATATCTTAATGTACTTGTATTTCTATGTCAGAAATAAAGGATGCTATAAAAAAATTAAAGAATAAAATGACATCCGTTTCAAATCTTATACCATCATTTCTAGTGAAAGACTGCGCTGATGCACTCTCCATACCATTATTCATCCTGTTTAACCATTCCATTAAACCGCCAGTCTTTCCCAGCCAATGGAAAGTAGCAAAAGCTTTTCCAATTTTTAAAGCAGGCGATACGGCCTGTGTAAGCGCAATTATAGACAAATTTCTCTTCTGTGCAGTTTTGCAAAGGTGCTGGAAATTATTTTATACAATCGAATATATTTGTCCACAAAGAACATATTATCGCCATGTCAGCAGGATTCATGTCTACCAGATCTACTGTTACGAACCTAGTGTCATTCAGTTAAACCGTGTCTAAAGTCATAGACGAACAGGGTCAAGTAGATACTTTGTATACGGACTTTACCAAAGCCTTCGACCACATTTATTAATCAACAGCTACTGCTATAAAAGTTGGAAAAGTTCGGATTTAACCTAAACCTACTAAAATTTTTCGATCATACCTAACAGAGAGAAAGCAATTTGTATTTTACAACGTACATAAATCATCGACATACACCATCCGGAGTACCACAAGGCTCCAATCTCGGGCCCTTATTGTTTCTGTTATTTATAGATGATCTGCGTATTGAACTACAATACGATTCCCTGATATTTGCAGATGATTTTAATATTTTCAAGCGCATAAGTTCCGTAAATGATTGTATAAGTCTTGAAAATACCCTCGACGCAGTCTACAATTGGTGTATTCCTATCAAAGTTGGCATCAATGCCACCAAATGTAATGTAGTAACTTACACAAGAAAGATAAATCGTATTATCTACAACTACAGAATCAATGATACTGTCCTAGAACGCACAAATACAATCAAAGATTTAGGCATATATTTCGATCCTGAATTCAGCTTTGCCGAACATACGAACATTAAGTCTAAAGAAGCAATCAAAATGCTAGGCTTTATCATAAATTGTAAATAATTTACTAATTCAACATGTCTAAAATTATTATACTACTCTTACGTAAGTTCAAATATCGAGTATGGAAGTATAATCTGGACCCCCTATTGCCTTATCCACAAAAATACGCTAGAACAAGTTCAAAGAAAATTTCTAAAATTCTTATCATTTAGAGCTACAGGTAATTATCCCGAGAGAGGGGTAGACAATAGCTATCTATTGGCTAGCTTTAATTTTGAGTGTGGAATTTCGACGAATCTGTTCTATGCTAATTTTTGTTCATAAACTACTACATAATAAAATTGATTGTCCTCAAATTCCTTCACAAATTAATCTGCTGATTCCTAGAGCGCATTCTCGACAAAATCTCATATTTTACAATATTCGAGCCAACAGCAACGTGATATTAAAATCATATTGTGTTACAATTTTAACAAAATATGTCAATACTATGGTATAAACACTTGTACACAAAAAGAGCTGTTGAAATATGCTAGACAAGCTTTTGAAATATAATCTTAATCTTTAGAACCAACATCTTCTTTATACCTCTGCCTTTTTAACACGCTTTTATTAGCTTCACTTGTATGTTTGTTTGTTTGTTTGTAACCGACTCTTTGGACTCGATTTTGACCCACTTTAAACGGACAGATTTAATTGAAACTTTGTACACTTACGAAGAACCGGTAACAATACAATAATTTGATAAGTTTATATCATTATCCTCATCAGAATCGCCAGTCCTTTCCTCACGTATCCTCTGCGTGAGAGCAAGAGGCTTAATATTGTAAGTATATTCCGTGATTCTCAGTTCGCTCGTTGGCCGAGCGTGCGAGTCTTAGTCGACGCGAAACGATGGACTCCTCGGGCGTGAGTTCAAATCCCATGGCTGAAATAAAAACTTTTTTTTTTTCAGAAATATGTTGGATCGTAATATGTTATAATATCAGCATCAATAAGCAATATAAATATAGTTTAAAAAAAACTACAAAACACGCTTTCATCAAACTAAAAAGTGAAAAATAAATATAGTTCAAAAAAACTAAAAAAACACGCTTTTAAAGCACATCAAACTAAAAAGTGAAAAATAATTATTAATATAAACTGAAAACAATAATGAACGAAAAATACTAGTATTATTGTGAAAAAAGCGTGGGGCGCTTTGTGCCATATTTTTCGTATATCGAGCAACCCACGCTTTTTTCACAATAATTCTAGTATTTTTCGTTCATTATTGTTTTCAGTTTATATTAATAATTATTTTTCACTTTTTTAGTTTGATGTGCTTTAAAAGCGTGTATTTTAGTTTTTTTTAAACTATATTTATTTATTTTATTTATTTACCTTCAAAATGCTCAACTATTACCTTACACGAATTAATTATTGTCTTATATTATTTACCTGTCTTAATTATTATTATTGTTATTTCCTTCCTTCTCAACTATATCTACCCCTAGACTGCTGCACAAAGTCTTTTATGCATCGAAACACATCGGAGGGTTCAAAAACACGAACATATTTAAAAAATATTTTAATTACATAATTCAGTATATCAACTAGGTAGTCATTTTTATTTTGATATTATAAATTTAATTTGCATCGTATGCATTTCTAGAAAAAATAGTAAAGTCAACCACCATTGATAAATCTACAGGGTGTAGATGCAAATAGTGTAGCAATATCCAGATAGATTTTTATCGATAAATATTAATAAATGTGGCCGACATTAGACATTCAACAACAAATACTTAATATCGCGCAAATCGGATTTTAAGTTATAATTTTAATTCTTTATTTTAACTATGACGGAAGAAACTTTTTGTGTTGAACTAAGCTATTTCTGAGGATTAAAAAAATAAAATGTGGTAAACGTAGTCAAAACAGCGCTTCCATCGAAGTTTTTGTTTAGCTTGTTGCAAAGTTATAAAATAACCGTTAAATGGATGTCTAAACTTCTAAGTGTTTTTACCACAACAAAACAACAATGTAAATAAGATACATTGTACGGGCTTTCTAAAAATAGGTCAGTGTCGCTCAAGTCATCACTAGTGAATAATTACGTACAGACAAAATCTGTTCGCGATTAAAATAGAAAAAATAATTAGTTTTTATTTTTAGTTTATACCTAGTCGGCGGCTTCATTCACAACTTTAATTGATAAATTTTTAATGTTTTTGACAAGTACAACCATTCTGTCAAATCGTAAAGAATAATTTAAGACTTTCCAACGGTCTGTTAAATCCTCTAAAAAAAATGCAGGTGCAAATTTCTAGGTGAAATGGTTTGCTACAGATAATACAGGTCTTAAGAATATAACCAAACCGCTTTGTTACAAATCTATAGATTGAAGCGGGTCATTTAAAGAAAAGTTAAATAACTATGACGATATAATTTGGGGCAAAAGTTATTTGTTTTTTTAAATAATATTAAAAGACTAATTTTTCAAAAACTTACATAAATATGACATCATTGCTTTTTATGTGTCTATTTTCATTTTTATAAATCAATATTCAACGCGACAAATAGCCGGGCGAGTAGTTGTTTAGTGGAAACAGTATCTGTCTATTAATAAATATCACTAATCAGTTGCTGATCTATAAGAAATTTGTTCAGTTATCCAGAATAAATTATATTTGACTCCCGCATCAATTCGAAAGAAAGGCAAAATAACCGTCCGAAAATTCGAAATGGACTTCGTAAAGTGGACAAATTAATGTATGACTTGAAGCACTTCATGTCCCTCCAAAGCCGTCACATCAAATTTAACAGTATTCAGCTTTAGAGAGGTTTCTTTCGAAATGAACTCATTATCTTTTTGTATCTATCAATTCAACGTAGGAGGGCTGACTAAGCCACACAATAGCAGACCAGGATTCGTTTTGCACACTTAATTAGGAAAAATCCTCACCTGGGTCGGATGTGGCGCCTAAAGTGTATATAGTAGACCCTAAAATGGGTACATTCTTCGCTTATCGCGATTAGAACAAAAATCATCATTAGACATTTATCAACTGTAGCTGTTAGGCTAAGCTTTGAATATCAAGTTCTGTTTTTAAATTTATTAAATTATTCTTTCGTCACATCTAAAATATTTTGCCTTACACTGAGAAAAATGATTTGTCAATATTTTATTTTTCATATAGACTGAAATAAGGTACAAAAATAGAGATAATGCTATATCTACCAATAAATTTGTTATATATTATATGTCTTAGGGAGTTTGGATGTCATCCCAGAGACTGTTTTTTTAATCCTAATACAATATTCCAAAAAACGCGTGATTATAAAAGCAGTATGAGTAATAAATTGTAATGACATGATAGTGGTGGACTAATGAGTGTATCGAGTTCTTTTATACTAGTACCTGCTGATCTACTGAAATAAAAATATAAAATTTATTTGTCTTCTAAAATCTAAATTATAAACTCAATCTAATCTGTTTTCTTATTAATCGATTTTTCAAGTATCCGGTTTTCGGATAACCGAATAACCTGTTTTTTTATATCCGAATAGTCGATTATTCAGATAACCGGTTACCTAATTAACCGGTTTTACCTTTTCCTGTTTTTGCCAGCACTAGTAGAAAGTAGTGGTGATGAGCTGTTATCTAAATTGAAAAGGAAATTACTTGTGGCAAAATCTTCAGAGAAAGACATTACATGTCGAGAGGATCCTGGGCCCTAGTACTTCAAAATGTGTAACTAACGAAAAATCTCAAAATCCAAAAATTTACTAAAATAAGAAACGTAGAGGTTTGGCAAAAAATTTCAGCGACAGCAATCGACAAACCTCTCAATATTTTAATAGCAGTTGAGGAAAATTCAAAAGTGTCGAGTGTCGACTAAACAACTTACACCTGATACTGAAGTGTGATGTAAATCGGTGAGCAGTCTTCTAAACGAGGAAAAATTATATCCTTACCGAGTTCACTTAGTCTATGAGTTACGCGAAGATGACTAGCTGAAGGTTTGAATTTTGCGAGTTGATGAATATTAAAAGAATAATAATAACGAAGATTTTGCCACTTCTCCGATTGTACGCAATATACGTTCTTTTTTTGAAGGCAATTTAACTGTAGATCACCATTTAGATTTGTTACAAACAAGTGTGATACCATAACCAGCGGATGTATGCTCGAAAGGAAACATTGGTGTTATGAATAATGTATGGTTTCAGCAAAATCGAGTTCCATTATACGAAATGAGACAACGAAACTTTCTCCAGTGGGCGGATAGGTAGAAGAGGAGCAGTGTAATGGCCCGCTAGGTCCCCAGATCTAACACCTCTGGACCTTTTCCTCCAGGGCTATCTAACAATCAAAGTGTACCAGAATAGACCGGACAACCTGACTTAAGACAAATAATACCGATCGAAATTATTCGCATACCTCCATCGAAAATATCTTAAAAGAAGTTTTCTTGGCCACCTAGGTAAATGCCTAGCTCTAAATAGGGCACAGTATGAACAACTTCTTTGATACATTGCACTATACGGAGAAAAATGTGCTCCTTTCAGATTTGTCATGAAAAAGTAGGGTTGCTAGTTCAAATCTGCTGTTATAGCAATGCAACGACTTTTGGGGGCATCCAAGTGTATGTTGAATTACTTCACTTCAAACAAGTTTTATTTGTTATGAAAAAACCGTTACTTATACTTTTTACACCCTGTATTAATAATACAGAAATTTTTTACGTTGGAACCCACAAGAACTGAACCGATTTTGTTGAAACTTTTTTTTAAATGTTTGTTATACCACATTATTTGAAATCAGAAACATTTCGGCTGCCGGGCCCAGTACTTATATTGATTAAACAAATACAAACAATTCATATAAACATTTTTTTTCAATGTTTTCAATGATATTTAATCAAAAGTGAAATTTTTTTGAGAATGTAGAATAAAAAATAATATTTGAAAAATGTTAATTTTCAATTATTTAAATAATTTGTTTAACAAAGTAGCGTTGATATTTGAACGAAATGATACACTCACCGGCAAAAAAGTCGCACACCTAAAATATTGTAAACATTTGGTTCATTCATTCAAATTGTCACATGAACTTCCAATTTGGGAAAAAAAATTGTTACAGCTTATTATACCGGGAGAACCAAATTGATGTTTTGGTGATTTAAGTTGGAAACACCCTGTGGAATAGTTAGGGAATTTGGTCAGGTTATCTTGTACTCTGTTACAAAGCCGCATCTATTCTCAACATTCTTTTTTTTTTTCATCCCAATATCTGAATTTTGTAGAACATACACAGTTTCAAGTGAAACTGCAATTTCATTGAAATTAATAAATCAATGGGTAGAAAATTAAATTTTAATAACTGATACTTAACAATGACCTTGAGCAATAGTGCACATATGCTAATTTTTAAATTATAATTAATTCAATAACGTGTATGTCCAACTTTTGCTGAAATAACAGCACGCAGTTGACATTTCATCGAATGTATCAGATTTATAATTGAATCCTGATTCCTGAGGAATTGCGGCATATTCAGCCTGCAACGAAAAATGCAGCTTTGCCAGAGTTTCTGGTAATACAGGGCGACGACGAATACTTCTTTTAAGTTGATCCCAAAGATGTTCGATGGGGGTTGAGATCAGGGCTACATGCAGGCCATTCTAATCGTTGAATACCAACCTCGTCTAAATACTGGTTCACAACGTTTGCAACATGCGGCCTCGCATTGTCGTGCATTGAAATGTATTCATCTCCAATAAAAGGAGCATATGTAACAATTTAATCTTGAAGGATATCCTGTACGTAACGGTGAGCGTTTAGAGCTCCGTTTTCAACAAAAAAGTTCAGTTCGTACTTCTGCTGAAATACGGGCACACACCATAAACAAAACCACCTTGGTATGAGACTCGTTTGGATATAGTGCAGTCTGCAAACCTTTCATTTCGTCGTCTATACAACCTTTTACGACCATCAGGTGACCACAGAGAAAACTTGGACTCATCAGTGAATGGAACATTACCCCACCGTTGCAGATTCCAGTTGATATATGCTTGTGAAAATCTAAGCCGGTCTTGTCGATGTCGTGGCAGTAGCTGCGGTCCCGTCGCCGGTCTGCGTGAATTAACTCCACATTCTGCAAGCCTTCTGGCCGTTCTTTCTCTTATAATAACTACGCACCATTTCTAAGCGATGTTGAAGAGAAAGAGCAGTAGATCCTCGATTTATTAACGTATGCTCTCCTACTCCATCCTGGTTGCCTGGTACAAATGCCTGTCTCCACATAATGATTCCAAGCATCTTGGATGGTTGATCGGGGTATTCCCAACGCATTAGACACGTAACGCTGACTCCGATCATCCTCAATTAAGGCGACAACTTTACGCACGTCCTCAATACTTAGTGCCATGTTGATAGATTGAAAATTGTTTGACGATTATTGTGAAATGACTTGCGACAAAAATGCCAACACATGCCAACTTCGATATTTTTCGATAAGCAAGGTCGGCATACTGATAAATCGTGTAATTGGAATAATAATTCGCAGTTTCACTTGAAACTGTGGATGTTCTACAAAAATTCAGATATTGGGATGAATAAAAAAAAGCAATTCATTCCCCTGACTTTTCGCACGTGCGTCAGCTGCGCGTTCGTCGCGAGAATCGTTTGCTGTGTTAAAAATATTTACCTATTGAATATTGATGAAATTTTGCATAATTATTCGAGATACATTTATTTAACAGTACAAAAATTTAAAGTATAATATAGTTACATGCATTATTTATCATTTTACAACAAGTTTTGCTCCTAAATTTCTCATACGCTCGCGTCGCGTATAAGATAATAAACGTCTGCCATTTTACAAATAATTATTCAATCTTGACTAAATTTTGTGTGTTTATTTTTACGTATTGACGTTTTTGAAAGTTTTAGTCATTTAAGTTCAATTTTTTCAATTATATAGCAGTTTTCCCTCGATTTTTCCGCGCGTCAATGGCACGCCACGTTCGTGATAAAGGTCGTTTGCTGAAAATATATTTGTTAAACATATTCATTGAATCATAATGACGTCAAAAACCCCCAAGTTAATATTTTCTCGTCGAAAATAGGACTAATATATGAAATCTCCAAATTATGCAACATTTAAAAAAAATTCTAAATTAGGGTAAAAATTTAAACCGACGCGACCGCCGGAATGTTTCTGATTTCAAATAATATAGTATAACAAATGTTAAAAAAAAAAAAGTCATTGAAATTGGTTCAGTTCTCCAAGATTCCGAAGTTTTGACGATTTGTTGGCATCACTGACTCGGCTAAAATACCGAAATAATCTCTCTCTTTTTTAATATGTACCAAATATGGCCAAGTTTATTGACATGTTGGACTATATAAATATCTAAATTTAAGTTCGTTTTTATTCTCCAAAATTAAATGTAAACATTTTGACACCTGGTGTGTCCTACCCGAGCAAAATCCATCACTCTTTCTGGTTTACTGATATAGTTAGTGTTCGTCCAAAAAAATCTGTAGTACAAATAAACAGTTAATAAAATCATTTCATATCAAACACCATCAACAACATATCCCAAATAAAAACTAATCTTTTTTAAAGTAATCACCGAAGTAATAATTTGTGATTCTCGATACACGAGAGACACCGTAAACGTATATATCTCTATTGCTCATAATAAAAATAATAATAAATAGCATTGTCTATTTTTATAGTCCACTGGTAATTTATTACATTTTTCTTGAAATTTATTTTGTTGCGGTGATGTAAGATAGCTGAAAGGTGGATCTTATTGAGAACCACTGGGTACCATCACGAGGGTCAGCAACCGCGGTACCACTAAGAAGCCTCTGGGCTTCAAAGAACTTGCCGCCTGCCATTCAGAACCCCCCTTGCCCTTCCCACGTCAACAGATAGACGCAGGGCTGGACTCGAGTCGATTGAAATTTAATAAAAGCTTATAGATAGTAGATATGTTTAAGGCTTGTTGTTTAACTATTATTACAAATTTTTATATTTACATATATATCGATAGTGTTACAAAAATCGCAAAATAGGTTATTGTTATGTACTAATGTATGATTTCCATCTATCTGCATTTTTTAATGAAAATAGAGTATTTATGTGTAGGGATGAGAAAATCTCACGCTCCAAGACAAAATGAAACCACACGAAACTTTCGTGAAATTTGTGTGAAACATTGTAAATTTTTGAAATATATAAAATTTTTCACTTTCAATGAAACTTATGAAATTTATTTTGCAAGAAATTTTTAAAAATGTATTATGTAAGTAGATTATTGGCAGTGTACATAATGTAGGTAGATAGTTAAGAAAGTTAAAATTAAAAAAATATTAAAAAAAATTTTTTGAGGCAACACAACAAATAACATACTTAAGTATTTATTAAAAATAAAATCTAAAGGAATAAAAAAACAATTCTTACATGTACTTCTCTATGTACCATATTATAAAATTTATATTTAAAATAAAAATGGTGTGGCGTGTTATTTTGTAAAACAGTAAACAATAAATGTCGCGCACAATCGCTCCCTTAAAATGGTCTCTTCTAATTGAAGGGGGCCCAAACGATGAAATTTATGAAACTTCAGTGAAAAATGTCATGAAATGTTTATGTTTCATGAAACTTTTTCAAACGTGAAATATTTCAGTGAAAGTTTCAATTTTGGGTCCCGTGAAACATTTCACTTTTGAAAGTTTCATTTGTGAAAGTTTCAAGTGAAACTTTCACAAATCATTGGTGCCTTTTATTTCGTGATTTTGTGTCTCATATTACGGCAGTACCTGATGCGGATTTTTGGACATATTTAAGTATGTCTTTAAGGAATCGTTTGCAACCATCTTTTGTTGACGGCACGACTCGACCAGGCTGTCATAGGGAACTAATTGGGTCACTTGGTTTTCCATCATTTATAAAGATCCGTTATATGAATATATGAATCGCGTACGGTATTGCAAAATTAATAATAGTATGTGAAATTTAAACCTAATCTAAACAGTTTGTCAATATAATTGTTTAGTTTTGTCATTGTTATATGTTTGTGTAATATAATAATTTAGTAATATTAGTATTAAATATAAATTTAGGTTCCATCTTAAAATTCAAAACTTATTCACACGATTTTCTTGCGAATGACTTGGAGGGAGATTTATTACCACGCAGGCGCGAGAAAAGAGTACACTTGAATTTGATTAACCCGCGAGTGGACATCTCGTATCTCTTATCTCAAACTGTATTAATTACAAATAAATAAACTCTCTCGCAAAATTTAATATATGTTATTGTGTATTGTGTACCAACCCATGGACGCAGCATCTATAAACCAAAGGCTAGCCTAGGAACATACAGGTGCAGAAAGTGGTGAGTGGAATTTTCTTTCTCCAAGTTTCTGTTTAATCTCGGTCCTTCGAACATTTTTTACCGTACTGGTACATATGGTCCTTTAACGAGCCAAGGATTGTGAACCTAAATTACTTTTAATTAAATTTAAAATAGTAAATTTAATAAATTGTCATTCAATTTATCATTTTATTTAATTTGCCTTCAATATTGCAAAGTCACACATCTCGATAAGCCGTATACGCCTAGCGATAGTTTTTTGTTTTAGAGTTTTTCTGTGTTTACTTTTTATTTCACTCCCAATAATTCTCGGTACTCAGTGGTGCGAAATATTTACTTGATTATTAAATATTTTATCGCGCTTTATAATAATAAATATTGATATTAAATATATAGTTAATATTATTTAATTTCGCTCTCTCTCTCTCTTTGTATTACACAATAATTAATTGTATCTCCCTTTGGGATTAAATCATAATTACTTATTTTCTCACTCTCTCATTAAATAATAATATTGGTGTTATATTTTAATAACAATTAATTTCGCTCATTTTCATTTACGAGTGTTAACGAGTTATCTGATTTTTCTTGCACTAATTTTGTATAAATGAGTCACAATCAAAAAAGCAATTAAATTGTTTTAATTGTTTAATCTCCGTCAACATTTAATATTGAATAATATTTTCATATTAATTATAAAATTGACATTGCTCTCGCTCTCTCAATCTCTTACACTCACAAATAATTATTGATAAATTATTGTAAGTGGGGGCGCTCTTGTATACGCTCAAATCATTTAAATATTTAAATAGGTATTGGTATTTAAAATTGACTGTACTAGCCTCTATATTTTTTCCTCTCGTTTATTAACCAGTTCAGTTAAATTAAGTTTAGTAGTTGTTTACATTTGCATAAAGTCTAAACTGCCATTTTAGTTTGCTCTGTCAACTGAGATTTCTAGAATACTATTTTCAGATTAATTATAATTTAATTTAAAATTTTTGTTGAAAATGACCTCTGCGCAGAATAAACTAAAACAATATATAGCTTTGCGCGAAAGCGCCATTCAACGAATGGCTGAATTAAAGGTCTCAGCCGAATTAGCTTTAGAAAACCCCGATAGACATGCTAGATTTGAAGCGCGCTATAAATATATAGAAAATATTTTTGAGGATTATCATAAACAACATAATGCCATAATAACACTTCTTTCCACTCAGGAAGATGTTGATTTAAATGAGCATGAAACACATAGGGCAGAATTTGAGGAAGACTTTTTTTAGCATTCAAGTTATTTATTCCACATTATTTGAGAAAAAAAATATTGCCAGAATCTCAATCGATTAATGAACGCCCTCACATTAAATTACCACAAATAGAAATGATGAAATTTTCTGGTGATGTAAAACAATTTCGTACCTTTATCGATTTGTATAATTCAATGGTGCATAATAATAACTCGCTGTCAGATATTGAAAAATTTAGTTACTTAATTTCCGTATTAAGAGGTCCACCTCTAGCCCTTGTGCAGTGTACGCCTATGGTCAAGGAAAATTACCTAGATGCTTACAATGCTTTAATTCAACGTTACGAAAATAAACGTTTAATTGCGTTTGCTCATTTTCGAGAAATTGACGATACTCAAAAACTTTCTGATACTCAAGTAACTTCCCAGAATTTACGTAACTTATTAGATATTTTTAATGAAAACATAGCTTCTTTAAGAAATTTAAATTTGCCAGTTGATAAATGGGACTTTATTTTGGTATTTATGTTGTTAAAAAGGCTGGACGGTGATACACTTACTCGATTTGAATTAGAATTTGGATCAAATAATGATATTCCCTCGTATAAAATATTAAGCAATTTTATAATAAAACAGTGTACTGCTCTGGACGCTGTCGAGTTTTCTATGCAAAAGAAAAGTCGAAAGCCCGACTCTAAGAGTAAAATTGCACAATCATATGTGTTACCTAAACAAAGCTCTAATTTTTTAATTAATGCCAATACTCGTGCTAACTCTTCATTAAATAAGTTTAATAAAAAGAACGTATGTACACTCTGTAAATCAGATCATTTAATTTATAGTTGTTCAAACTTTTTATCACAATCTCCTCTAGAACGGTTTAAATTTATAAAACAAAATGGCTGGTGTGTTAATTGTTTGGGAACTCGGCACTGTTTGAAAAATTGTACGTCTTCACAATCTTGTAAGCAGTGTCATAAAAGGCATCACTCTTTGCTGCATTTCCCTGAAAGCGTTTCCCAAACTACTCCAATTGAAAACACTCCAAATATTAATGTACCATCGGCAGCGCCCTCGTGTAATCAACTTTGCACTACTAGCTCAAATAATCAGTCTCAGTGTAGTTCTGTTAACACTCTGACTAGCATTGTACCCACAAAGGGAACTGTACTATTATCAACAGCTCAAGTTAATATACAGGATGTCCACGGAAATTACCATAAGGTCCGTGCTCTTTTAGATTGTGGTTCTATGGCAAATTTTATCACAAAGAAATGTGCTAATCGTTTAGGACTTCCCAAATTTAAATCTAATTTATCCATTAATGGTTTAGGTCATATGCAAACCTCCTCTAATGCAGGAGGATTAACCTGCCAGTTGAGCCCTTTACACAACCCCATATCAAGTTTCAAAATCGATGCTGTAATTCTTGATAAAATTTGCACCTCAATGCCCAATATTAGTCTTGACTCTCGCTCACTCTCACACATTTCTCATCTTCAACTGGCCGATCCAGAATTTAATATTTCTTCTCCCATTGACATTTTGTTAGGGGCCGATATTTTTCCACTAATATTACAAAATGGCCGCTTAGAAGGTCAAAAACATGAACCCTCCGCTATCAATACTGTATTTGGATGGATATTAATGGGACGTATTAATTGCCCTCCAATTTCACCAGTAACTACCCTTTTCTGTTCTCTTGATACAATTTCTTTAGATGAAACATTGAAAAAATTTTGGGAACTTGAGGAAATTCCTCAAACTCCTATTATGTCTCCGGATGCTCGTCTTTCCGAGAATATTTATTCTAATACTTATCGTAGAGATAAGACCGGAAGATATATTGTTTCACTCCCTTTTCGCAGTCATGAACCGACCTTCAATGACACCCGAACTTTAGCCCTACGCCGTTTTTTGTCTTTGGAGCGCCGACTTCTTCAAAATCCTACACTTTATGAGGCCTATGCTGCATTTATGCAAGATTATTTGGATAGTAATCACATGGAAAAAAATAATTGATGATATAACTTCGACTAAAACCTATTATATCCCGCATCATTGTGTGCTCAAACCCGACAGCCCCACTACGAAATTAAGAGTAGTTTTTGATGCCTCGGCTAAAGATTCTAATAATTTGTCTTTTAATGATACACTTCTAACCGGTCCCAAATTACAGAATGACATAGTGACATTATTATTAAATTTTCGACTTCATGCTTACGTCTTTACAGCGGACATAAAACAAATGTACCGCCAAATATTGGTTACACCCGAGCATAGGGATTATCAACGGATTCAATGGCGTTTTTCTCCTCACGAAACCATTCAAGAATTTCGTTTAAACACTATTACCTATGGTCTTAGTTCTTCGCCCTTCATAGCTTTACGTACCTTAGCCCAGCTTGCAAAGGATGAAAATTCCCAGTATTCCATAGCCTCTAAAATATTAATATCTGATTCCTTCATGGATGATATTGTTTCCGGATCTCAATCTCTAGATATGGCCCTGTCCCTCCAGAAAGAATTAATTAATTTATTAAAAAAAGGCGGCTTTGAATTGCGAAAGTGGGCCAGCAATTGCCCTCAATTACTCTCACACTTACCTGAAAATATTTTACAAAATACTTCTCTCGCCCTCGATTTCGAGGAAAATCATGTCATTAAAATTTTAGGCCTACAGTGGCACCCAGGGTCCGACTCATTTTCATACTCAGTGCAACCCCTTGACAGGGAATGTACAAAACGAACCCTGCTGTCTGAACTTGCGCGTATTTATGATCCTCTTGGATTTTTAGCTCCTCTTACGTTTTTTGCCAAACTACTTATTCAACAATTGTGGACTCTTGGATTGTCATGGGATGATTCACCTCCACCAGACATCCTAAATAATTGGACCCAATATAAAAATGAACTCTTTGTTTTTAATGATTTTCAATTACCCCGTCGTATTATTTGCGACGATATGAATCTTTGTGACATACACGGATTCTGCGATAGTTCATCTAGAGGATTTGCAGCTGTGGTGTATTTTAGAGTGTTAGGGACGGATAACTCTATTCAAACATTTCTAATATGCGCTAAGTCAAAGGTAGCCCCTCTTAAGAGGATTTCTATACCTCGTTTAGAGTTGTGTGCCGCTGTTTTACTTGCTGATTTAATGTCTTTTGTTATGAAAACTTTTAATAATAAAATCAATTTTAATAAAATATTTGCATGGTCAGACTCAATGGTGGCATTATCTTGGCTAAAAGGCGATCCTTATCGCTGGAAAACCTTTGTGAGCAACCGAGTAACGCATGTGCAAAATACCTTACCCCCAACTTGCTGGCATTATGTTCCTTCACACGAAAACCCAGCAGACTGTGCTTCCCGGGGTATTTTGCCCTCTAAGTTAGTTAATCACCCTGTATGGTGGACAGGTCCTGATTGGTTAAGAAAAACTGAAAATAATTTTCCTTGCTCTCCTCTAGACTCTACTAGTGCTAAAATAAAATCAGAAGAAAAAATCACTGCCTTCTCTACTTTTGTTACCCTTGATTTATTGGGCATTCTTTTTAGAAAAATATTCCTCTCTCGAGAAAATACAAAATATTGTTGCTCATGTGCTTCGCTTTTTATTTAATGTTCGCAACCCTCTTGAAAAACGTACTGGCGCAGTCACAATTACGCAACTGCACGAGGCATTGATAGTACTGGTAAAATATGTACAACAAATTTCATTTGCTCAAGATATTAATTGCCTAAAAAGAGGACAACTCGCCTCCAAGTCCTTAAGAAAATTAAATCCTTTTCTGGATAAGGAAGATATTTTAAGAGTGGGTGGCCGATTAAGCCATTCAAATTTGTCCCATAACATTAAACACCCAGCTCTTTTGCCCCGCGATCATCGCCTGACAATTCTTATTATTGAAAAAATCCACAAAACATATTTACACCCTGGTGTACAAACTGTACAATATTTATTAATGCAGAATTTTTGGGTACTCTCGTCTAAAAGAGCTGTGCGCCAAGTCTTGTCTAAATGTCATATGTGTTGGCGTTTAAATCCAACATCTTTACAACCACCAATGGGTAACTTACCACTTAAACGCATTTCTCAAATTAAACCATTCCTTTGCAGTGGCGTAGACCTAGGGGGGGCCAGTCTTAATAAAAAATAGTAAAATTCGCGGATCAAAAACCCTTAAAGCTTATATATGTTTATTTGTGTGCTTTGCCACTAAAGCACTGCACTTGGAACTAGTATCAGATCTTACCTCGGAAGCCTTTTTAGCGGCTTTGCGGCGGTTTATTGCACGACGCGGCCGTTGTACTCGTATACACAGTGATTGTGGAACTAATTTCGTGGGAGCTCAAAAGTATTTGACTCAAATAATGCAATCTGCTGTTGAAAAGGAGCGAATTGAATGGCATTTTAATCCACCCTCCGCCCCCCATTTTGGAGGTCTGTGGGAGGCTGGTATTAAGTCAGTCAAAACACATTTGGCTCGCGTCATAGGGGAACAAATTCTCACTTATGAGGAATTAAACACAATATTAGTGCAGATTGAGGCACTATTAAATTCACGCCCTCTTTGCCCACTGAGCTCCGATCCTAATGACTTGTCCGTTCTTACTCCTGGACATTTTCTTACGCTAGAACCCTTAACTGCTCTTCCCGATCCTGACCTATCCCACTTAAATTTAAATCGTCTTACTCGTTGGCAACTATTGCAGCATATCCACCAAACGTTTTGGAAACGATGGTGTCGTGAATACCTTCACACGTTACAACAACGCGGTAAATGGACAGCTACCTCAACCCCCATAGTGCCTGGTACTATGGTACTCATAAAAAATGATTTATTGCCTCCACTTAAATGGAAAATGGGTCGAGTACTTGAAACGCACCCCGGCGTAGACGGTGTGTCGCGAGTTGTGACTTTGCGTACAGCTCAGGGCATTTTAAAACGCCCTGTAGTTAAAGTTTGTCCCTTACCAAATTTATAAAATGTTACTCATTTTATAAGGGGGGGAGTATGTTTAGTTTTGTCATTGTTATATGTTTGTGTAATATAATAATTTAGTAATATTAGTATTAAATATAAATTTAGGTTCCATCTTAAAATTCAAAACTTATTCACACGATTTTCTTGCGAATGACTTGGAGGGAGATTTATTACCACGCAGGCGCGAGAAAAGAGTACACTTGAATTTGATTAACCCGCGAGTGGACATCTCGTATCTCTTATCTCAAACTGTATTAATTACAAATAAATAAACTCTCTCGCAAAATTTAATATATGTTATTGTGTATTGTGTACCAACCCATGGACGCAGCATCTATAAACCAAAGGCTAGCCTAGGAACATACAGGTGCAGAAAGTGGTGAGTGGAATTTTCTTTCTCCAAGTTTCTGTTTAATCTCGGTCCTTCGAACATTTTTTACCGTACTGGTACAATAATGTAAGTATTTTTTCCTACACGTATTGGTTAAATTAAATTTTTACGAAAAAGAGGTACATTTCGCCCCCTTCCACCCGGTAACGAAGCCCAAAATACTAAAAGGCAAAGAGGAGTACTCTCCGCAGATAGCAGTCATAGTTTCGTTTTCCATGTACTTAGTTGATTTATTCCAAACCTTTATTAAAGTAAGTTAATATTACGAAGTTACTTTTTGGTAATATGTTTTAATTTGAACAATTATTGGTATTTTGGACTCGAAGTGGGTTGGAACCTTTGATGTAGAGATTACACTGACGTAGTTTTCCATAAAACACCAAAGCACCATATACTCCACTCGGCGCGCGTTTCGCCAACTAAGTTGTCATCATCTGGAGATGATTATAATTAACCTTATGCTAACAGTATATCCTATTTACACCTAAACTATTGTCAGAGTTCGGCGAACCATGACCCACTAACCAATAAAACTGGCTATTTGGGATTGGCGCTGTCACCATTCATACTATTTTTACACTTTGTGATTTCCAAGCTTTCAAATGCCTCGAGCTGTCTGGTATTTTTTACATTCTTAATTAATCTTAAATTGTTAATATCTATTTTATGGTTGTTTTCAAACGTTGGGCAACAATAGACTTATCTTTTCTACCATATTTTAGATGAGCCATATGCTCTTTGAATCTAGTTTGAATTGATTGTCTAGTTTATCCAACATACTTTTTACAGTCCTTACAACTAATTTCGCAAATCCTCGACTTTTCGTTTGTTTCAATTTTGTCTTTTAGAATTTCCCGATGAATGAACCACTGTCAAACCTATATCTTTAAAAATGTTACCAATATCTAGAGTGAATCGAGAGTCGAATGGAATCGATACAAATTTCGGGTTTCCTCTTTCATTTTGAAAGGTCGAGGAATTTCAAAGTCTCTTTAAATTTTCGTTTCCTAATTATTTTATCAATTAAACATACAGAATATCCATTACTCGCAGCTATATTGTTAATCAATGTGTTTTCTTTTTAAAACCTCTCCTTATTGAGAGGGAAGCTTAATAGACGATGGACTAAAAAATTAAAACTCGTTATTTTGTGTTGAGGACAATCGTGAGACTCCTTAGGGATATCTCTTAGAGTACTAGTATCTTTTGTGTATATGTCAAATTCTAACTTATTTTCACTATTTCTAATTTGTTAATACATCTAAAAATGGTAGTTGTCTAGAGTTTTCAATTTCATATGTGATTTTAATTGACGCGAAACGACTGTTTAATTTAGAGACAAAGTTGTCGATGTCAGCGATTTTTGTATGAAACATTGGAAAAATATCATCCACATACCTAAACCAAACACAGGGAAAATACTAGAATTCTTCCTTTGTCCGTGTCTCGAATCTGTTCATGAAGAGACAGGCAATGAATGGTGACAATTGCTGTTCCTTCTTGTTGTTCGAAGAATCTATCGGGGAATCGATAGCAATTTTGTTTCACGGAAAGTTTAGTGAGTTGAAGATATTCTTTACTACATTGACTGAGATTGTTTAATTCGAGTAGATATTTAAGGTAGTCCAAGTTTGTGGTGTCGGAACACTTGGAAACAATGAACAAACGTCAAAGAAGATCAAAATTTCGCCTTCTTGCAACTGGCTTATTTAAGTATAATTATTAATTATTAAATATTTACTTTGATAGCTTTCTGTTAAAGAAATTCTGTAGTAGGTTTAAATTTTCCGACATCGAGCTTTCAGCTATGAAATTTGATACTGAATTGTTGTCTAGGCCTTACCATATTACATTTTTTCTTATAGAATTACTTTAGGGGGTAGCCATTTAAAAAAATTACAATTGGTTTTCCAGCTCGGAGGTGCTCCACTCTACAAATTGGTTAGCTATTTCAAAAGGTGGCAAGTTCAATTTAAAAATCGAAGTAGCCGGGTAATAGAGCAGATCTAATATAATAGGTTACATACTTTTGCAAACTCAAATAAAATTTAACCAAGAACATTTTTATATAAGCGTAATACACGTAAAATTAACAACTATTTACAAAATCTGACACTGAGATCTGCCTGTCGCTGTAACACAGTCGTATGGTTTCGATTTGTTTGGAAACATTCCAATGTTGCCAACGTTTTTCGTAACATAACGACTCTTTGGGTGCATTCAGTGTGGCCCCTACTAACCAAACTTATCTGTTCTTTATGACAAAATGTAAGTAACCAAGCAACATTAGAAATTCGCATATTTGTGAACCGACATGTTCATTGTTAGCCTTCACGATCTCACTTTTCCAACAAATCAGTTGCTTCGACAACGAATATTGGGTTGGCTCCGAACTGAATGTTCCTATAAGTCCGGCGACTTATATAAAGTTGGACGGATTTATTGAATGAAGAATTTCACCTAGTTGCATTATCATCTCAGGAAAACCGTAAGGTTCTAAGCCACATTTTGCTCAAAACAGATTTTTTTTACAACCTATTGTAAATACTTTTCAGAATCTATCTCTCTAGGAAATTTCACTATTGAATAAAATATGGCGACATAAACTTCATTTTTAGAATTCATTAATGAATAAAAATTACCAAAATTAGCATTTTTTATACTAAAATGTGCTTTACAGAGGCGTATGGTTCTCAGTGCAAATGCAGAGGTTAGTTAATTTTTCGATAATTCCTACATACAATTTTGGATAAATTTAAACCATTCTGTATGTATCATGTCAAGCAAATACTGAATTACTTCGTTCCATACGTTGGAGATGTAAAAATGGGACCAAAGTGACTTTTCTAGAGACTATAATATTAAATTCGTTCTCCTGTTAAAACAGTAAATTCTCAGTCATTCTATTGACTTCCATTCGACGATTTTCACTATTTTATACCGCAGCAGTCGCGATAATGGCCCTTGGCACATCCGTAAAAAAAGTCCAGTTTGACTAGTCTAATTTTTATAGGAAACTATGTTTTTGAACTGAATAGTTTCGTTGAGGAAAACCTACACAATTTTCACACTGAATTATTGAATACATTTGTTAGAAAACCATCAAACTAGATCTGGTTTCCCCCGAGGATCCTGCGTGGATTCACTCTTACGTGATTTGAACTGCCAAGTTCTTTCCCTTTTGGGATTCGGCGCGATTGGAAAGTCTGCACGCGGTCTCAAATTTCACGGATTTTAAATGCAGTTTCCGTGTTCCTTTTCTCAAGTGGTTTTCACGATCTCGTTTTCCACGTCTTGATAAACAGCACAGATATATGTGCACTAAGTTGCAGGTGTTCGTCCTGGATGTTTGTTCTGTCTTTGTGTTTGTTATATGTAAGTAATATTGGGTAGTTCTTTTTATTATTTGCAGTTTTTTTCTTATGCCAAATTCATCTTAAAACAGTTCCTTTTCTATAAAATCGGTTACTTAACAAAATATATAAAATTTTTAAATTATAGAATTTTATAAGATACTTTCTTATTAATATTACTTATTTAATAAAACGTTAACAAAATCTCTAAAATGCATTTCGATTTTGGTATTTTTGTAGTTAGACGTACAATTTTAAGCTGAATATTCTGATTTATCTAGTATTAACAGTTTTTTGAATTAATCGACAAATTTTATCTTCATGCCTTGTCAGAGAACTTATTAATGATGTACAGGGTGATTTTAAAATATAGTTAAAAGTTTTTGGACAGAATTTTCACATCAACATTAGAAAAGTTGTACATGGGCCCACAATGCCCATAATAATTTTTTAACGAAGCCATTAATCTTTGGATGTTTTCCGTGTATTTTTGAATCATCCTGTATGTATATTTGTAAGTGTTGTAAAATGTGCGTTTCACAAATAATAGGAATATAATGAAAAAATTACTAGTAATCAAGTTTAATTCTAATATACATTTCATAATTATTGTTAATTCACCATTTTTTTATGGATTTAATTGACAATTTCATACATTAAAATTATCTCAAAATAAAAGTAAATTTGCGCGTGTGACATAACATAGCTTTTTGGGGAGTTTAATAGGAGTTTATACTTAGTGTACCAATAGCTAATTTTTTGTGCGTTTTGTTGTAAATGGATACAAGCCTTTATGCTGTCGATCCTGCAGAAAAGATTTAGGTCATTAGCGTACATTAAATATCTGACTTTATCTAATTCTGCAGTATCGTCAACAAATACAACAAAAATAATGGACCAAGGATGGACCCTTGCGGAACTCCAGACATTATTAATAACATACCGTGAGTTATTAGAAAAATTATGGATATTTCTTATTGTTTAAAATATTTATAAAATTCTTTAAATCGTATAATGAAAATAAAAAGATTTTAACAAGACTAATTCGGTTTTGAGTGTCAATTCACGGTAGGGATGCTTTGCCGTCAGCAATTAGTATATGGATGTATTAGCGTTGAGTTAATGATATCAGTAAAGAATATGCAAGTGTGATTATAACGAATGTCATAGTTTGTATTTCTAATGTTTAAATAATATTTCATGAATATAACAAATTAATGTTTAATGTTTGCATTTTTGTATTTTTGGAAACGATTTTTACACATGTTCTATATTATAGAGAAAAGGGTTTCTGCACTTGATGGATATTATTAGAGAAGTTTTGTAAAATGTTTTTAACAAAAAAAGTTTATATAAACACAAAAATATTTGAATAAAAGTTAACACTGTTTCGTCCTATGTGTTCATTTTATGATATTTTGTTAATAAAAGTTACAACTAAATAAATTTCAGTATTTTTATAACATTCAGAACGACCACTCTATACATACTTACATATATACATAATATATGCATAGAAATGATTTATTCATTATTTTAATTTTTTTACAATAATTACGATTTGGGTCATAAAACAGTTCATATCTAGCAGTTATCAAGTTATTTTAATTAATATTTATTATGTTAACCGAGTAAACCCATATCAAAAATCTTTTCGGACAAGTAGCAATTTTTCATAAAAATTAAGAAACCTCAACATTCCATTTCGAAGGTTCTCTTGTGTGATATAAGTCTTAATATGTATTACCTGCAAAAGGCAAGAATTTGTGAATGATTTCTAGATTGTATTTCAATTAATTGTACCTGTTTTCCATTACATAGTTACTTATAAAAAATTAAAGCAAAATAAACCATGATTTATTTATTACCGTAGTAAACCTACATGATAATAAGACCACAATATACATAAAAACAAGTAAAATACCTAGACTTCACCCCATATTATTATTATTATTTATTTATTTATTATATTACAATTTGTGTAAAAAAATGTTTGTACAATTTATCTTGTTTATCTTTTTTTATTTTCTTTAACTTGTGTATCTTATTTGTTTCATTTGTCTTATTTCTATCATCTGTCTCATTTGTCTCACTTATCTCAGTTGTCTCATTTGCCTCATTTACCTTATTATCTCATTTAATTTTTCCCGTTTATCGCATTTCATTTATCTCATGTATCAGCTGTCTCATATAAACGATATTTTAAATTAAAACAATTTATTTCTTTTATATCAAGCTATAAAACAAAGTTTTTTCAGTTTCGTTGCTGGTAAACATTTTAAATATGATCCTATCTAACAAACATTTTTTGTTTTATAAGAGTAACTAACCCTTCTATTACCGCAACCAAACTATAAACTCGGATGATATACAAGCACGAATTTCTTAATACAAATCTGGATCTCCAATTGCTATTGCTCGACCTTGTGAAAATGTCCCCCGTATAGGGGACCGCCATACTGTGGGCAATCTGGTTACATTTCAATTTATTATTGGTAAAAATTAGTGATTTCGTGTTGCCACACTGAGTTTCGATTTTTCAATTGTCATCTTTCGACGATTTGTTTATGTGATGTGCTGTGACTGGATTTATTTTTAAATCAAGTTGTTGTTCTCTTCTCAAATGTGAAATATTGTTTTCTTCAAATAGTGTTAACTAATTTGTAATACATGGCTGTGATAATAACACAACTTATCTGCTAGTTGCCAATAATCAGTAGTAATATCACAAGAGAGAGAATAAATTGAAAATAATTCGACAGTTTTTCGAAAACATGTTGCTTAGCAATAGACACGAGATCCCGTAGGGCTCGAGTGGCTATTTCCAAATGGCAACAAGTTTGAGAAAAGAACCGGAGAATTATTTTCTAATTTATTCTCACTTTCGAATGGTATTCGCAAGATTATTTTTTAATGTTTAAATACAAAATATAAATATTATCTGAACGTTATTTGTGGCATTCTCTAAATTTTTATTTCTTTCTTTTTTTTTTTTTTTGGGAATTACTACTACATGAATAATTCTTCATTATCAAAAAAATGTAGTTAGTTACCCAGTATGTTACTGGAAAAATAAACCTCCGCGTTTGTGACTTTATATCAAAAGATTAGTCAGAAGGTGCTTTTTGACAACTAATATGAGACACAAAAATAATAATATAATTCCCTAACATTTCGGAAAACGAATCTGTTTCCTTTTTTAAAGTTATTTATTTTTTAGAATATGTCAAGCATGAAACTTGACACATTATTTGTTTATGTATTCATAAATACTTCCATAGAACTGTTGATACTTAAATATTATACAATATTAATTTTGTTCAATTCAATCGGTAACCACGTTGTACCAAAATCTACAGAGCAATGGGATAAACATTTTTCTTCATTCATTAATATTATTGCCGATTTCTTATTTTTATTTTTTTTCTGTCCGCTTCTTTCATTAAAATTTTTGCCGAATCCCAGTTTATTCTATGTCCATGTTCCCAAACATGTTCGCACGTTTTCGATTTTTCAATTTCACCCTTTCTAGCTATTATCTTCACAAACTTACATAAATAAATAACTTTGAAACAGGAAACAGATTCGTTTTCCGACACTTTAGGGAATTATATTATTATTTTTGTGTCGCATATTAGTTGCCAAAAAACACCCTCTTAGTAATCTTTTGATGTAAAGTCACAAGCGCAGAGGTTTATTTTTCCAGTAACATACTGGGTAACTAACTATATTTTTTAGATAACGAAGAATTATTCATATGTGGTAGTAAGTCCCAAAAAAAAAAAATAGAAAGAAAAACAAAATATAACTTTTTAACATTTTTTTCTCAGCAATTAACTCAATTTAAACTAAATAAAGTGCATCCAAATTAAACTGTGCTAAAGTTTTGAACATGAAAACACAATTATTGTAAATGTTTCGTGCGTGACTAGTATATTTTCTTCTAGTTTGCACCTTCTTTCGTCACAAAATGATTGGGAAATGTTTCCGTATGGAATTATTATTTACCATAGTATTTTTACATGTATTTTCTTTAGTTTGTATGATAATTTCTTCCACTGACGCTGAACTAAATCGTCTTTGGTTAATTTTTTAAAATTTAAAACAAAACTAATGACAGATATCAAAACCAGAAAAGACGTCAATGTACAAAAACAAATTACTATAAAATATTCTCAGTAGAATAATGTAATTAGATTACTCTCACTATAATAACAATATAATTGGAAACAATTAAACAGTTGATCAAAAGTACTGCTAAATGATTGGAAAATAAAAACATTAGAAAATAATCACGGAAATAGACTAACATTGTAGCCAATATAAATTTCCCACAGTATGGCAGTCTACATGTAGGGGACATTTTGTAGTATAGTAAAAAAAAGTTGGTAAAAATTGTGTACCCTATGTTATTTTTTTTAGGCAATTTGTAAAATATTTGTAAAACAGTTTTTGTCAGATTCCAACGGAAAATATATCGACAGATTTCCAAATCATAAATTTGTACAGCGAAAAATGAATCTAAAATAAAATTTCAAAACAGTATAGTAACAATAAGAAACCGATTCCGGTCCTGCTTAAAAGTGATGCAAGGCGGCGCGGAACCTCGTCGTAAGTTCTCTCTTCTTGCACAGACATCAGAGCAACATTACTTACATACTTTATTCAGCTATTATACCGTTTTTATCGACTTCATTCACTTATTGTCAAATCGTGCAGAACACCATGAGGATTGTAACCGTCTAAATTAATTGTTTTCCAAAAAAAAAAAAAAAAATACACAATTACTGTTTCACTTAATGATACCAACTGTGGGTTTTTCCTTGTTTGGAGATACATATACACGTTGTTGTCGTTGAAAAAAAAATAATTTATTTGATCAGTTTTAGATTGCCTGTGCATGTTAATGTATGTATGTTGTGTGCAGATGCACAGCCCCCCTGCAGTATATTGAAACTGTTATACTTTATTTAATAATAATAATAATTTTATTTACAAAAATATTCCAGTACAAAACGGCAATTAAGAGACAAATATAATTAAAGAGTCTATTTAGGTCCAAGAGACGGTCTGTCTATGGACAAATCATTCCATTTCAACACAGACGTTGCATCGTAGGACAGACCCACTACATGCAACATCACAGTGTCGAAAAGGAGTAGGGGATGATTTAATGTACTAATAATAACATATTATAAAAAACAAAACAATGACATAATAAAAAATCAAAAGATACAAACATACGTAAAATAGAGTGATAATAAATTATTGAATACATAGTATATTAACATTATCTGAGAAAAAAATATGTACATAATTTATTAAAAAAAATGGAGTGGAATGGAGTACTTTAATTTAATTTAATAATGGATTAATAATATTGTGGATAATACGTGTCTAGCATGATACTAGCCAGATTCTTAATTGTTTTTTATATAGGGTGGTTAACATTTATATTTTTTAGGAAGTCTTGTAAAACATCATATAGCCTCGGACCAGTTATAGATAAAACACCTTTGTCCAATTTTTTTTGGGCTCTAGGCAGTGATAAATGAGATGCTGCATTTATTCGGTGTATAAATGACTAATTACTCCTAAGTACTTTTTTTAAATTAAAATAATGTATTCTTGGTATACAATTGTCTAATATCCATTAATTGTAGTTCTTTGTATAATTAATCGGAAGGGTATCTTATTGGTTTATTATACATGATTTTTAGAATTCGCTTTTGAATTATTTCTAGAGGTAGTAAATACGTTTTTTGTATACTTCTCCACCCAATTATGCCATATTGTATAATCGATTCTACCAAACCATAATACAATATCTTTAATTGATTCAGTTGGAGAATCTGTCGAACTTGATACATCCTGTATATTAAACCACGTAATTTCTTTATAATAATTTTGGATGTGGATATCCCATCTTAAAAAGGAGTCAATGTAAATTCTCAAATATTTCATAGACGAAACAATTTCTATACTTTGGGTACCTACGGGAAGATTACTATAATCAGGTAAGTGTTTTTCTAACGAGGTAAACAAAACAGCCTTTGTTTTGGTGACATTTACTGTTAACAAATTAACATTAAACCATTTCATGATTCTAAACAGGTCGTTTTCAGTCTTCGCCCTTACCTCGGTCCAAATGGTTCCATCGTACAGAATAACCGTGTCGTCAAGCATAAAAGATAATATGTACAGATGATTCTAGGGTAATTCATTCAAATAGATAGTGAAAAGGACAGGGTCAAGTACTGTTCCTTGTGGAACACCACATGTCACCTTTTCCTCGTCACTATATACTTGATTTACTTCCACTTTCTGTGTATGATTTTCTAAGTAACTTCAAAAGAGATTTAGAACATTACCTCTTATGTCAAGGTGTTCCATTTATCCAGCAAAAGTCCATGACTGATAGTATCAAAGGCTTTTGCTAGATCAATGAAAACACCAAAACACGGCCTCTTGTTATCTATTGCATTATACCCATTATACACATATTTTTATTTCAGATCTATGTCCGAAATTCATAAACATACGGTTTTTAAACTTTCATGGTTAGTTACCGCAGACCCTTGGAACTGTATTTTTGAATATTATAATTATTAGCTATTTGTTTAGGGTCAGTTATTACCTTTGTTAATACCTACATCTTAGTGTTTAGAACAGAAATAGTAGTTTTCCATCGCCCTGTACAGCTACAGATAAATTTTCGGATAATTTATGGGTACTAAGCTGCGTAAAAAGATAATAAAATTAACAATCAAATTAAATCGAGTGCGGTGCGAACTGAGAAGTATCAAAATAAACTATTTTGACCAATGTAAAAGGCTCGCTTTGATCTTTGCTGCAAGATTGTGTAGTTATAACATTTTTCTTGTATCTTAGAAAGATTTATAGCCGAAAATATTATGTTAATATCTTTATGCATTTTTTTATGTAATAAATTACGTCCTATACAGGCACTGACGAAGTTATACGGTAAAAATAGTTTTACTTGTAATTATATTCGTTATACAAGCTATTTTAAAGGTTTTATAATATTAATAGAAAAGTAGAATAAATATTTGTTTTCGCAAAATTTATTGACTACCTATATAAAAATACATCATTTTGAATAACTTTTGAATAAATATACCCTGCCCCAGGGCAATGTAAATATTTTTAAAATTTTAAGTTCATTTTCATAAAAAAAATGTTGCATTATTTACAACTAAATTAAGACTATGAGCTGCACAACGAGCAAAAAAGGCTCTACGGTTTATATCAAAAATTCTTTTTTGCAGCCCATTTATGTTTGCGTTTTATGTTGGCACCGTTGTCATATCCCTGGCCTCACATATCCTTAATGTCAATATATTTAATTCTTTTAATAATCCAATAAAAAGGCTGTTAGTCCTTCACCAGTTATATCTGTAACAGAGCAGAACCCTAAAAAATTGTCTTCAATTTCTACATTCTTTGAAATATCATTAATGGAAACTACAGTTATTTGTTCTTCGAGACTAACATCAGTTGTACAATCTAATATAAGTGAATAATACATATTTACATAATTTTTGCTTCACTTTTTCAATCATTAGTCAAATTAATTAAATTTGGATTTTATCACCTAAATAATGTGGCATATTATTACCACCTTTTTGAATTCTGCCATTATGTTCCGCCATTATATTATCGAATTTTGCAATTGATTCATTTAGTTTCAAAAAATTACCATTACCTTTCTCGAAAAGTTTCTGATTACTTTCTCTAAAAGCTAGATTTTATCCAGCTAAATATTGAATGACAAATAATTCTTTCAATAATAATTGACGTCAATTTTTTTCCAACTAAATTAAATGTTGGTTGACTGAGTCCACAGGTGTACCCTTTTCAGTCGATTTTTTTGCTCAACTGATTCTGTGGCTCAACCCATTTCTTAACATTCTCAAAATGCCTATTACTTTTTTCGCGTCTGTCTAATGTTTGAAAAAAGTGTCGCCATTCAGTATAATCTTTATCATCGTTAAAAACATTATCAGAAACTTTAAATAATTTGCAACAAAAACAGAATACAGAATTATTTGACCTCGAAAAAACTAGCCATGTTCTAGGAATTTTTTTATTATTGCTTAATTTTTTGTCATAATAAGTAGTTGAAAAAGATCTACTTGAATCACTTGTGTGTCGGTATAATCACCGTGTCGTCTTAAAAAAAATGCAACACTTTTTCTATATCAAGTTCACTTTATACGAAAAAAGCCAGATACAAGACTAAATTTGATAAAAAAAATTGCATTTTTAATGCCGCAAGCATATCTTAAATTTGTGCACGCCATTTTTTTTTAGTTTTATGTTGCGTAAAATTTACGTGACGAATATCACATCAGGTCTGTCTCGCACACCTTACAAATTATTATAGCACCATTGGAGAATAAATCCTGGAATTCACTGATAATTTTATTCACTTTGTCAGCGTATAGCCGTTTTTTACTCTTGGGCAGGTCTGACAAACTTTCTTATTGAATTAATATCAAGAATAAAATACAACAAATAAAATTATCAACAATACAACGGAGAGGAATAAATCACTTTGTACACACCACGAAGCATAACAGTAGCCTAAAATCAAGTGTTAATCTTTGCTAAAATAGTAAACAAGTCTCGTTTACGTATTTGGGTATTTCTCTACCTGGCACCACCCGTGACTTGCGGACCGATTTGCCAACTCTAATCATTATATCATAGCAGAAATTCTTGCCCGTTGTTGAAATCTCACTGAATGTTAATACTGTCTGCATTTTTCCGTGTCAAATATACCGAATCTGCAACTTGAATCATTTATAGTTTATTTTAAAGTTATTTGCAAAATAAAAAACGTCAGCATCTTTGACATCGGCAAAGGGATCAAAGAAGCCAGTGTTTTTACGTTTGAAATGAACTTTACACAAATTTCCAACTCATCCATGGGCGTCGCCAAGGCGGCGCAGGGGCGGCCGCCCCCCCACTGACTTTTTGCAAATAATGAATATTTGTATTAATAAATTCCTAGGTTTATTAAAACTAGTCTTTGTACGTCAGATTTTGAGCTTTTTAAGACCCGTCGTTCACGGAGCTACTGGTTTGTGACTGTTTGAAAACTAAAATCACATTAGTTATTTGAGAGTCACTTCACATGTAATTCAATGCGATCTCGTACACGGGCGTACTGGTTGCCGACGGTTATGTTACTGGTTAGTGATAATTGACAAATCAAGAGACTGGGATTGTCAGTCGCTCGGCAATATTTACAGGAAAGTGTTTGTTGCTTCACCTACTTGGCAATAAATAAAGTAAATGAACAAGCTTTTAATGTAAAATTTGTTCAGGAAGTGGAGAAATACCTTTATATAATTTTCAGTTGTCCCAGTATCCCAGAATGGGACATCTTGCAGAACACTGAACATACGCAGTGATTTCTAGTTATTTTTGCGTCTCTTTGTGTACGAGAATAGAGTTGAGTTTAAGATTCCAGCTTCGTCACAAACCAGTAACTCCGTGAACGACAGGCCTAACTCTACAGTTTTATTAAGAGGGCACATTTCAGAAATTCTTTTAATAACATTGCTCAAATTGATTGCTTCGCATATTTCATGTTCTATGGATAGCTAAGGCTGATAATCTTTCTTGAGTCATGGAAGACCGTAGACGGTCCTAAGCTGCTTGTTCGGCAAAACAAAGTAGGCACAATAGATGTGAGAATTCTTATTATTTAAAAGGAATAAACCGACGCGTCTAAAGGGTAGACAATTAAAAACTATTATTTTATATTTATTGGGTCCACTGTACAAATGTTACGCTCCTATATAAACAAAAACAGTATACGCTTGACAATTGAGTCAAATGCCTATGCCGATACATTGTGACAATGCTAACAAATATTGTTATATTATGTATTTGTCAGATAATTTGTTTTTTTTTATTCTACAAAAAAGAAAAGTATTTTTAGTATTCACTGTGAAGAAATGTTACGCATTTCTAAAAAATTTTACTCCGCCCCGTCTGGAATTTTTTGAAGGCGACGCCCATGGACTCAACCTGGAAACATTAACGACGGAATGTAAGGAATATGAACTAAAATTCATAGATTTTTATATTAAAACCACGATTTTATGCGTAAATTCCTAAATGTCCTAATTTTTTTTAAAATCTGTTAACTATTTTATTTATTCAAATTTATCACGGATGAATCGAAACTGATTAAATTTTTTAACATTTTTTTGAATTGAAAAAATGTAAACTTATAGAAAAACTACTCTGTGTTGTTTCGGTCTCGACGTACAGTTTATTTCAAACCTATTTACAACATAAAAAACGTCGGCTTCTTTGATTTCTTTACCGCCGTCTAAGAAGCCGACGCTTTTTATGTTGCAAATAAGTTTGAAATAAACTGTAACTGGTCGGGGAGAATTTGTATTTATATTGAGGCCACCCCTGTACCTGTATATAAACACCGACAATTTAAATCAATTATAGTTTTTTTAAAAACTCAACTCCGTTCTCAAGATGCCTACGCCGTAGACTAAAATAACATGTAAAATTCATATTAATTTACATTTTTTGCCATAAATTACAATGGTGTTGTTTGTAAGACAGAATATATACACTGCAGAGCGGATAATGGCTGAAATTAGTTATGGTGGCAGCATAATTCGGCGTGAGACAATAATTATAAGGTGGAACCGCTAGGGAATACGTTATCAAAGACAAAAAACTGCAATTTTAATTCTAACCGCTTAATTTTTACATGGCTAGAATACATAATTTTTAGTAAATAGAAACGTCTATTAATTACCCGGTCGGTACCCATTAAGAACCAATATTTTATCGATTAAATTCTAATTTGGTATTATCCCATCGACGAAGGAAAAAACATATTTCCGAGAATGTTTCTAACATAAATTTTAAGGCTATCTACTGGGAGATTTGCAGGGAATTGCCCAGAAATCGAAATACTATGTAAATAATCATTAGGTATAGGGAAGCCCCCAAAAAATAAACGTTCCGGAATACGTATTCCGCTGTTAAAGGAATCATCATGATGTAAATGCATATTTCTCCAAATTTATTTGCAAAAATAATCATAATCATGGAATTTAGAACACGTTACGTATCACATTATTTTTGCTGTAAAACCAATGAGCAAGATAAAAGTGCTTAAAAGGTTTAACAGTTCATAGTTTGGTTATAAATTCTGCATTCTCGATATGCTAAGAAAACTGGGGTTTGATGTAAATATGTTTATTCTAACAAAAAAAACTTCAAAACGTGATTTGAGGTTTTTACTGTGAAATAAATATTCGTTTCTAAGGCCCTGTTTTTCAGTGCCCAGTTAGCAAAATGATCCATCGGATAGTGTGAAATGGGTGAATTCTATTGGCTGAGAAGTCACTAACTGACAGATAATTTAGCTAAGCATTGAAAAACCGAACCTAAGCCTTGCTACCACAATGCAAACCATAAAGTTGCAGCCTACCTATGCATTGTACCATATTTTATGTGTGCCGGTATACACTTTTCAACAGTATGAGATCCATTCACTTCAGTCCTAACTAAAGGTAAATTTTCGCGTTGTTAAGTTGAACAAAGAATTCCCTTTTAATTACAAATTGCTGTCAGAGTCAGTCATAATTTTTTATGCCATATCGTTAATGACATTATTTAACCTAAAAATTTATTGCCAACTTAACGATCATTTTCTGTAGTTTTAACTAAATGGAGTAAATTTTCGTGTTAAGTTGGACAAATAATTCCCAAAGAAAATTTTCTTTTAAATGTTTCAAAATTATATTTTCACTCTACACGTATTTCGGCTTTTTAGGCCCTTTTCAAGAGCACAGATGAGAGGTACTAAATTATAATTTGTGTTCCTTGCTTATATATTGCTTATACATTCAATATATAAGCAAGGAACACAAATTATAATTTAGTACCTCTCATTTGTACTCTTGAAAAGGGCCTAAAAAGCCGAAACACGTGTAGAGTGAAAATATAATTTTAAAACATTTAAAAGCAAATTTTCTTTGTTTATTTAAAATATTTAATAATGTTTCACAAGGAGCCAACCGCAGAATCAGTACAATGTATAAATAATTCCCTTTTAATGAGGGCTACCGTTTTTAGCCTCACCAGTTGGCACCACTGGCGAGTAAGGTAGCTGTCAAAAGTTATTGTTAGGCGCGGAACAAGTTTATAGGATTTTATTATAATTATTATTTTGTACACCAGTAAATAAAAAAACCTTAGTAATTATGCGTCAGTGTTGTGCAGTTCCAATTTGTTCGGAAACAAAAGGTGGACATATGTTTCCGAGAAACAAAACTTGCCTCAAACAGTGGTTGGTAGCGATCGCAGGGATAACTTTACTCCTTCGAAATATTCGTTTGTTTGTAAGAAACATTTTAATCCTGACGATTATGTGTTACTAAAGGAGTCTGCTACAGAAAATCGTAAGTAATAACCATGCACATTCGTTGTTTTCATCATGCTCATGCTTGATATAACCTAACTTTAGTGACATAAGACATCTCTGATAGGTACAATAATTTCCCTACTGAGCAAGTAAATCACTACTTTCCCCTTCTGCCATCATTGTGTTAAATGTTTTTCATTTAATTTTTTATAAAAATCACGAAAAACCCGCGTTAGAAAGCCATAGTAAACATTAACGTTCAGTGACATTTACCTTACCCTACGTTAGCGCTTCTGGTGGTGAATTCAAGCGCCATAGCCCTCTTTGCATACTACTGTCAGTGTCAGCCATAATTTTTTATGCTATACCGTTAATGACATCACTTAACCTTAAAAATTATTGCCAACTTAGCAACGCGAAAATCTATCTTTAGCATTAAGACTACAGAAAGTGAATAGAGTAGGTATACATTTTCTTTATAGCAGTTTACTCAATACACGAAAATTAGCACAGGCTGTAGTCTTCTGTACCTAATTATTACGTCAGTAGAATCAAAGATAAAATAGTTACACTAACAATGATGCTTATAGAGATTTATTTTTGTATATTCTGACAGGAGTTATAAAATAATTTACCTTAATAGAGAGAAAGTTCTATGTTTTCTAATATACAGGGTGTTCCACCTAAGAGGCATATTAATTGTCATGGATGAATTCAAAATTGAATGCCCTTTCGACTGATATAAGGTTATCCATACTTATCTCTCACAGTTTTCCAGAAAAATCAGTTTCTTTTCTAAAGTACGAAAAAGTAGCTATGTAACAGCGTCAAGAAGGCCTTACAAACAATGTTTATTGCATTGTTTGACATGCAAAGCAAATTAAATGTCACTAGTTTTGATTAACGTTGACGTTGTAGTTATTTTGCTAAGTAGAGAGTAAAAGTTTATTATAATATTTTCACAATATCGCTGACGCAGGAAGAAATGATTGAAATGGTTTTTGTCCTCGGTGAGTGCGAAAGAAATCCGTTATTGGCATCACGAATTTATGCTATCCAGACAGACCACATCCACGGCGGAAAGCCTTTCAACTAGTGCTTGATAGGTTTTTAAATACTGATATTATTTGACATACAAAACGAAATCGCCATAAAACTGTAGTTACGGAGGAAAATGAATTTTTTTGTGCTGGGGTATATTCAGGAAAACCCGCAAATAAGTGTGCGACAAATTAGTCACACAACGGGCATTAGTACATCGTTGGTACATAGGATTTTAAAAAAGCACAGTTATCATCCTTATCGCATCCAATTACACCAAGAGTTGCTGGAAATAGACTTTCAGCGGAGACTGGAGTTTTGTCAGTGGGCACTTGAGATGTTAAATCAAGGTGATGATTTTTTTAAACGGGTCATGTTCTCCGATGAGGCTACTTTGCATAAAAATGGTTTCGTTAATCGTCATAATTGTCATTATTATGACACAGTCATTCCTCACCAATTCCGGACAACTCATAGCCAACACAGATGGTCTTTGAACGTGTGGGGGAGCAATTTTGAGAACCCATATCATTGGACCATTCTTTTTTGACCAGCATCTAACTGGAGCAGTTTATTTAAACTTTTTAACAAACACTCTAGAAGATTTGTTAGACGACATTCCTACACTTCGAAGAATGTGGATGCAACATGATGGTGCTCCACCTCACAATGCCGCTGCGGTTCGTCAGTTTTTACACGAAACTTTTCCCAACAGATGGATTGGGCGTGGGGACCAGTGAGTTGGCCTCCAAGGTGTCCAGATATGACAAGTTGCGACTTCTTTTTATGGAGATTTATAAAAAGTAAAGTTTACGTTACACCACCAACTACCGCGGAAGATATGCGGCAGCGCATTACAGTACCATTTTAAGAAATTACGCCACACATGCTGACCAATGTTGAACAGTCTTTTAAAAACCGAATTCGTTTGTGTATTAATCAAAATGGAGGACACTTCGAGCAGTTGATGTAAATCAGCGGTCTAGGTATTCTTCTCCTTGTTGTGTTCCGAGTTTCAGTTTGTTTCGTTTTGACTTTTGTTTTAGTTGTTCTTAGTGGTTTACTTTTATTTGTCAAACCACTTTTTAAACATGCCAGTAAATATTGACACTGTCAGTCCCAGCCTGATAAAATGTGAGGGAAAAAGTTGTTCTGCAAGGCCTTCTTGACGCTGTTACATAGCTACTTTTTCGGACTTTAGAAAATAACCTGATTTTTCTGGGAAAACTGAGATAAGTACGGACAACCTTATATCAGTCGAAAGGGCATTCAATTTTGAATTCACCCATGACCATTAATATGGGCAATTCCATTTGAAAAAAAAAAAGTTTTTCAACTCGTAAGATTGTTAAATGTAGGTCTCAGTATTTCCGAGTCTGAATAACGTACAGGTGAAGATAGAGTAATTTATGCCAAAACGAACTGTGAAACTGCACGTTTCTAACTCTTACAGTTAAGATGCTATCTAGCCTCATTTAGAGAGCTGAAATCGTGATTTTTTTTCAAAAACAACTGAATATCTCGAAAACGGTAAGATATAAACACCAAGACCATTTAATAAACCTACCTAATATTAACCAAGGAATTCAAAAATGCAATAATATACAGGGTGTTCTATTTAAAATAACAAAGTTATGTAGCGCCCACGTGAAATGGAACACCCTGTAAAGCAAAAAAATATTTTCTTTACATGGCCCACATGACTCCAGACAACTTCTATTATAACCATTTTTTTATAAATTTTACAGTTACATGTTACAGAAGAATCCCCTGTATTTCGACGTGGAACACCCTGTATTTCGACAGCAGATTTAGATGTGAAGAAAATAATTATTGTAGACTTTTTTCCAATAATATGATGTTATAATTTTGACTGGTTTTTTATTAACTAAAACCAGTCAGAATTTAAACAAATTAAACATGTACTTTGTTTAATAAGTGATAACTGCACAGAAGATTAAAGACTTGAAAAATATGCCTGCAAATATTTACTGCATCAGGTTGTTTGAGAAACAGTTAAATCCGTCATTGCTTCCAATAAAATTGAACTCGGTATTTATAAAAATAAACAGTAAAACAGTGTATAATTACCCATAAAAAATTGACGGTTGTTCTTTGAAATAATATATACATGCAATCCCACATATTTTGCGAAGTATTTTATTACAAACAAGATATTATTTTTAAGGCAAATAAAATATTTATTATAACTTAAAACAGGAAAGGCTTTTAAAAATAAATATGTATTTTTTCAGATGAATATCAAATGAAATTCTGAAATAAATCTTCCAAATGTCCAACTAACAGATGCGACAATGCATTCTTGTATATCTGGTTGCCTATTATTGCAGTCTTTATCAAATGTAATATTTTAACTAAGATACAAATAAATATAAAAATTATATGAAATAGCCAGTTATTATTGCGATATATTTTATTTTTATTATCCCCTTGGCTTATAAATTTTCATTAAAGCTTATTATATTTTATTTTAATTAGATATTACTACTTCTATAGAAGTGACTTTTATTGAAAAAACATCCATAAGCCCCATTCAAGTTTAAAAAGTCACTAGCTCCCTCCAAGATGAATCATTGCATCGATCGAAGAAACATTTATTTAGGTATACAGCGTATTCGTTCACTCTCTATTCGACTGTCTGTCATAACGTATGTTCTACTGGCTGTTATTATATAAGACAGGCCTTTTTAATATCTAAATTTTAAAAAATAATAGCTATTGTATCGCGTATCATAATAATATTTCCTTGCGAGTGATTCAACTATTCTTCATTGCAATGGGGTAGGTTTTATAAACGTTGCATGGGGCATGCTTTTTAGTTTTATTTCATTGTAATGTGTTTAAAACATTATTTATTGGTATTACTTTTAATTCCCCTAAACTTCTTTCGCATGATTTGCCCTGAAGTGGATGATTTTTGTATAGGTACAAATATTTATCTAAAGTTCTTTTCAATATTAATATCCATATTAAAATTTTCTGCCTGACTGAAAGTGCTTACTTTTAATTGTGGTAAGTGATATTTGATATGGGGTAATTTTTTTACCTGCCCTTCAAATATTTTTTTACATTGTGTGGTTGGTTTATTAAATATTATATCATAAGTTTATTAATCTTATTTTCAGTTGTCGTACTATATTAGGGTCTATATATATATGTACGTTCTTTGTTCCTGAGGATGCTGCGTATTGATCGGTATACCACACCCCAAAATTCTATGGTCAGACATACGCTTAAATGGTGAATGCCAATCGATTTGTAATTCAAATATAAAAATTCTTAGATTTTTGTTTTAACTTTAATTATTTATATAATATAAGCAATGTGTTTTTTTTAATTATTGCTTTATTTAACACCATAAATATTGCATAATACTCTAAAGAAGTATTAATACATATTAGATCACGAACTGAATATTACCTTTTTAACATTGAAGCAAAGTTGTAAAAATATCACGACATACGACATTATATAAGATGTAATTTAATTTTAATAAAACAAAAAAAAGGTCTTTCTTTTTATAATTATTTTTTTCTTTTTTTGTATGCCAACACCAAAAATTAAGACTAAACTTGGCTGTATTAAAAATATATGTGACATTTCTTATGCTCTTAAAGATTATATAATGGACAATAGCAAATCTGATGATTATTTAGATCTCCAATTGACTTACAACTCTTCCTAACTTTTTTTTTTTTTTTTTCAGTGCTCACCATGAAGCATCGGATCTTTAAAAGCAATAAGGAGTGGATTGGTACAAGTGCGAAGGGGGGCTTAGCAATAAGCCCTTGTCAACATGAGTGAACGAGATAAAAATAAAGTTAGTGGTAAGCAACAGCAGCACATCTATGAGGCCAGTTTTGACCATAATTCACCGAGACCCCCGTGCCGGGGAGAGGAAAGGAGCCACTTCATGTCCGATTGGGGGCTCCTTCACAGATGGACTGGACCAAACATAAATCTTCCTCTCCCACTCCCAGAAAATGCTATAATTATCCAAATGGTACATGATTTGAGTATATTTGAGTTTTCCCTTTATATAGTTTTGTTTTTTTTTTGTAGAAAGTAGCCCTGCCCCTTATGGCTATGAACCAGAAGGAAGTTGCCGATCAAATTCTCGCCCCTCTTCCAGGCATGACCGACCCTGTGACAACCCCTCACCCCCATCTTGCCTCCGTTGGGCTCATTCCCTCCACCTCCTCCTCCAAGACCCAGATGGGGTCAAACTCTTCCAACAATATTTGGAATCCGAAGGCCAACATCATGCTGATGCTCTCGACTTCTGGTTTGCCTGTGAAGGTCTCCGAAAGCAAATAGGAAGAGAGAAAATACATCAGTTGGTTAAAGTTATTTATAAGTAAGTTTAGTTGTCCGCGTTTTTTAATCAACTTTATTTAAAAATTGACTAATCATTTATGTAATATTTTCACAGAAAATTTTTCGTTAAGTCTGCTCTTCCCATCGATGAGGAGTTGCGGAAGGAAATTGGAAGAAATATAAAGTCTTCTCAGTGCCTTGAGCCTCCCGTGACTTTGTTCGACAAGGCACAGGCTAAAGTCGAGCAACTAATTGATGAAACAACGTACCCTAACTTCCTTAAAAGTGATATGTACCTGCAATATTTAGAAGTTAGTAAAAATATTAGAAATTTTCAATTTTGAATTAATTATGTTTATATTTTTAGAATGTTCAAAATCCTAGCAGTAGTAGTAGTAGTGATTTTAGTAACGAATTATCGAACTTGGCAAGTGGCCCCGATCCCCTGCCAACTTTACACGAAGATATGGAACTGATAATGAACCCCTCAGTTCATATTAGTCATACATCTGGTGAGTTTTTCATTTTTTATTTATTTTTTTCAGTTTTTTCTGAAATATTTTCTTTTCAGGTACAGGTAGTGTGAGTACTGGTTACCACACACCTAATGTAGGCCCAGGAGGACCAGTACGCCTAACCAAGGACCTCCTACTAATATCCCAGAAACATCGAGCTGTAGACGTAAGGCCTAAATCGGAAACATTCGCAAGGTAAGTAAAAGCATATGAAAATTTTCCTATCGCTTTTGAGGCTTGTTCCCACAGCGATGATGCAGTAGTTCTTTCCACTTAGTTATATTGATTTTTTTTGTTTTGGTTTTGCGTGTGGTTGTGTAGTATGTTCATGCACCGCAGCAATGCAGGAGCTCATGCTGCATACAATTCATACAACCCTGTTTCAAGACAAGATAGCGAACTGCACTCACTTAGTAGTCACTCGGATGCCAGGACGGAGTCGGATAATATGTCCATGACAGACAGCTCAGTGTAAGTACTTATAGTGAATTTGTGTGTATGCCCAAGTGTGCACTGTGTGTATTTGTATCTTTTATTAATACAATAAGAGAAACAAAAAAGGTGTGCACTGGTGCATGTAAACAATTTTGCTATTGATAAATTGTCGTAAAGGTAACATTACTGTAATTAAGGAAGTGGTCTATTAAAATGAACTAACCAAATGAAAAATGTTTTATAATTGTACATTATAGATGAATTAATTATTCTGCACCACTCAGTATTTTGCACTACTTTCTAAAATTAAGGGCTCTAGGATTTTTTTGTATCTTGGTATTAATTTTTTGGGGTGGTTTATTTATTGATTATTGAAATTAACTAATAAGTTGGTAACCTAGATGTACTATGGAAACAATTCTGTAGTACAGTTTATTTCAAACTTATTTGCAACCACAGAACAGAAAAAGAAAGAAAGCCAAGTTAATAGTGGAGGATAGAAGCAGCTGTGACGTTTCTTAGCTTGTAGCGCACCAACCTCGGTGGCAAGAACTAAAAATATGTAGATTAAACAGAGATCTTCCTCTGATAATAAGTTATTCATTTATAAGGGCCGGCTTTTCCATTTCCTGTACATTTATTTAATTAATAAATTCCGAGGAAACAATTACTAAAATATTAATAATTACTGTTTCCATGGAATTTATCTACTAAATAAATGCAAGAAGAAATGGAAAACCAGTCCTTAAATTGTAAATGGCAAAACAACTTAAAAAATGCGTCTTCACCTTTTAATATGTAATTTCAAAATAAGAGAAGGGAAAATAAACACCATTTTAGTTAATACTATTTATTGCCGAATCACATTGTAACAATTACATTATAATTAATATTGTTATAGCTAGATGACAAATATTCTAACAAATTGAATTAAAATATATTAATAAACTTTAGTGAAACGAACTACCAAAAGACTATTACTTTATCTTAAAACAAGTATCACAATATTAAATATGTAGATATTCTTTTGATATCACTCGGTAAAATTAAAACGGTTGGTAGGCTTTTTTAACGTAACTAAATAATTTATAACTACAAACAGTAGCATCAGAAGTCAATAATGAATTTCATAACTCTATCAAGATAAAAACTATCATTTGCTTTGCAGGTATATAAAAAAAGAAAATAATTGATCTAAAGAGAAAAATCATTTCCATAGTAATGAAATAAATCATAAAAACAACATTTTTTCTAAGACAGATCAAAAAACAAATATTATATACTTCCTGTAAAAAAAAAGTAATACTCTAAATTATTTCATTACTGCGTGCAGACTAGCTGCACTGTTCTAATGTCAAACAACATAAAATCAAAAATCATACAATGAATTGAAAATATAACAAAATTAAATTATAAATAAACTTCTTATAGAGTGGTTCCTCGGGTATGACTGCTTGCGTAAGATTGTACATGAAACAAAAAATATATATATCGACGCTTAAGAAACAATACCTCATATCTTCATTTTTGCCAGAACTTGATTTAAGATTTTAAATTGATATCCACTCCTAGGTCCAACAGTTTCAAATAGCTTATATCTCCAAAATTAATACCGATACTTACAACTTAGTTCAATGAATACCTCGTTAGTTTTTCGTTCCCTGTAAAATTGCTAATTTGGAGATAAGAGGTATTGTTTCTTGAGCATCAATATGTAGATTAGTCATAATCGGGTAGTCACAGCCAGGTATATACTCAAAGTTTAGTGCAGAATTTAAACAAAAATAAGTCGAAAAATAGTGAAAGAACAAAAAAATTAAAAACTAAGTAGCTTTAAATTTTTTAATTTTTCTGATGCGACTCATTGATTCTCTTAAAACCTTTTTTTTTCTCTCGCAAATATTTATAAATTGTCAATCGGACGCATTTATCAATAATTGTTTGTTGACAGTTACTCTGATTGCAAAACTGAAAAGAGTTTAAAACAGGAATATCGTAACCTTCCTATGATATCTGAAGCTGTTATAAGCTCAGACATGTTCAATATTTACTATGTAACTTTATAATCTAAAATAAACTAGAAACACAAATTTTTAAATGTTAAAGAAATTAGATCAGAAATCGCAGGCAGCAATTAAAAAAAAAAAAAAAAAAGAAATGCACCATTTTCTGAGAATAATTTTTATGGACAGAAAAAAATTAAATGAGTGCATAAAATATATTGCTTAAGAAATACTTAAAATACCCACAAAAATTTACTAAAAATATATATCTACTATTTAAGACAATATATGACTCGAGACAAATTAATATACCAAGATATGATAGGTACCTACTCTATTAAAAATTAAATGTTGCTAGTTCTTGTTGATTTTCAAACATTAAAATTTTGTTATTACATACCGATCGTAGAATTACATCTTTTCATGGTTGGTTACCTTCCTCTAAAATCGATTCACCCCATTATCACTTTAGCCTGTATCATACTTCCTAAAACAACATAAATATATACTTATAGGATTATAGTAAATATTGTATTTTAAGGTCTAAAATCACTGTAAGGCAACCACCTTTTATAGAATTGAAATTGGTGCAGGTGTCAGACTGTGCTATACCATGCAAGCATACTTAAACAAAAAAATAAAAAAGGTTAAGCACCTAATTTGACAACTACAAAATAATCCAATTTGCTGATATGCTTACTGATAAACAATAGAATCCCTCATAGTTAATGACCGACACAGTTGCCCGCAGTTGATTCTGTCTGTCGATAAATTATGTGGAGAAGTGGGTCTTTTCATTATAGTTATTTATATTATAAAGATGACAAGAAAATATTTTTTATTTAAAAACTGAGATAAAATTACGTTATGAAAAAAATCAATACCTACATAATGAGAATATTTCTTGATCATATCAGGATGATCACTTTACCCAGTGTGGCAAATATAATATACACAAATCTGTGTTAATTTGTCTGTATAATAATATAAAAATAAATATAATTCAAACATAAGTAATAGTGAATCGACTTGTTTCATATGATAGATATACTAATGGATAAATGTAACTTTGCAACTAGTCACAGGCGAGTTTGTATAAAACATACATTTTAACATAATATATTAACAAAATATTATACATACTATGGATCGATTTTAGAAATATTAAAATATATTATTTTTATCTACATATGTAAATTAAGTTAAATAGAATATTTTATTTATTATGTAAATACATGCAGTTTCTTCATTAAACAAATTATCACATAGTTTCATGTATAAAAAATATTACAACTTACCCCTTAAGTACAAATAAAAGACAAATCCAGAATTTATAGAACTTTGAAAACTTCACCGGCTCTGTCATCGAAAGGTTACTGACCTCTGTGACCTATAAAATATTTAAGACAATTCCATTAGAATTCACCATATAAATAAGGAAATTATTTAAGTCAGCGACTACAGTGTATTTTAATCACTAATTTTGCAATAATTAATAATAATAAAACCAAGTCTAAAATTAAAACCTAATGGACGAACTGAAGATTTTGTGGAATTTAAGACTTTTTTATATTACATAAATAAAACATCAATAGGTACCATAAAAATATTTTTACTTACGATATAATAAACACTTTATTTAGTATAAACTGAGTTTATACAAATATAAAATTTCACAAATATTTCAAACAAATCTCTTTAAAATGGCTTCTGAATGCACTGTCAAATGTCTTATTTTGTGATTGGTTGTGCTATCACATGACCGCCACCTCGTCTGTGATTGGTGCCAGCGTGCCACCGACTGCTGCGTTCCGGATTGGAACCAAAAATTTTCAAGGTTTATTTAACAGGAAAAATTATAATTTGTTGTCTTCTTTAATTTTTTTTTTAAATAACGCTATTTATTGTCAAAAGTTAACTTATATTCTAATTTTGATACTATTTGTTGTCTATTAAGAAATATATTTAATGCCCCATGAACACACTCCATCTCTGATGTTGCTAGGTCGGTAGAACAAGTCGCATACCCCTGTTTGCAACATAAAACACGTCGGCTTCTTTGATCTCTTTACCACCAAAGAAGCCGACGTTTTTTATGTTCCAAATAAGTATGAAATAAACTATAATTAGTATTCTAAATTACTACATAAAATCGAAGGCTTTATGATTTTTGTTTTAAATACTATGTTTTTAAATGATTTAATGAACTGATCGAGAAAATAATGAGTATTGTTTTATTCAGTAGTTTACACTTTGAAAACGATATTACAATTTTCCGAAATTTTTTTCATGGGCCCTTTGTTACCTTTAAAATAATAACCTCATTGTTCATTTACTTAAAAAAATAACCCCACTCAGCATTTGAACATTAAAAGGATTAAAATGATTATTAATATAATTGGTCTAACGTTGGTAGTACTACTAGAACTAGAAGGTATGGTTGCATGTGAATAAAGCATGGCATGTCTTAGACAAATTAATGGAGTAGTGAATTTTTTTTGAGGTTCCTGTGATAGCCGTCTTAAAGGCGTTATCAAATTTAACTGCATGCGTGTAGCATTTTTAAATAGAAGTCAAAAGAGCATGTGTACTGTGTTATTAGAACCTTAAAGAGTTGCCTATTTTTGGATCATTAAACCACTTAACATGAAAATGAAACTTATGTTTATGTAAATCTAACAGGTAACACTTCATTTTTATTTGTCTTTTTTTAATTTTCCAATAATATATTAGATATTTTTTAATAAATATATGTAGTTATGTAATGAGGTATTTTCCAGATTTTTAAATTTGTATGTACAGGGTAATTCAAACTGAATGTGTCTATATGTGGATCTCGCCTATCATTCAGTATAGAGTAATTTAAAATTTTACAAGATATATCCAAGATGAAGATATTCCAATTTTTTTTTTTTTATTGTATATAATCTATTTGATGAAAATTTATTTTAAAGAAATTTGTGTTTTGCCTGTACCATTTAATTTTTTGGGAATTGGAAAATCAAAAATAACTTTTTAAATGCAAGTTTTTTATTGTTCACCCATTGGCAAATACCCCAAATGTATTAAAAAATTAACAGTAATCAGTAATCACAAATTGATCTATAAAACTTTGCATAACTATAACACTTAACAGAAAACTAGTTCCAATTTTTTATTAAGTGAAAAACCCTAATTAATTGATCATAAGAAAGTCGTGAACACAGAAGAAACTGATTTTTTGTGATGTAGTGATGGCATATCTGTGGGGGAAATCGTCACGACGTAAAGCTGTGATGGAAGCGAGAAAAGCTCGAGAATATGCAGCTTTAAATCAAGAGACCCATATGCATCAAATTCTAATTCCAAGAACACAACGAGTGGATACAAGACAGTGTCAGCCTATGGATCGGGACACATTCGCTGCCATACTCATAGAGAAATTGGAAATAGTTAAAAGAGAGCAGGAACAGCAGGAACTGTTGGATCGGAAATTAAAAGAGGTAAATGCAAACCATTAGTTTAAGTACGTTAATTGATTCATTTTTTTATATCACAGAGTGAATCTATGGGTTCCATGAGCGATATTCAATCTCGAGAACTAGCAAATGCCATCAGAGAAAAACTACAACTGGAAGATGATAATGATCAAGACATCCTTGATCAACATGTATCAAGAGTGTTCTCTGATCTCACGCCAGCCAGATCACCAGGCGTGATAAGTCCACGGCCTCACTCTCCTCCTCGTAACAGGTTTGTAATTACTTGCCATATTTTTTCTTTTTTTAAAGAATATTTTGTTGCAGGCATATGCAGAGTTCTTATATGCGACCTAGAAGGAAGGACAAAGATGGTTTCTCTACATTTAGCAGTGATTCGGGCAACGTTCATGACTTTGTTGAAGGGTCAGAGCACAAACTTGCCATGGTTAAGTCGAAAAGTATGCCTGAATATGCTGATGAGCGGTTTATTAGGGGCAGCACTGGACGAAGGTAAGTTTTTGCACCGCCCAATGCTTACAGAACACTTTAAACATTTCCACAATAATGCATAAGCATTTTTTCAGATCATCTTCCAAGAAGGCGTTGACGGACCTGACAGACAGCGGTGTCTCTGTAGTGTCTGACACCCCGCCTGTTGTTCCACCTGTGAAGGACAACCGTGTCCTTGCTTGGCTAATGGAATCTGATAAAAGTGGAAGGGGTGCCAGTCATACCCATAGTGAAATGTCCTTGAAACACCGAAGCCATAGGACTAGCAGTGCTACCTCACCTAATGCCAGTAGACATAGGAAAGGCTTTGGTTCTCGGTCCAGTTCGTTAGAGAGAAACAGTTGCAGCGGTAATTTAGGGCCAGCACAACCTTTCGTTGCCGATCCTAGTATGCCTCCTCTGCCTTCACCCAATATTGCTATACAGCTCGAGGAGGCTAGGAGGAGATTGGAGGATGATGTAAAAACCAGGTCGAGGCAAAGGTAGGTTAATGTAACGATTTTTAATGATGACGTTTTTTTAAACAAAATAACAGTATTAAGCACCATATTCCTTCCAACATCCTGAATATGTTTTCCCACAAAAAAATTGTTCAGAGTCTCAAGAAAAGCATTGATAAAAGTTAGTGCTGTATATTTTTCCGGAAAATTTTCCTATTATGGAAAATTACGGACATTTTACATCTATACTAGTTTTAAATTTTTCAGAACATTTCTCAAATTGGAAAGTGTTCCGGAAAATGGTCATCATTAATAAAAACACGCCATTTTGATTGTTGTTACATATTAGAATTGCAGCAACATCGTTTTTGTCAATTCCTAAGACAAAATGCAGTTACACATGTTACCTATTCCTGATTCCAATCCTGACGTGCATATCCAGAGCCCTTTGTCCTTTAACCAGAAGAAAATGAACATCTATTCCTATTCCTTGTTAAAATCAGCTAAATCGTCATTAATTAATACAATTGATTTATGATGAAATGAGAAAAATCTTAAATTCAACCATTTTGCTTATTTTTCATAGGACTTCATCAAGTAGACATTATCCGGAGGTCACCCAAAGTAGTCAGTCCACCTTGAGGAAGTCGATGAGAGGTCCACGACCTTCCATTCAAGCACAAACGTTCATGGATGATGTCACGACTGTGGTGTTTTCCTTCTGCGAGGAACAATTCCCATACAGGACGAAAATACCGGGTACTCAGGTTACGTTGAGGCAGTTTAAGGAGTATTTACCTAAAAAGGGAAATTATAGGTGTGTTTATTGTTTATTTTGTGTGCTTCTTTGCAGGTGGAAGTTTGCTAATTTTTAATTAGCAAACGTGACTAAAAATTAGTAACATAGACTTTTAAAATAAAAATTACGTGACCTATCATAAAAAAAAAACAAGTAAAAGCTACCAAGCTTGGTAGCGTATTAGACTAGGGTATTACGTTGCAAACATAGCTGGTTTACTGCCCTGCCGATTCTGGGGTTCAAATTTCAAATCCCGGCTTCGAATCTGACAAAATCAAAGGGAGTAGTTGTGTGCACGTTTTTAACATTCACATACTAGTATAAATAGGGAAAAATAAATTTAGCTTATAACAACTACTCTCTGGGCTATATGCTCCCCTAGGCATTGGATTATGAAAAGTAAATTTAGTGCGTTTTGTATATGGACATATCGAAACTAAATAAAAATTTCTGTGTAACTTTAAATTTAAAGTTAATGTTGTTTTAGGTTCTTTTTCAAGACGGTTTGTGAAGAACTTGGTAACCAAGTGATTCAAGAGGAAGTAAGTAATGATGGGGACGTACTTCCATTATGGGAAGGGAAAATAATGGCCCAAGTGAAGCCAATTGACTGAGTTTTTACGTTTATAACGTAATTTAAGAAATAAATAAACGAATCTTCATCCTCTATTTAATAAAGTAATTAGTAGATTTTTAAATTTTATCAAAATAATTTATTTTTTACTGTTAAATATTTGTGTGTTTTTATTATCGAAACAGGACAATTATCAGGAAATTTTTTTTAAGAGGAAAATACGTCTTAGATAAGCAAAAATATGACATTGTTAATTTTTTAAGTTAACAATCAATGTTTTTGATTTTCACAGGATTTTCTTCATATATTAAAGAAGATAAAAAGAATTTGAATGTGTTTACACTGCCATATATGAGTAAATTGTAATTTTCCTAATTATTTGTGCACAAAAACATAATGGTCTAATTAATCATAATAGTGCTTTAAATTTAGCCGATAAGATGCCTATTTTGGACTATAACTTAAAAATAATTGACAATTAATATTTGACGTGTAAATAATAGAAAATATAAAAAAAAATTAATTCGCAGAGGAAGGAAAGAAAGAATTTTATGAATCAGATTTTTAAGTGTTTTTAAATTTTAACTGGAAGTTGGAACAAATTTTACCGTATGTATACAGGTTATACCATAATAAGGGTCTGGATACCCATTCTTGAAGTGGATACATCACAACTCGACGCATTTTTTAAATAGATTTGCGGCGTCAGATACATGGTTTTGTAGATTTAATTAAATTTTTATTATTTTGAATCTATTTTTTCATGACGGAATCGGTATTTTCTTTGATGGCTTCTCCACAGGTAATACATATGATGTTTTAATATTGTTTGTTCTTATAACAAACACTGCCTATTGTTATCGATAGGCTGGAACTTTGAAAAAATGTGGAACAATAGCTAGATTTAGGGAATTTGAATGTCATGGCGTAAATAACAGAAGCTGACTGCAAAACAAGGGCAGACATGACAGTAAACAGTATTTACCTTTACATAACAGCTCCTGCCTAATTCAGTGCCTTGCATTTGTTTCTGCCAATCAATATTTGGTGTTTTTTCGATGACATGTTTTGTCGCAGAGGATTTACTACTAATTGGATTGTATTTACGTATGACAGTCCCAGTTACGTAACAACACACAACACATCACTTTCTGAAGACACGGATTGCCTCACCATATTTTACGTCCACTAACGCACTGCACTAAACAGAAAATATTGAATAAATAAAAAATTTAAATCACATTATTCACTGGTTTTGAAATTTTTATTAAAATTCCATTGCTCATGACATCAGTCAAAACGTGGAGTTGCTATTTGATTTGAAACATCAAAGTTTGTCAGCATTTTTATCTCGATATTTTACCAAAAATTATTATTTAATAGTGTGGACAAAGTATAGTATTCTACTCACATTTAATGGCAATTATTTACTGGAGTGATTTATACTACTCTTATGGCTTATGTCATAAACTTTACCCTTGTGTATATAGCCATCATGCTCGTTGGAAAATATGCTACTTTAGTAGAAAACCGATTTGTCACTTCATAGATTTTATCTTTAGTACGTTTATACATTCACATTAAATTGTTTTTCTATGAACAGTTTTTTTTCTGAGTTCATATATAAACGTTCCTCAAACCGTCAAATTCCAGAAGTATGTAGAATAGTGTTAAAATAATTCTTGTCGTAATTGATAAAATTGATAATTTTTACACTTGCACACTATTTTGTATAAATGCCTTGTGGTGAATTGTTAATGAAATATAATCACATGCTGTATGATATAGTATAGATTTTATTCCAGTTATACAGTCTATTCAATTACAGGGTTTTTCCCATATTGGGTAATTTTTTTTTAATTTAAATTCCCATCTAATTTTTACAGATAAAATTCTTCAGTTTTATATAATCAATGAGTAGTATAATAAATTTAAGGAATGTTCTTATTTTACCTGAACATAAAGGTGTTTTTTGCAATCGTTTTGGAAATTATTACATTTCAGCAATTTTTTTTTATACTTATAAATAAGAAAAGCATACAGAAAATGTCTATTTCTACACAGATATAACAATAAAGAGTGGGCAGTGGGCACAACGACTTTATTAACCAGCAGCTCGCTTTCTGGAGTTGAATATCGTGTTTAAATTCCGCTTTCCTTCTCTCTGCCGAATTCACCCAAAAATGTTCTAATTTGAAGAATTAGCGTAGTGTGTTTTATTTTGTAAAAAAAGTAGTGTTTAATTTTTAAATATAATTTATTTATTGTTATTTTTTAAGGAATAGTAATATTTTTTTAATTGTTACAACTTCTAAGAAACAAGTTTTGTATGATAGATCTTTTATTTCAAATAGAACGTAATATTGAAAATGGCAATAATGTCAGAAATTTTTTTAAAGAAGTAGGTGCATATATAAGTGCCTTCGAGTTTTTTTATTTACTTTTCTTCCACGATAGATTCTTGAAGTGTGGTAAATTCTGAACATTTCTGGAATAAAAAAAATTGCAAAAAAGAGCTCTTACCAGATAAACTGCCTGAAGAAGAAGGCAAATTTAAGTATAAAGATTATTTTTTAAAAGCGGTAGTCAGTATGCATATAAAGTAGAATTCCGTATCACAATTTGACAGTAACATTTTTAGTTAACTTTGTCTTAATTTTTTTTATCAACGATGAAAAAATCTATATAGAGCAGATGTTAGTTAAATTACTATTTTACTGTTCGTTCAATTGACTGATCAATTTTCCGCCAGTATGTATTGTGGTTTAAAAAAAAAATTATTCTTGATAATAGTTGAAGTGAAACTCGAAAGGTGTCAAACTAGATCTGTCAGCAAGACGAAAAGTAACTAAAATTTCAATTTACCCTTTATTTTTCAAGATACCAAAAAATTTTTAAGAAAAGTTGTTTAGTTAGTCAAAATGTGAATTTTCAGCCTTTGTTCGGACTCTGAAAAAAGGTCGATGAAAAAAATTATAACCAATTTCAAAAACTACAAACCATTTTAAACATTAATTTATCTAATTTGTCCCTATTTTCTGCATATTTGTCTCCCCATAATTGTAGACTTGAGTGTACTGCATCCACTATAGTGCTAGAATTTGTTGTTTCTAGTATTTTTAGAGGTGATCAATTGTCTGCACATTGAACAATTTTCCTCCAATGCACCAACTAAAACATTCGCTACTTGGTTGAGACAATAATTGTAACGTACATCAGATGTTTATATTATATTTATATTGTAATCAGTAATTTATCCAAAAATAAACATGTTTTTGCGGTAATCTGTTCAAAGAAAAATTATACGTTTTTTCCGAAGGCAACAACTATAAACAGCACAAATAATACAACCACCGATATTTCTAAAGTAATTTTGAGAGGAACGAAAGCTCTAGATTTTGAGACGAGACGTACACCCGATATCATCTCAGTATACTAGGATTAATTTGTAAATGTGAAAAATCACATCTAAGCCCCAGGGTGTGAAGTTGATGTGCCTACCATCACGGAGTCACCACTAGTGATTTTTTTATCAAATGCATAAAAAAAGTTGTTCCAAAAATAAAATGCAGATTTAGTATTTTAAAAGCTGCATATCATCGCAAATGTCATAGGTGCCATTTATCTCAAAATGGAGTGTTTGAAGCTGCCTATTAGAAAAAAAAGTCCACCAGTAGCAATGTACACGATGCAATGTTTCTAAGTTTCTGGTTGTTTTAAAATGTTTATATTGGCCTAAAAAAGAGAATAATTTCCACAAAATTGTTCAATTCCATGTGTTTTGTCACTCGATATTAAAAATTATTGAAACTGATTGTATTTCTAAGTTTTCTTCAATCTTGAAAAGCCAAATTTAGTGGATGTGGATGATCTTTCGCACTATGAAGGAGTAGACATAAATATTTAGTTGTAATTTATAATTTATATAATGGTTGTACATGCATTGCCAAAATCAGGGAATTTTGTGCCCCAATCTGGAAAACAATAAACTACCTAAGAAATTTTAATTGCGATTTTAATTTAAAAAAAAGAAAAGATAAAAAACAATCTACATCTGTTACGCTACTACCTTCGTTCAAATAATAATCAAGTCGTGAATGACCGAGTTCCCGTGCCTATTAAACAGCTGATTTGATTAGCAAGTGGTGGATGATAAACAACAAAGAAAGGTACATTCGGTTTCAACGCGTGCTAGAAAAAGACGAACATACCTGATCTCTATGTGCAGTGATAGTCAGTAGCAGGTTTTGTTAAGATTTTTAATTTAAATTAAAAAATATTTGACGTTATTGTCTTTGATTTAATAATAATAATAATACGCTCTGCATAAGTCGTACTAAGTACAATATAAGAAATTAATTATTTCCTTATCAATTTAAAAATCGGTTCATAAAAAAACAATAAATCATCTAAAATCATGTTTAATTTCAGTCGTGGAAAAACATTTTGTTATGGAGAACCTGGAAAATTCAGGTAATTTTTTTAAAGTCAAAACTGAAAATATTCAATTTCACATATAAAAACGGTAACCTCGAAATTGCAATTTTTTTAAAGCCATTGTGTAAGATATTTAGCAATCAATACTAGTTTTTAGACAATCAGATGTTAGGGTCAATGTAAAAAACAGCTGGGCAGCTCTGTAATATTTTTTTTATTTTTCAAATAAGCATAGATTTTCATATACCTCATTTTTTCTTTATATTTTATAAAAAATATATATTTTGCAAAAGTATGCATATACATATATACAGGATGACTGGTAGGTTGACATATTCCTTTGAGGGTGTATTAGTAGAGCTCATTTGCAATTGATTTAACCATAATATCCATTATGCAAAACCCAACAGTTTTTGAGATATTTTAAGTTAGTTTTTTACAAGTGTAAGTTTTAACTCTTGTATTTTTATCTAATCAAAGTATTTAACATACTTTTTGTTACATAACTTATGCTACTGTGTAAACTAACGCCAATATATTAAAAATTTGTTTATTATTTTTATTTTAAATAATTTAACAAAAAAAAAACTATCTCAAAAACTATTGGGTTTTATATAATGGATATGGTTAAATCAATTACAATTTAGTTCTACTAACACGCCCTAAAAGAAATACATCTCGACCTACCAGTCGCCTTGTATATACGTATATAAGCATTTTGTAAATAATTTAATATTTACTTAATTTGTACATTTTAAGTGTAGAACTGATTTTATATTTTAATGTGGAAATTTAAAAAGACTACCTCATATCTGCATTCTTTTATCCGATGACAAACAACTAATAATTTTGCTATGAATCAAAATTATTTCAAATTATAATATAATAATTTTTAAACAAAAAATTTTATGTTAGTCTTTTTATATTTTCTCCTGTATTATAATATTGTGAATGTGTAGATAATGGTTTCAAATACTTATTTTTATATAGTATTTTTTTCACAAAATAATAGCAGTATTTTTAGCATTACAAAAAACTGTTACGAAAAGGTGCCATCATTTTATTTAATTTCCAAAAAAAAAAAATGGCAAAAACAAAAGTTACTGCTAGTAAAATATAATAAAACTCTCATCTGTAAATATTAATAATTGTACACTAAAAAAACACTCATTTGTCTCATATTGTTACAAATATATTAGTATTTTCTAATGATCTTGTTTTATTCATTGTTTGTTTAACTATGGACGTACTTTATACTGGATTCACTTTTAATACCGAAAATGTTAACAGTCGATATATCTCGACAAAATAAAGTTATTTTGTAGTATAAACTTTTTTTACAGGGCCTTAGTTTTGGAAAAAATAAATTTTTTGCAGTTTTTGTTTTTTCCCTCCTAAACTAAAATATGATAATTTGCATTTTTGCCGAGATATTTTATCCTCCCAAGTTGAATGAATTTTTTTCAAAACTGGTTCTTCGCTATAAAAAATTTAGAAAAAACATTTTTTGTTTAGATGCCTTGAGGAGATTGGAAAAATGAGAATTTTGAAAAATTTCTAGTGTATAAAATCTACCTTAAGGTGCAGTTGCCCCGATTGGTTAAACCATTTCAACAATTTTTTTATAAAATCAATGTAGCCCAATATACCAGTACCTTGTACCAAATATGAAATAAATATCTTGTATAGTTTAGGAGAAAAAATAACGGCACGAAATTTTTAGAAAACGAAGGCCTCGCCGAAAAAAGTTCACATAACAACTATCCACTGCTAAAATTTTCAGTACTAAAACTGAATTGGCCTGTATATAAACGAGCAAGAATGAAGAGATTGGTAAGGTACGTAAGTGGGCATGCTAATTTAACAGCTGCCTTTGTTCTGCCGCTAGTTGAAGTACCAAGTCTTTGATAATGTATCATGCCTGTCTGCTTGATGAACATGATTTCGAGTCCGACATCTCTGCTCAGTTATATTTTAGATACCAGTGTACAAAGTAACAAAATACCACATTTTCTTTGTCCATTATTATTTATTTATTCACAAGTGTTTTAATTCATTAATATCAATAGAGATTTTTTGAAGAGGTACATATTTCATTCGTTAAAAACACATGCTGCTTTTATGACCCAAACACTAAGACACAATTAGAACACGGGCATTTTCCCTCTTTGAAATAAAAAGTAATATATCGTCGTTGTTACTGCAATATGTCGTATGTCACTTTTTCCTATTTTTGAGTATTCTCGTCGAAGTTACCAAATAGTTATGCTCTATACTCTATCAAAAGGTCGTATGTAACGCAGCAGTAGAACGGCTGATTTGAGTAAGTGACAATATCTCCAATGTAAACAGTTCGAGGATATGGTTCGTGCAATAGGTTGTATGTCACGTAGTAGTAACGTTGTGTGTAATGTATTGTTTTTATCAAGTGATTTTGTTGTGAAAATAAGGTTGTTGTTGTAGAAAATAGGTAAGTTTATGCATACAAGATTTCCTCAATTAATATTGCTTGTTATTTATAACGAATAAAACTCAAGAGTGTAATATTGTATTTAATAAATAGATTTAAGGATTTCTAACCTAAAAATGCTAGATCGATTATAAAAAATAATGAGAATCGTGAATTCTCTGAGTGATGTGAGTAATGCTAATACATTTTCTGCAACGGTAGTATTGTATTGGATATTTTATTGTTTTGGTTTTGATAATAAAATATAAAACAATATTACATACGACTTATTGCTTTATTAGGTAAAATGTCGAACAGTCTCTTCTGACGACATACGATCTTTTGCAATTTTGTTGTGGTGAGGTAATGGTTTTTTGTTTTAGGATTCAGATATGAATAGGGGACGAGTTATGGTAAATTTGGTCCTAAGCAAAGTTTCTTCGGAACAGGACATAGAAAATATAGCTAGCTTATCACCATTGCTAGCTACGGAGAATGACATAATGTCGCTAAAAGAAAATAGTGATGAGAGCCTATTTAAAAATGACCTTTGTGTTCATACTGCTCCTGGAGAACACAACCCACATCATGTTAAAATTTTGGCATCCACATCTGAAAATCCCCAGTCGGATTATGCTAAGTCTAGACCATCAAACAGCCATGTAGAAGAGGTAGATTTGGGCAGCAGTTCATATCAAGAAAATCTTTCGGATGGCTCTAATATAAAAAAAAACAAAATCTCCAATCGGTTTGACATTTGGAAAACATTTTACACAAGATAGCATACCTGAGCCTGAAAGCAATATCGAAGAAGAACCAGAATCTAATTGTAGCTCGGACCTCAAGGAACCTTTTCCAGGTAGTGATAGCTCAGATTACGTACCATCAGATGATGATTCAACGGAAAGTTCAAATGAAAATCAGGAGAACATTGGTGAAGGTAGAAACTCAGAAACTGAAATGGATGGTGCAAACATAGAAGATGGAAGGAAAAGAAAACGCAAAAGCAAAGGGCAAAGCGATCCTTCTCAGTGGAAGCGTCAAAAGAATGCAAAGCTACGGCTAAAGGGCAACGAGTATCAAGGATTTAAAAAGAATAGTTTTGGAAAGTACCAACAAATACTTTCTAGAAAAAAACGCTTTTTGAAACCTCGTTGCCAGGGTCACGCATCAATAACTGTTACTAGGGGCCCAAAACAGAATTTTGAGTGTAGCAGTGTTAGTGATAATGATCGAAACCATATTTTTGAAACGTTTTGGAATTTGGATTCTTGGGAAGCCAAAAGAGTGTATGTATCTGGTTTGGTGACTCATGCAGCTCCTAAGCACAGACGGAAAACGATTCTTCCAGAAGAATCCAGAAAAAAAATAGCTTTCAAGTACTTTTTGCCCACCAAGCAGACAACAGGGTTAAAAAAGTGCTATGTCTGCAAAAAAATGTTTCTTGCTACTCTAGACTTGGGAGAAAAATCTATAAGATTATGGCTACTAAACAATGAAACTGATGAAGCGACTTGCAAAGATACAGAAAACCAACAACTAGCACAGAAGGAACCACAATCTGTGTGTTCAAAAAACGTTCGGGAATTTTTGGAAAATCTTCCAAAAGTTGAATCCCATTATTGTAGGGCATCAACTAAAAAGCTCTATCTAGAGCCCATTTGGAATAGTTACCGACATGTCCATAGGGAATTCGTCCACCACTGTCACGAAAATAATAAAAGATCATGTTCTTGGACTGCCTTTATAAAAATTTTTAGAACAATGAATCTGGAAATATATACACCGAAGAAGGATCAGTGTAATAAGTGTTTAATGCATAAAAATGGTAACTTGGAAACTGACGAATTTGAGAACCACATTCAGAGAAAAAATCTAGCCCGTGAAGAAAAGAATAATGATAAAGAGCAAACCTTTTTGAACAACCCCGAAGAAAAAATTTGCTGCTACACTGTAGATCTTCAAGCAGTACTTTTAAGTCCTCGAATTGAAGCGTCAGCCACCTATTATAAAACAAAATTGAAGGTCCACAACCTAACATTTTATAATGTAAATGATAAAGATGTTAAGTGTTTTCTTTGGCATGAAGGCAATGGTGGCTTGGACAGCGATGTATTCGTTTCTATCATGACTAAATTTTTAAAAGAAGAAATTGCGAAGCACCAGCCAACCCGTGTAATAGTATGGAGCGACGGATGCACCTACCAAAATCGTAACTGTAAAATGTCGAATGGACTTCTTGAACTAGCAGTGGAACATAAAATAACAATAGAGCAGAAGTATCTGGAGGTCGGGCACACCCAGATGGAAGTGGATTCTATTCACAGTGTTATTGAACGGAAGTTGACAAGAAGAAGAGAAGTGTGTGTTCCGGCTGACTACATTCAGATAATCAAATTGGCGCGAGAAAATCCATCACCGTACAAGGTCGTATACCTAACATATCGGGACTTCTATAAGTTTGACAACAAGATCTATAAAAGTATTCGCCCAGGGAATGCCAAAGGTGATCCTTGTGTAACTGATATTTGCTGCCTTCAGTATTTACCAGAAAAGACAATTAACTATAAATTAAATTTCCAACATCCTTGGACCGAACTTCCTCGAAGACCTTCTAGAGACTCACCTTTAGCTGGGCATCAACCCTTGTACTCTTCTCCATGTGCCATAGAAGATACCAAATTTGTGCATCTTCAGGAACTAAAAGTTTTAATGTGTTCGGAATATCATGATTTTTACAATAATTTGAAACACAAAAATTGTAAATCGAGGCAAGAATGTACCCATATAAAAAGGATTGAAACTAGCATGGCACTAGCTTAAAATTTTAACTTTTATTGTTTATGTTCGCAAATAGAACTTTTTTTATTTTCAAACCATTTCTGTTTTTGAAATCATCATTTTTACTTTGTAACTGTGTTTTTTTTAAATAAAGGAGTTTGATCAACCTTAGAAAAATATATTATTTAGGAATTACTCAAACTAGACTTTGATACTGATGAAAAATAACCTAATTCTTAATATTTATAAGTACTGAGAATGTAAATAACTATTTGCTATTTTTTATTACTAATAATGAAAGTAAAAATTAGTTACTGTTGAAAAAGCAAAATGACGTAAGTCATTATTTGTAACCAAGTTCTAAAAGCAAAATGTTGTATGTCATACTATTTCTATCAATAGGAAAAAAAACATTAAACTACTTTATTTGTTGATATTTTAGCCCTAATAGCTATGTATCTACAAAGCCACACACATCTAACTACATTTTTAAAATTACAGCACAGTTTATTTGCGCTCCTGAAAAATGATGTTTTTTGACATACGACCCATTGCAGTAACAACGACGATATGTATGTGAATACCACAAACAAATATTGTTGGTGCGTTTATAAGATATTTATAGAATCCGCTTCGACATTAACAAATTAATTAATAATCTCTGCAAAAATTGTGGCAGACAGAAAAATGTGAAATTTTGTGTTTGCACAAGTGTCAAAGCCGAGTGGAGATTTTTTACTCAAAATTAGTGTTTAGTGGGCAAAGATGGGTATGTTGAGTTCCATAATGTAAAAAATTATCAACAATGATTTTATCCAATATTTCATTAAATTTTTGACACTTTCAACAAACCAACATGGCCAAGTAAGTAGTGATGATGTAATAAAATATATTATTCATTTAAAAAATATACTTTAGTAGGAAACTAAACTGATTAATCGATAAAATATGGTATGGTATGTGACTTCTGGTTATTCTTTTATTGCCTAATTATTCCCATTTAAATTACAGTTAACGTATTGATTGATGCCATGTATCCTGAAAAATTGGTCTCGTAGGCTGTAATCTTTTTATTGAAAAATAGCGTCAGAATGTTTGTTTACATTTGTTTTCGTACGTTCTTGGGTAGAAAAATACACATTACATTAACCGAAAGTTGGTAAGTAAATTCAGTAAGTTTAACCTATTTGGCAAAATTTTTTTTTTCTAATTTGTGGGTGTTCTAACCTAAAAATATCACTATTATAACTGTATACATATACCTTTTGTATTATAGTCTTCTGGTTTGAAATGGACAAGCACTGCAAAAGTTAATGCTTTTCCCATCAATTCCACATTTTTCATGAGCGATAATTGTACGCAGAACAATATTCGTATTATATACTGTTTTCTTCAGCACATTGTGGAAAATGTGATAAAATAAAAAACCAGTAATACATGTAAAACTATACAGAAATCAAAACGAATTTCAACAGAGCATTACTCGTTTCGTGAAAGTTTGATTGTTAGACACCAGGGGGCGATGTGAAGGCTTCAATTCCCAATTTTATGGCCAATGGCATCTGGTGGATATAGACATTAAAAATATATGTATATAAAGATGTGACACTCTGGAAAGAGTATTTATTTTTAAAAGATAAGAGATCCTACAAATTTAATAGAAAAATATATCTCATGATCATTGCTCATGTGCAATATTGGGGTATATTTCTGATTGGCAAGTCACACACCACAATGTCTATTATTGACAAAATAAAATACATAATGCATATATCATCTGCTTGTGAATGTTGCTCGCAAAATGCGTCACAAAGGGACGAGGTTATACTGAAGACAGTGGTGAGATCAAAGGAATTCCGACAGTGTCGTATTTTAATAATCTCTGATTTAGGTAAATATCTCAAATATTGCATGGAACACATGCAATACTACAACTACTACTGAAGACATTTTGCAGAAAAAAATTATATGAAAATCTGGGCAAAAAAATTGCAAACATTGCACATGCAGATTACTTCTCGACCCGTTTTTTTCTTATTTTTGAAAATTTAGATTTTTTGTAGTAAGTTGCACAATAAAATTTAAATTTCAAACTGTAACTACAAAACAAAATTTTCGAAAAAAAAGGTGGATCTTCCTCCCGAATATGATAAAATATTTTGCAAATATTTCACTAATCTAAAAGTCATCTGGGTGTGTTGCGCATATTTGCTACTTTCTTTTTCTCGGATTTCTATCGAATTCTTTTCTGAAAAAGATTTTCATTCAGTTTGATCCATGCCTTATTTTTAATATATGGGTGAGACTCGCACAAATTTCTCTCATATCCCTCTTAGTATTTAGAGAGAGACCTATCAACCCCCATCATTGTGTTTGTGAAAAGCGTTCTATTCAGAGCTTCCATTGTTTTTCTAACATGATTTACAAAATCTACATAAAAAGTCCTATAACTTTTGTAATTACCATTTTATCGTAATAAACAGAACAAAATTAGGGTGGTGGGAATTCTCATAAAAACACCCTGTACATGTCGTTGGAAAATTGATGTTTCTTAAAGTAAATAACTTTACTATAAAGAATTTTAAACTATTTACAGGAGCTTTTTATTTACGTTAGTTAAATAATTTACAAAAATTTCTCCTTTTTTTTCATCCTAAAACGTGACATCTTTTTGCTAACAATGAAATGAACTTAAAAATAATTAAATAAAACAACAGTAAAAATGGTAGACAAACATATTTACTGAATAATAAAAAAATATACAAAGACAAGGAAATTTTCCAAAATCAATGATAAACATTTTCTCCCTTTCTCTTTCTATCAACTTCCCTCTTCCACATCTTGTAGTATTTCACCCAATCCGTTTTATTAACAATGTGCTTTGAAAGATTAATCAACCAATACTTTAAGCTATAAAAATAAAAACGGTTAAAATTCAGTTCACAGAATTGAATTTATGTCCTTTAAAAAATCTAAGCTTTCCATCTCTCTACAATCAAGAGTATGGCTGTGGCAGTGTGGCCATTCGCACAGTGCCAAATCTAAGCTTTAGGAAAATGTATTAATATAAAAATATATGTTACATTATGTATGGTATGTTGTATAGATGCTTGATGGAGCAGTGAAAGATGTTGCCACTGTGTTATGGATTACAGGATCAATTCCCGATGGGATAATTGATACATTTTTATAAGAAACTATACTCCATTCGCTTTATATGAGCACATAAAAACTGTTTACCTGGGCTCACAGAGCGATCCTTTGTCGACATTCAGTCGTGTTTATTTCGCTAGAATAGGCGCGTGGTGCATTATGAATACAGAAAATGTATTTATATAGTACTGCCTATGAATTTACTTATGTGCTCATATTGGATGAATGAACTATAGTCATCGAAATTATGTAAAATTGGCAAACGATCAGCACAACTACTTAGTCGATTGATAAGAGCTTTTGTTACTTGCTAGGAAGGACTTCTAGGTACAACTTCTGGCCAGGAATTGTTATTTCACATTCAGATATTGAATATGTGTATTGTCTTCAATGTGTCTTATCTCTTACAATTATATGTATATCTTATTACCTGTGACAATTTATTTAATTGATATAAAATAACAAATTGAAAAAAAAGTGTAATTTTGACTTACAAGATTGATAATATAATTTTCTTCAGCTTAAAATTAATATTAGTAATTCTATATATTTCTGCCAGGGAAAAATAATCAATAATATTATTTGATTATATGAGAATAAGTAAATGGCAAAAAATATATAAGTATATACATATGTATATAGTATAAAGGCTTGTATAATGGCTATGAATAGTTTTTTATAAAATTTAAAAAAAGTAAATATGATAAAGCAAAATGCAGGGCCCGTACAGCTTCTGCTCTGAAATAATATGCAAATATGCAGTTACAATAAAAATATGATAAAATATTAACTATACCAGATGTAAACCAAACCAAAATCATCCCATTTTAAGAAGTTATATAATAAAATAAGTAAATTTGAAATAATTCACACAAAAAAATTATTCTAGCACTTCCCCGCTTAACTTGTCTTCCAAATGTAACACCCTGTATATTTTTACATTTTTAAATTCAGGGATTCATTCTGCACACAATGATACTACTTTTAGGGGAAAATACTGCCTTAAACATGTTTTTGAGGAAAATTTAGTTTTGGTCCACGAGGTCACATAACTTGACACACACCTGGATTTCTTTCTAGCCATGTGAAAAAAGTCAAGATTTAGAAAATCGATCAAAGAATGCCATTGCGGAATTGAACCAATATAACAGAATAGGGGTACCAGAAATAGGGTTCAAATGTATCAACAAGCTATTGGTAAAAATGTTGAACATTTATCATTTTTTGTTGTTTAAGTTACCTAATTAGTTTTATTTGTGATATTTCCTCTTTCATTTGTTTTGTAGGTTTTCGTCAGTTTATTAAATCATTAATGAAGAAAGTTTTTTTTTTGTTAGATATTTGTGAATAAATGGGAAAGTCTTTAGTATTAGTATTAAACTGTACCTTGGTAAAAAACATGTTGGAAAAAACGATGAGATGTTTAGATGGCTTATAAGAGAAAAATAAATATTTTCTAGTGGTCATGGCTGTTTACATAAAAATTTTCACAAATAAGCATTCTATCATTCCTTCGAAAATAAATTGTGGTATCATCTCACTTCACTTTAAGGACACACACAAAGTGGATACCGAATCAGAACGTGAAATCCAAGTAGTTAGGACCAGATTAAGCTCAACTTATATGACATACTTTTTAATTTTATTTTTTTCTACTGTTGTAGTAGAAGGATTTTAGTTTTTCCTGAACAGGCAAAAATATGAATTTTAAATGACTTTTATAAAAATACGAATAAATAAGCTCACATGCCAAAAATATGAAGTCTTCCATAGAATATATAGCAAGTACGGCCTCTGAAAATGCATAAAAAATAAGGAAATTACTTATTATATTTATAATAACCCTCTCCCGATTTGACGCCTAGCTTTCCTTGTTGCACTAACTTCCTCTGGGATTCGCATATGTTAAAAAGAGGGTTCTCTGGGAATTTTTTATGCCAACCTTCGGAAATAGACAGTGTTGTGTCATGGCCCACATAGTCTGCTAGTTCTATTGGCCCCATTGGATAACCTGCACCCAATTTCATAGCAATATCAATATCGCGGGCCGAGGCGTCACCTGAAAAATTGTTTAGTTCATTTCAAAAATGGATCGAGTGAGGTAATAGATTTTTTTTTATTAACTTAAGCCTCACGTACTAACCTCTTTCCATCATTCGAATAGCTTCTGCTATATATGGCACCAATAATCGATTCACGACAAAACCAGGAGTATCCTTGCAAGTGATACAGGTTTTTCCAACAGCTTTACCCCAAGCCATCAACGCCTGATAAGTTTCCTCGGATGTCTCTGGAATTCTGACGACCTCCAAGAGCTTCATAACAGGTACAGGATTAAAAAAATGCAGTCCTCCGAATCTGTCCTTTCTATTAGTAACAGATGCTATCTCCCCAATAGACAGTGAACTTGTATTAGATGCAAAAATAGTTTTTGTTGGTGCTGCTTCATCCAAACTTTTAAAAAGCTTGTGTTTTATCTCTAGTTTCTCTACTATCGCCTCAACAATTAGATCACTATCTTTAACAGCCTCTGTGGGATTTGTGGAACCTTTGAGGCGTGACTGTGTGTCTTCGACAAATTTTTTTTGCTGCACTTGCATCGTCTTTGTACAATTTTTTAGCAACTCTGCCTAAACTGTTGGCAATACTACTTTCAGCCTTTTTCAGTATGTCTGCATTTACTTCTACCAAAGTAACGTTGTGGCCCGTTTGAGCAGCTACCTGGTAGTAAAAGCATTGTTTTTATAGAAAAGTACAAGTACACTCAGTAGTAAAAATGGAGACAAGGGCCCTTATTTGGATCCCAGTAGTACACCCAGAATAGACATAAAAAATGTTCCACTTATAAAACTTTTGATGCAATCATTTGACAACTATGAGACTTTTTATTATTAATAGCAAAACATGTCTTATTTCAATTCTCTAATGAATATTTGAAGACATTTATGGCAACAAAATTCATGCCGGCTTTTACATAAAACAACTTTTATTAGCCAAAGTCAAATTAATAATTATGAACGGTGATTGCATCTTATTAACCTGGACGTAAATGACTAACTAATTGAAACCAACAATTATGTCATTTTTCAGAAGGAATTTTAAAGCTCAGTGTCAAAGTTGGGCATTACTTTCAAATAAAGTGCTTGCAAAATACAGTTCCTCCTGAGGTAAACTACCTAATTTATTCAAATTCATATCCACTTTCTTTGGTACATCACAGAAGAGCAAAAAATGCTATCTATTTAGTTTTATAAGCACAATCATGGAAATAGTAGATTACTATCTTTCACAGAAAAAAAATGAGCATAATTATAACCACAAATCATTACTAAAATATGTGTAATATGGTCAGTACAGTTCCTATAGACATAATACAAATATTTACTATTGGTATACAAAAAAAAAAACAAACATTCAAATATATCCTAAATATGGGTCATTATCAATACGAAGGAACTTTTTATAGATCAAATATGAAAAAAAATTATATTGCCAAAAATAAGATCTTTTATTATATTTAGAACTCTGAGGCCTTACTTTATTTCAAATGCATAGAAATCGAGCTTGTTTTATTATTTTTTTCAAGTTTTGATGAAAAAATTAGAACAACCTGAAACGGAGGTGACATATGATAATGGAGTTGACAAAAACACCCATACAAAGTTTAATATCTGTAGAAACAAATCCAATTTTAATATAGAATTTTGCTTGAGATTATTGTTAAGGTTTTACAAACGCAAATTACTCCAGATAAATTGTTTAAATTCATTTAAAGAAAAATAATACTGATTTCGCTGTAAAGTTGAAATGGATAAAATAAAAACAATATCTTCTTTGTCAACAGTTGACACGTCAGGTTAAAAGACAAATTTTGTGGAAACTTTTTTTTTAAGAAATGATATTTCATGTTAATTTGGGTTGCTTTGTGACAACACTTGACAAATAAAATGGGCGACTTTTTTTTCCAGCAAACAACAACCACATAATTGCCGTCAGCTAAGGAAAACCTTTGATCAGTAGGCTCTTCACCTGAGTCTGAATATACTTCGGCATAATGAAGGCAAGCACGTGGTTTAACAGGGACAGTTTCTGTACAGTAAGTTATAGAAATAATGCGAATTTTGACAAAAACAAAATACTGCAAAAAAATGATAAAAAGGATACGATTCGCAGGCAGGTTTGAACTACAATTTATGTGTCCCAAATGGTAGTGTGTGTATTGAATTTCCAGGGAACATTCCAAACAACTAAGAAAAAGACATTGTAGAAGAGAAGGATTATCACTGGTCCAAATTATTTCATGAATTTTCATTGTACCTTTAAACGGTCTTATAGTGTCTGGTACTGTGTTGTCAAAATCAGATACATTTTTGATAGTGACCGCATAAATATGAACTTTTTTCTTGTGGCTAAAAGGTCAACCAAAGACTCAAAGTTGGAAATATCTGCTCCCCTAACAACTAACGCTAAGGATCATGTCTTAGGTTATCAGATATCGAGCAACAACTTACAGGACGGACATAGTTTGATTCTGGACATAGGTAGTAAAATACCACAGTATGTAAGGATACTTGGGGTTTGGAATCTCCAAAATGAGCAGATTGTACCTCCTGGGAATATTTGTAGTGGCAATTTTCTGAGAAATCTATATGGATTATTACAGCATCGTTTGCCAATTCAGTTTTGTTAAAAACGCTATACTGATGAATTATGTTTCTTAAATGCAGCATATATTTAGGCATATTTCCTTTTAGCAAAGCTACCAATTCGCCACCGATTGTAATTTTATCTTCCTTAACTGTTTTTTGGCAATTTTTTTTTTTTTTTTTGGTTTTTTATGATAACAGTTTCTTTTTTCACATACCAAGAAAAAGTTTATTAAAAAAATCACTTTTCCCGTCATGTGCAGAATAGTATAAATCGTGGTCATTTAAACATTTTATGTGCTTTTAAAGCCTCCAACAGGGCTATAAAGTTAATTTTTGTATTAAATTTATTGCAGTTTTGCTTTATGGTAGATGGCTTTTTAAAGTCACGGAACGTTAAAGAGTTAATATCAAAAAAAAAAAAAATGATACACTGGATGAGCCATAAAGGTCGTAGGTTTTTTTTTCACTTATTTATTAATGTTTCTAGACCCAATATCCAGAAAATTTACATTTTTAATTTTAACCTAGGAGTTTGTACATAAAAATCATTTCCAATATGACCACAAAATGCGATATAAAAGGTAATAATTATACATGATTTTATTTTTATTCTCTACTTAAATATAAGAAATTGGCTGCCTGAATACTTCGACATCGGCCGCCATCTTGAATGTAACAAAATATACAGTTTATTTTCATGATCAATAGTAGAACTTCTCTAACTCGAACCTCCTAAATCCCCCCTGAAACTGTTCGATTAAAGAAAATATTTTAAAACGAAGTATATATCAGAAACGTATTCAAGTTACAGAGAATTTCGTGATATAGAAGCTCGAGTTATAGAAGTTTGACTGTAGTTTTGTCTATCATTAAAAATGGTTGAATAGTGAAAAAATGTATGCAATTAATAAATTTTGTATGATTGTGTATTATGATTTCAACTTCAACCCGAATATACAGGAATATTTGAAGAATAATTTCAGCTGAAATATAATCATAAAACTATTAATTGGTTATAACAATACCTGCATGCACTTGTAAGCAGTTTTTTGCGACAAGTCATTTTGAGATAATTCAAGCTATGCTGCTTCATCATTTCATGTAGCAACCGACCATTAGAAAAATATTTTCAAAAGAAAATTTTTAATTTTTATGAGAAATATTTTTCTTGGGTTATAATGTTTTTAATTTGAAGGGTTAAAATTTACTTTTTCCTTCTCTGTTCATGATTCTTCATGCAAAAAAAACTAAAAACAAATTTTATAATATAACAATGGATATTTACAAAGTTTCTCGGAATTACCCTTGGTTCTTCTTAAGATGGAAATATTATCAATGTATTAAGAGAAACTGATTGGAGAAATATTTACTAGAATCTCGACTAGAATATGACTAAAAATTGTGCACAATTCCTTCCCATTTATATTAATGCTCTACATCATCAAACTTACAGTTATTTTGCATTTTTACACATTCCAGTAATATTTAAATCTAACAATTGCTACAGTAGTTTTAAAAAGCTACCCAATGATTCAGCCACTTACCTGAGCAATTCCTGAACCCATTAGACCACCACCAATAACAGTCACATTTTTTATTGCATTTCTCGTAGTAGTGGTCGAGAGGCTTCTCCTCAAAATACCAAATGTTGCCATTTTCTTTTACTTACTGCCCTAGTTGTTCAGAATAATGTCACAATGTAGAGAACCTGTGATAATAATGTCCAATGGCAAAAGTATCGTTTTATATTCCTACAGAATTAATTCCAAAGTCCAAAGTTTAGCCAGACTTAATTTCCAGGTTAGTTTTTATTTACCACAAAACACCTAAATTAACTGATAACAGGTATTACGTCACGATCCTAACTGTTTCTTTATTTTTATCTATTATAATTATTAATTATAGATTATTAAAAAGGTGATAACTGGATAACAGTTCTTGACAGATCATGTGCCTGTTAATTTGAAATTGAGTTGAGGTTAGGTTTTTCACCTTTTTTATAGAAAATATTAGATTTGATTAAAATTTATATAATTATTTTTGGGCACTAGTGGACGTTTATAATATTTGTATTTATTTACAGTAATTGTCGTATTTAATATTCACGTCTGTTCATACTCCAAAAAACAACAACATTCTGTCGAATCTGTCACAGAACAGATGAGCACAGAACAGAAAAAATACAGATGATGAGTATGAGCATATACTCACAGAACAGAAAATAAACTATAAGCAAGATTTATAAACTAAAGAAGGTTGCCTGGTAACTTTTAGCGCACGGCCATATTGCGCGTCATCGAGCGTCTTTGGTATTGTTTTGTGGTTATGAACAGTATCTCTGGTGTTTTGCGATTTATATCACATTTTTTTGAAGCCAAATTGTTATATTTATGTAAAAAAGAAACAATCTGTGTATTATAAAAACATTAGTGCTCTATGTATTGATTGTTTTATAAAGTACGTTCCAAAGGACATTTTTATAGGTGTATTTAATTTATATTGTTTTCAGGGTAAGTTAACTATTATAAAGTTTGAAATAGTTGATGAATGTCTTACTTGATTGAAATAAAAAGAGTTAATTTAAGATTAATTAAATGAGGTGTGTTTAATTTAAATTTAAAATTAATTATAAATTTGCAACTGTGAGGATATATAGGTTAATTATAAATTCAGTCTAATGCAAATGAAAATAAGTACCTAGGTATTTGGTTTTTCGGTACGACTATTGTTTAAAGTTCATATTAATTCTTATTTGTTTCTGAGAACTTTCAAAGTTAAAATAATATATGACAAATAACATACTTCCATATTTTATCGAATCAATAAACAACATTAAAGAATGCTAAAATCTGGTCTGTTACACAATGATTGGATAAAACCAATCATATTCTGAAACAAAAGGAAATTAAAAAGTTTTGTAATTAGGCTTAGGTCTTCGGCGTTTTATAAAATGCCTAACAATTTCAAACGCATTTTGAAAAATCTCCATTTAATCCTTATTTTTCACTTTGCCTTTTTATAAAATGACTGAATTATTATAATTAGCGACATGGATATTTTCAAACAGTTTCACCATATATCCTCTAAATAAATAATCATTGTATTGTTTTGTTTAGATGCCTTGAAGTACCTATAGTGTGGCTACTTGTACAAGTGCCTCCACAATAAAACACTGAAGAAAGTGTTATGTTTTTATCTTTCCCAAAGATCCCCAGCTGAGACAAGAATGGGTAAGAAGATGCAACCGAGCAGATCAATTTAATACAGACAGCAAAAGGATATGTAGTAAGCATTTTAAAGCCAACGATTATGAAGATGCAATGCGAGCTCGGTTGTTGGGGTCATTATCTAAAAAATTGAAAAAACTGGTAGATAATATGTTTTTTTTGTAAAATTTACAATTTGCATACACCTCTATTTAAGAATAATAGAATATAAATTTATAATTTTTTTTTAGCCATCCATTCTAACCCATCGCCTCAATCAAGATTGCTTTAAAAATTTTTTTCTCAGGTATTGTAAAAATATTGTAAAATGCCCATCTTTTGCTTTTTTTTTCAGTTAAGGACAAGAGGCGGCCTTCATGATCACCCCTCAAGTCTCAATGCACTATATAGAATTAAGATGATACTTTTGGAGAAGAATCCAGGTATGGTTCATACGCACTCCAATGTTGTGACTTCTATAGGAACCGAGAAAGAAGAATATTTGCTAGCAAGTGCCATGAAACAGGTAAAAATTGGAAATATAACCATAGAGAAGCCAGAGAACATATTGGAAGATGTAGCTGATAGTAGCTCTAGCTCGAGTAGTACATCATGGGACATGTCAAGTGTAAGTAGAACGGCCTCAGAAAAAGATGGATTAATTTATATCGCACATTACTTGGCCAAAAAGCATCTGAAGGACCATCCCTATCTTGGCCAATACACTTACGAAAGTAAAGAAGTCATAAACTTGCATTCATACAGCATACCTTCCTGGATTGAAAATTTATCTTTTGGATGCTTAGGCTCAGACAAATGGGCACAACAAGTCGAGGAAATGGAAAAATATTTTAATAAGTTTCACAAGGAAAATTTCAGGCAGGGGAAATACATTGTGAAACGAACCATTAATTACATTACAAAAAAAGTCAATGAGATGCAAATATCTCATGAACTAATAAAATCTTTTTGTCGACAAAGAGTGTTTGTAAGAATTAAGTTTCTTAATATGAAACGACACGAATATAAAGAAAAGAAAATTGTCAGTCTTATCTTCTGCCGAACATAGCCGGAAATTAACAAAAAAAATTAAAAAAATTATTACTTAACAGATTTACTACCTTTTATATTTTGAAAAATGGTCCTTTTATGTTTAAAATTAATTTATTTTTGCATAGCCTAAAAAATGATTTAATTATTTTTATGAAGTGATCCTAAAAACCAACAAGTAGGTAGCCATAATGACATCTTTGCCATACTGGTAATGATTATTCTCCCTGTGCTAAAATAGTCAGTGTGGTGTACCCTATTTGTGATAGGATAAGTCGTAAGATTATTCCCACATACAAGCATCTACTTAGTACTCTAGTGGGTCTACCTGATTTATTTACAATCCCTATTGCTACAGCTATTATTTTACTATGTGCATATACCCATTTATGTTGTAGTTTCAAATATGTTCATTGTAATTTATTTACAGTAAATGAATCTATTTTTATTATTATTTGATGCATCCAGTAATAGTAGAAAATATTGTCCGATGTTACAAAATAGACAATTAATTTGGAAATTAAATTAAAATTTTTTAAGAAAAATAATTTTTACAATGTGCAGATGAGACAATTTTTTAATCGAGTGTCAATAATAAACAGATTATCATTAATTATTTTAGTATACAGGTTTTCTAATGTTCCAATAGGTAAGAAATGCATGTGCATTGTACTACTATTCTGTACTTTGTAACAAACACTATGTACAGTTTAATTCAAATAGGATTGCGAGATAACGATGTAACATGGCTCAGTATTTTTATGAAGCACTATTTCTGGTTCCCTATGACAGTAGTTTTTGGCGCCAAATTTGTTCTCTAAAATGATGATACATTGAGTCATTACATTCTATCATCATAATCATATTTGACTTGAACAGTGTGGTTAAAGTAAAATATATGTATGTATTATATTACTCATATAAAACATAATGTAAATTCTCATTAGGCTGATTTTAAAAAACCAAAGAACCAGTAGAGATCAGATTTCAGTGCAGTGATAACCTTGGCCACTATCTCCTGAAATCATTAAGCAATTAGGAACTCCCTGCAGCAGCGACCCTTTCAAATCAATTCATTATAACATTTTTAAAATTTTAATTTTTTTCTAATTTATCATGTATCTGTTCTGTATTTATGATTCTTATTATAATTTACTGTATTCAATATATGCATATTTCACATTTTAATTTTTGTATTTTAATTTAATGGTATGCATTTTTGTATTTGTTTGACAATTTCCATGCATGTATCAATAATTATATGTAAGACAATAAAGTTTTGTTTTTATTATTATTTGTTTTTGATATCCTGTATTCTACCCTAAAAAACATGCAAAATGTGCTAGTGTTTATACGCATACATATACAAAACTGAAAACGAAGCGATTTTGAAATTTCTAGATCAATAGAAATAAATCAAGCACTTTTGTGTATTCAGAATTAAATTTGTTACCTATTCACTGATTAGATTCATCATTGTCGAAATATAAGTATATTATGTCAGAACTTCTTGATACAGTAGGTACCTACATCTTTGAAAAGAAATAAATGTATGTACCATAATCATCAGCTTAAAGTCACCACTTACAGAAATACTCTCCTTCTGGCACTATTTGTTGTAAAGTGCGTCAGAAAGAGAGCATCTCGAGAGGTGGTGACTTGCTAATAGTATTGTAGCTGTACCTGTTTCATTTTTATGCTTGATTTAATTTTTTGTATAATTCTAGCATTCTGACTGTATTAAAAAACGAACTTTCCATATCAAAAAGAGGTTGAATCATACAACAAATATCTGATCCTGTGGTCATATATTCCCTAAATGAAGCTTATTTTATTAAAATTATAGCTTGTAGGCATTTTAATTAGAGTACACAAAGAAAAAAATAATGTCAATAGTAATTTGCAAAGTAGAAGCATTAAAATAATTCATTATATTTATTAAAATTCTTGCCCATATTTAAATGGGCAACTGGGTGACGTCATTCCCGCCACGCCGCTCATTGGCCGAAGGTTACCAGGCAACCTTCTTTAGTTTATAAATCTTGAACCACAGCATATATAAGGAGCAGCAATATTACTCCCGCCCCCTTTCTAAAAATAAAAATTTGACCTTCCTTATGTCACTTCGATTTAGAAGTCAGGGTCGGATTAGGAATATTTGCTAGGTTGCGTCAGGAACGTATTAAGGGGCCTAGTCGGGAAAAAGCTTCGGATAGCTGTGTCACTCTCTAGAAAGTTTTTATACATGCGCCGCTGAATAATTTTGCTCTTGACTATACCTTCACTGGACGTTTTATTCACCGACTTTATTGAGGTGCGATTCCCGATAGAGGTAACACTTCCTTGCTCCATTTGTAGTGACAAAGATACTTATTTAGAAAATTCATTTTAACCAAATGGTACGGAATAAGAGTTTGAAACTTGCTGAGCATAATTATGAAGCTTCATTCTAGAAGACATGTATGAATTTTACCTCGAATTTTACCGATTGATATCATAATTCAGGAGCTAATCACGTCCAAATTTCACTTATATTTACAGTATACATTTTTCCTACATAAAGTGAAAATTAATTAAAATAGATATACATGTACCCTCTAGTACACTTTCAACTACTGATCCTCCAAATTTGGTGTAATTTGACCAAACCGTATGGAAGAAATAAATTTTGAAAAATTACCTTACAAACACTGGTTCGACTAGCCCTCCTAAGATGAATTTATGAAATACAATATTGTATAATTGTTGACTTATTCATATTTTAATAGCTATTTGTGTATTAAGAGCGCGAAGTGATATATTGTCGCTCTGAACGAGAAGTTTGGCTATCTCTGGCTATCTCGTGAGAGCGGCAATGTCACTTTGCGCTCGAATTACACACAGGATTTTTTTCTACAACCGGTGTTTTTATAAAATGTTTGGTAAAAATTGATAATTATTGATAACCTCAAATTTGACAGTTCAGATTTCAAAAGTCGCAGATAACTAGACGTTTTTTTATTATGGTTTACATGGTAACTAAGCGTAAGCGTTTACTTTGTTGCTTGGTGAGCGACAATGTAGAAAAAGTGCAACTTTGCGCTTTCTTTTGGAAGCGCAAGGTTGCACTTTTCGCTCGGTTGTAGAAAAAGTATTTTTTTTTTTAAATTGTGTCGGATAATTTTTTGGCGAGGAATATAATAAAAAATCACGTTTTTCAGATAACAAGTACATTTTATTTTTGCTAAAGAACATAGTTTTATTATTAGACAAGTACATTTTAAACTCTTGTTATTCGTGGCGCCATATAATTAATTTATTTTTGTTAATATTTTTAAAATTTTTATTTATATTTTTAAAAATATAATACAAACGAATTCTTATATATAAATTAATAACATATAGTTTAGGAAAATGTGGGCATGGATGTGTGTACGAAATATCTTTGCAAATATTAACATATCACTCACAAATTTTTGGCTCAGTTATAAAATTTTCAAAATTGCTTTGTAATATGGTTTCAATGATGCTAACTAGTTGTACAAAATCATCATGTGGATTTCTAAGGTTGCCAAATGGATCACACTGGACATTCTGGTAGGCTTTAAAAAATATAAATAAAGATGAGTCAAGTTCTTCACGTGCCTTTGAATAATGATTACAAATATCGCAACGATGAATTTCAAGAGCTTTTTTCAATAAATAACCACAAATATATCTAATATAATTCGTTTGCAAAATATCGTCATTTTGGTAGTCAGTATTTATTTTCAATACTTGAGAAGCCTTTGTTGTGGCCTCTGGTAAATTCTCCGATTGTATTTCCAGGGACATTTTACTTAATCTTAGAAGAATTGGGTCAATATCTGCTTCACAATTTTCTATTCCGGAATGAAAAAGATCAAGAGTAATTATTTTTTTTAAAAGTTCTTTGAAATTGAATGGGTGTGGAATTGACACAATTGCCATTCTGCTGTCTGATATTGGCAAATGTGTTTTCGAAGTCATTGTAAATCAAAATTGGTTCACTGATTTCAATAAACTAAGAACACTAAATAAAAGTAAATAATAAAGTTTCCAATAAGTACACGATATAAATAACTCCGCCACTGACAATGAGCACAAACAAATAAACACATAAAATAAATCACTCTGACGCTGGCTGGTTTTGAGAGGTTCTAAATCGAGCAACGTCTTGCGCGGTGAAATGCGCAGATGCGAAGAAATGCGGTACTTATACTGCTGGTTGTTATATATGCTGTGCTTGAACTATAAGTATATGAGTATGAGTGTGTTCTTTGTCGCTTTTCAATGAGGATTAACGCGCTTGAATTCACCACGAGAGGTGCTAGTGTAGGAAAAGGTCATTGTCACTGAGCGTTAATGTTTACTATGGCTTTTTAACGTTAGTTTTTAGTAATTTTTATAAAAATTAGCTGAAAAACATTTAACACAATGATGGCAGAGGGGGAAAGTAGTAATTTACTTGCTCAGTAGGGAAATTATTGTACTTATCAGAAATGTCTTACGTCATTAAAGGTAGGTTATATCATGAATTAGCATGATGAAAACAACGGATATACTTGATTATTACTCACGATTTTCTGTAGTAGACTTCTTTGGTAACGCATAATCGTTAGGATTAAAATATTTCTTACAAATAGACGAATGTTTCGAAGGAGTAAAGTTAACTCTATTAACCACTATTTTAGGCGAGTTTTGTCTCTCGGAAGCATATGTCCGCCTTTTGTTTCCTAACAAACTGGAACTGCACAACACTGAGGCACAATTAACAAGGTTTTTTATTTGCTGGTGTCCGAAATAATTATAATAAAACACTATAAACTTTTCCCGCGCCTAACAATAACTTTCGACTGACAACAGTCGCCAGTGGCGCCAACTGGTGAGCCTGAAAACGTTAGCCCTCATTATGTTAAGAGTTATCGGCGTGTGCTCTGTATTATCGATCGAGCTGTTGAATAATGACGCCAGAGAAGTGCAATTTTTAATGATTCTTAGTTGCGACAGAGACTAGTACATATAGTCTCTGGTTGCGAGTATTGAAATAACGCAGACTTCTGTTATGAGAACTATTTCTAGCAATTTCATTGGCCGTTTCAAGGCCACGGCATGGCGTGCTCATCAGATATCATTTTTAAAGAGGAATTCGGCACCGTGAAAATAAACAAACTATAATAAAGGGCAAGGAAAATAAAGAAACTATAATAAAGGGCAAGGAAAATCTTACTAACGAACTAAAAATACTTATTCAAAAAAAAAAAAAGTAATAAGTTTGTGATTCGAACCATGGACCTCCCACGTGCTAAGCGAGTATCTTCCCTATCGTCTAACTAGTTCCTTAGTGACAAACGATTCCAAAAGGATTTAATCAATGACTTCAGAAATTCTGAAGTCATTGGATTTAATACACTTTGACATGTCATGTAACTGCGCATGCCCTGCGGCTATCTTAAAGCGGCCAATGAAATTGCTAGAAATAGTCCTCATAACAGAAGTCTGCATTATTTCAATACTCGCTTCTTAGTTACAAGAGGGTTAACGTTTTCAGGCTCAATAGTTGGCGCCACTGGTCGAGTAAGGTCATGTATTGTTAGGCGCGGGAAAAGTTTATAGTGTTTTATTATAATTATTTCGTAAACCAGCAAATAAAAAACCTTGTTAATTGTGCCTCAGTGTTGTGCAAGTCCATTTTGTTCGGAAAGAAAAGGCGGACATATGTCTCCGAGAGACAAAACAGTGGTTGATAGAGATAACACTCCTTCGAAACATTCGTGTGTTTGTAAGAAACATTTTTATTCTGACGATTATGCATTACCAAAGGAGTCTACTGCAGAAAATCGTGAGTAATAATCATGTACATTCGTTGTAACTTTAATGACATAAGACACTTCTGATAAGTACAATTATTTCCCTACTGAGCAAGTAAATTACTAATTTCCCCTTCTACCATCATTGTGTTAAATGTATTTCAGCTAATTTTTATAAAAATTACTAAAAACTAGCGTTAAAAAACCATAGTAAACATTAACGTTCAGTGATATTGACCATTCCGTACACTAGAGCCTCTCGTTGTGAATTCAAGCGCGTTAACCGTCATTTGCACAGACTACATACAGGTTCTCTGTGGTCATTTGATTCGATGCTTAATGAGTTGATATAGAAATTAGCAAAAATACGACGCAGATATTAAATGAGGAGACGAATCTGATGGCGCAAACTAGGATGGGATTTTTGTTACATATTTTTCAATGGCTTCAAATTGAAGAGCACGAATATGATATATTCGTCAAGGTGAATGCCGGCGACAGTAAGTACATGTGTACTCTGCGACCATGATACACAGAAACGATTTGCAGCTTTAATAATAAGTTCTTATCATGCGTTTATAATTGCATGTATTTTCACATGCATTGTACGTGGTAAATGGTAACTGAGAGTTCTTAAGTATTTCTTACAAGGGAGAAATAAAAATAAAATTCTACACTGTGTCCAACCCGCGAAAATGTCTATTGCGACATTTGCATTGTGTCAAGTTCCGGTGTGATGCTGTGGAGGCTGGTGGATTTAGATTATACAATATCTCAGTATTGGAGTATGGAACCTAAGCAATATTTTAAAGCACGACTATCAATACTGATTGAATAAGTTTTGCAGAAAAAAATTGAAAAATAAATTGAGAAAAAAGTTACAAAACTGGCCAGCCTCCCCAGATTGCTTCTAGATCTAGATAGTAAAATTCTTTTCGTAATCAGAAGGAAAATTTATCATCCCGTTTTTTTTGGTTTTCGAAAATTTTGATTTTTTGTAAAGTTGACACTGAAATTTAAGTTCTTTATTGTGTAAATTTCAATTTCATAACTTTACAAAAAATCTAAATTTTCGAAAACAAAAAAAAAAAAAGGGTGATAAATTTTCCTTCTGATTACGAAAAAAAATAGTCTGCAAAGATTTTATTAATGGTCTAGAAGGAATCTGGGGAGGCTGCGCATTTTTGTAACTTTTTTTCTCACATTTTCTTTCTGCAAACTCCTTCTATCAGTACTGATAGTCGTGCCTTCACGACATATTGCTTGGGTTCCATGCTCCAATATTGAGATATGGTACAACCTAAATCCACCAGCCGCCACTGGCGTCATGCGTAAGCAACCTGTGTCTTGACAGTAGTACTGTCCAGTCTGCGAAAGAAGGCCCGCGCGGCAAGGGAGAGTATTGCCGATAAGTAGCCAAACCATATACTAGGAATATATCTCTCACAATGAGTAGGTGCATATGCACATGATCATAAACATTTGCCATGCACTAATTAATTCCCTAGTCGTGTTCCGACGCTTTTTTCACGCCGCCCTTCTAATAATAAGCATATCTGCCATACAAAAATGTGAAAACAAAAAATAAGCAGCGGTTATCTATGCATCGGATCCTGTAGTCAATTCGAAACAAAATATTTAAAATGGATTGGTAACCCTTTTATTATATTGGTGCTCTTCTTGCTAGATATAAACAGCATACATTAAACTGATGTAACACGGCTTTTTCTGCCCTATTATTTTAAATAAATAATGCATAAGGGTTCGCTAAAATAAAACCAATCTAAAAACAAATATATATATTCACAATTAGCATGAATGAGACTCTCTTTCAGGGTGGAGAAACAAGTAATTTCCTAGACAATAATCAAATAGCTTAACACTAAACAAAGTCATAAAACAATAAAGTGATCAAAAACTTGACATTAAAATTTATAACTCACTTAATCAGTTTCGTTAGGCACCACCTTTCTTTTTTTTAGTCTAGCAATGTCCGGCTAATCTATACATATTTGTTACCGAAAAAAAGGAAAACGGGTAACTATATCCAACAGTTTCTCAATACATGAAAAGTCTAATATTACGGGAAAGAAATTTAACTATTCTTTATGTGCTTAAAATTCATATACATGGGACGACTTGCAAATCAATATCCTTAAATTAATTTTTCACTCTGGCTGGCATTCCCAACTGCCAACGGCAGAATTCACTAGGTACCTAGTATATGATTTAGTTTAAAGTGGCCTTACCAAAGTCAGCACATCTTCAACATAGTTCTCTGTACTTACAAACTTAACTTTACTTAAGCGACCCTTTAGTCTGGGTGCAACAAATTATATTTCTCTTCAGCTTGGGCCAACACAACAACTTAGTACGTAAATTCAGGTAACAATCTCCAGCCAACACAACCTTTCTCTTCTCGTTCCTCAACCTGATCTCTTCTCAAAAGCAAAGGCAAGGCAACTTACAAATGACGCAAGGTAACTCACATAAACATACGATAGACCGCCCACGGGTCCACACTTCACCGTGTCCCAGCAGGATCTGTTCAATGAGCACCAAAAAGCCATGTCCCCCCCGTACTTTGCGAAAAACATCCGACCGGCGCGCTAGTTTAAATTGTTGTAGCCTCGTGCCATTCGCACAGTAGCATCACTACATAGGGGAATACAGTAATTATTAATAAAATTATTTTAAGCGAGTCTGGAGGTTAATGTATAATTCAAACCATTTTAGTTAATCAATAACGAAAGTGGTACAAATTATTAATAAAAAAAAATGGACCGGTACAACGATGGCATCAAAAATCTCCTAGAAATTTATCAAAGTTGTTTATATTGTATATTAGCAATTGAAAAACGTAAATGCAAGTTCTGGGTATGTGTAGACTTTCACAAGGTGCCAGTAATAACTTATTGCAAGAATTAAAAAGGAAAGATCCTGAGAACTTCTTTAATTATCTTAGAATGACACCGGAAGCATTTGACAATTTATTAGCTATGCTTATTGCTTATTTTAATTATTTCTATTTACCTCCATTTCTGTTTAAGTTGCCACCTCAACTGACATACAAATTTTCAAATATGCATGTCCGCTGTCATCAGTTCTGCCAAAACTTAAACTAGAGTGGATTATTTGCAGAACAATATTTAAAAATGTGACCATGCAATCAATAGACATGTTCAACTCCGTTTCATTTTTAACTAATTTCTGCTAGTCGGGACTCACCATAAGTCTATTCATCTCTTGAATTATAAATATTTTGCAAGTTTCTCATTACACCGGTTAGTATTTCTATCTAAACATAAATTAAGTTTTATTCTTGTTAGGCTTTTAAAATCAGGGTATATCCGATTAGATGGTATGACACGACTGATGAGCAATTTTGACTACTAAATGCACCTATATTTTTTAGACATGTATGCTAAATACCCGACTACAGACCAATGATTACTTGGTAAACTTTTCCACAAAAATGCCCTTCCATATAATTGAAATGTACGGGAAAAAAATAAAAAATATGTTGATATTCCTTCTTTGTTGACTTTATTTACAAAGCAGAACAATACAAGCATTGTATGTATATACTACAAATTACTAAAAGTGACTGGTGTAAATCGGTAAAATATTATAATATGAATGTTACCGAAATTTAAGAAACAGACACAAAACGTACAAAAAAATATTCTACCGATTTGCAATTAATTTCTACAGATTCTTTTACTCACTAGGATAATTGTGGCAAGTCAAGAAACGTCATAACTACAAAATTTAAAAGGGAATTATTTACACTTTTTTTATTTCACAAAAATAAAACGTTACAGAATAAATTATACAAATAAATAGACATACACAGTGACTCTATAATATATATAAGTGGTTTCTGTTTATTTCTCCCCCCCCCCCCCCAGTCTTTTCCATATCTTCAAAAAATAATTCATTATAACCAAAGTGCAGCACTTCAATGGATGCAATCAACAGACTCCAGCGTTCAAAGCGTTTTATGGATTTTGCAATGCTCTACCTTTTTTATAAAGTATTAAATAAGGATGAAGTGTTCAAAATACTTAAAGCCCTGGAGACTGTTGATGTTGGACACAAAATTAACCTTACCATAGTAATATATGTGGATGCTATTTCTTATACATAATGCATAATTTTGCATAGGTTTTCTATCAGTTTTTATGAATTAAAAAAAAAAAATCATTGTAATTAAAATACATAATGAATAAATCATGGTAGTTGTGCTTTTCGTCCTTGTTTAAAGTGATGACCGCAGACCTTTACAGGAAAGTATGAATTTAAACAAAACGTGGCATATTTGAAAATATACAGTTTATAATACTTTGCGGTAAACATATGATTTTTAAACTCTCGACTTTAAAAAAAATAAAATAAAATTCACTGGTATATTTGTCATGATGTCATGAGCATTAGCACATATTTGAACAATTATTATATTATTCTAGTTGGTAACCTAACTTTCATCCGTGATGTTGAGCCTCAAATTTTGACAGTTCTCAAAATTTTGTATTATTCGTCCAACTTGAAAGAGCTTAAAATTGTATAAAAAAAATGAAGCAAGACTCAAATTAGTCCTGAAAACTTACTACAGGTATACTTTTGTATGGTAGATGAATTTTATCTGCTGACCAAATTTCTAAATGCTGACGTCAAAAATATGAAGACAAAAAGGTAAGGACCATTTTTATACCTTGTTCAAAGGTAAATTGTAGTTCTTTACTCATTTAAATTAATTGTTTTTATAACCTAAAAATAAAAATCACAGTATAGGTCCATTGCATATGAATATGAGGAAGAACGCTCATTCTGAAAATAATGAAAATTATAATGAGCATTCGTAAGTTATAGGTTTATTATTATTCTTTTAGTTGAGAGGCATTAGGGATTTTGGATGACATGCCAGACGGATTTGAAACCTAATACTATATTCCAAAAAATGGGCGATATAGTAACTAATACAATAAATTCCAATTTCTTACAAATGTGTAAATACAAGCAAAAATATTAATGAACCTTTTTGCATGTAGGAACGACCAATGAACGATCAACTACCGCCGAGAATTATATTTATATAAGTAGTTAAGGGTAAATATCGCTTGCATCCTTAAGAAAAGCAGCTGTTAAGCGACTATCTGCCATATTGACCTTGTATTAGAGGGGTGTGAAAGGGATTATTTTGTTTACATTATTGCTCTATGCATTTAGCAATTTTGTACAGTTCGAGAACTTTCAAGCTAGAGATCTGTTGTGCGTACAGTGAGTATAAAGACATTTTTTATTTATTCGATATTTTCTGTTTAGTGTAGTGCGTTAGTGGACATAAAAAATGGCGAAGCAGTCCGCATCTTCAGAAACAGTGAGGCTTTGTTATATAAAGTGTGCAACTTTAGGTTGTCATATACGCGTAAATCCGCTGTGATAAAACGTGTGTCATCGAAGAAACATTAAACAATAATTGGCAGAGATAAACAAAAGCAGGTCAATGTGGACTTAGGAAATGTCTACACCATTCAAATAAACCACAAAAAAAGTTTACAAGGCAAAATACTGTATACTGTACTTATACCCAGTCTGCCCTTTTAATTACAATCCAAAATCTCTATTATCTTACTCAAAACATACCACATATCAATCCAATGACGAGGTTAATTAGATAAAAAAAAAAATCAAATATTAAAAACTAGTGCATAATCTTAATATGCCAAAAAATATGAATTAAAAATTTTTATGTAAAAAATGATGTTTGACAATTTTCTAATACAAACTGAAATGGGGTTAGACTAAATTTCAATATCTACGACTTTTCCTTCAAACATCGGGTTTTTTATATAAAAGTAATGTAAATGTATTTCTGGAGCACTTGGTTAATTTTAATATGTAGTTTTGTAGAAAATATACACATATTTTTATTTTTCCATCGTTTCTCACAATTCTTTATATAAAAGATAACCACAATATTTTTTTTGATTTTCAAACATTTAAAAAATTTTAGTATTAAAAAAATGGAAATTGTCTGAAAAAATTTCATATTTTTCTTAAACATAATAATCAGCAGAATCCAGTTAGGTAGGTAATTGTGTCATTTGTTTTTTTTTGCTTTAATTTGATTTGTCACAACTGTCACACTGACACCGTAGTTGCTGAGAATATACGAAATAGCTGATGTCTTCTGTCAGTTTTGACACCATGCTGCCGTTTAGAAGTTCAAGGTTATAGCTTCAAAATTAATTCTTTTCCCGACAACCAAGTATTACCCAGTGAACTAGATTTAGCTGACTATGGACATAACAAGGTTTTAATTTATTTAAAAGGGTTTACAATGATTTATTCTTCAACTGAGTTGCTGTTTGACATTTCGGCATTAGATATTCAACTTTTTCATATTAAACTAACTTTCTTAAAATATTGCAGCTTCAGATTGCACTGATAATTAAAATTAACATGTTAAAACAACTCCTATAATAAAGGAATAAAAATCATGTAACGTAACTAAGAGTCCACATTAGTTTACCTATAAAATTCGCTAATTGTTACTTTTTACAGATTTTTTTTTGTTTGGATCGGATGGATGTTTTACAAGTACATAAATTTATCATAATATTCTCAACACATTTCGTTTTTTTTAATTTCATTTAAAAAAACTGAAATTGTGCAAATTTTCTGTTTCTACTTTTTTTTTTTAAGATTATACTCGCTAAGACTTAAGATTATCGCTAAATAACTATAAAAATAAAAACAATAATTATTTAAAATCATTAAAAAAATACAAAAATAACAAGTTATTTTCTACACTCAATAAAAAATAAATAATCATAGAAAAATTATAATAAAATCAAATAAATCCATAAAAACTATCTGCTATTTATTATTTTCTTATATAATTCTTACTAATTTGTATTGATGATTAATTTTTAAAAAGAAAGTGATTGTCACACCAAATAAAAACACGCCAGATACACTGCCCAACATTAAAAAAAAAAAACAGTAGAAATATATTGCAGAATAGGGTATACGCATTTGTGAGATTTTTTAAGTAAAATCGATTATAAAATGTAGTTAATGCTATAAAAAGTTGAATTTTAATAAAATCTAAATACATCAATGTACGCTATAATTATGTATTTGTTCATTGAAATTTGATTTATTTTCGGAATTCCGGTCACTAACCGAACGCGACCGACGAGTGACGAATTTCTCCTTGACGTCATCATATTTGTTGTTGTTAGCAATTTATTAGAGATGGGCTGAGTGGAACACTTTACTGATTCGAATCATTTGAATCGGCCAGATTAAAGATCCGTTCGAATTGATTCGGTCAATTATTCCGTTTAACTAAGGCCCTGATGTAAGACGGGTCCCGTCCCGAGTCTTAGCGGCAGATCTGCTACACTGCAACTCATACTCGTAATATGCATCACTGTTCTGTAATAGACACATTTCACACCCATCAGTACCCACCCACAATCTCTGTTTAGTTTAGCATTTAACTGCATGACTTGCGTACCAGCCGTACATTGTTTAATTCTGTAACAATAACAATTGTATGCATTTTGTTTTATTTTAAAATGGGAAACGACAAGAACGGCAATGGTTTGCTCATGTAAAGGGTGTACAAATAAAAGTTATTGTAGTAATGAAAAGTTTTATTCATTTCCTCGTGATGCCGAAAGCTAAGTGAAAATCTGTTATACATATCATTGCAAGCATAAAACATATTGAATTTAGTATAGGAGTTAGGTATTGTTTTGCAAAAACAAGAACCATTAATGAAGTAATTTTAAGAACGTAAATTGAAAGTATAATATTTTACTTCCACATCACATCATGTTATTTTATTACAGCAATACGTACAATTTGACATTCCGATTGACAGAAATAGAAATTATAATTCTAAAAACAAGAAAAAAAATTATTACATCCCAGTGGTTGGGTGAAAGTCAATAATAATACAGGAGTGAAAGGAGGCCACAAAGAGGTTTCAAAAAAATGTTCTGATATACATGGTAATTCGTTTAAAGAAATGTTACTTAACCCTGTAGAGTCGTCTTGGCTCACCCTGTATATTTAAAAACAATTTCCGGTTATAGACTTTTTTGTCTAGTTTACCTATGATTTTAAATCAAGTTTCTAGCTATCATAGAAATCGAGATATCGAAGCCGGACGCATTATTGCCCCACCCTGTATATCTGGTATGGATATTTTTATTTCTATCAAAAACAAAAGTGTCAAATAACATTTGTTTTTAAAATCTGACATCAGGATTTAATTTGGACTTAAGAATAAAATATTTCCTGTGTTAAGCAGCTGTACCTCTCAATATTGCACATTTTAAATTATTAAAACGAACATAACCTTAAATACCGAACTTTTAAAGATATATTGAAAAATTAATAAAAAATACAAATTAGTATTACTTCTTTTATATATCACACATACTGATTAAAGATAATGTAAATGTTCTGTTGATAGTAGAAAGTGGAACCCTTGAAAGTCATTATTTCACTGTTTCATCGACACCATAATCACTATCCGCGTCTGTAAGTAGAGCTAGCTATTGTGGGCGTTATTATAATTATTATATACTTTTTAGACTAGTTGAAATTTAAATTTGTGCTTCAAATTCAATATCCTGGAATGAAAAAGAAACGTTTAGTGGAATATCAATATTCTCTCAATATTTTATACAAAGTAGGTTTGGTTCTGGTATATACAGGATGTCCCACTTTTAAGTAACAAGACTTCGATAATCAAGAGAGGACCTTGTTTTAAGAAAACAAGTTTCAATAAACATACATCAAATTTACCAAGTTTTATATTGATATCCCAATCGGTTTGATATATTAAAAAAAAAAAATTTCAACACCTTGCATCTCCAAAATTGAATGTAATACGAAGCATGTTTTGTGAAACTTTTTTTTTCTTAAAATTGGATCTGATTGTCGACCTGTTGGTACTGAAAAAGTTGTACACCCTGTACATATCCATTCCAGATATTATGTTTTAACTTTGAAATATCAAATACATTGTTAAGTTAAACCCTCATTTCCCTAAAGCTACACTTTAACAAAGGAGGGAAAAACGTTTCTAAGCAACGAATATATGTATAATATACTAATTTCCTCATGGTACTGTCTTTCTAATGATTGCGCAATATATATGATATTTGAACTACTAATCATGATGGGAAAAGAATTACATTACTTTATTGTTTGTCTGAAGAGAATTCTTAGTAAATAAACATATGATATACAGATCGAGCCAGACCATTAGATACACGATTAGCGGTATGCGCAGTTTACAGTTCCCCGTCGAGACGCTTGCTGGGAGGAGCAGATGAGACAACGCAGAAAGCAGATAACAGATTTCAGTATAGTTATAACCGCAGTGTAGTGTTGCTCGTTCACCCAAAGAAATCTTTGCGTATTAACGTATTTACTAAAATTATCTGAATGTTTCACACTTTCAACTTTCTTCCTAGACGCCAAAAACAGTAGAGCATAAAAATTATGAAAAATATCAGAAGAGCACAATCAAATATTGATTTTTTTTCCAAACAAAAAGTAAACATAAATTAATATTCTCATAATTAACAAAGAATAACACCAACTCTAAAACAATAAAATAACATGTCAGTAAATATATAATTCAAATTAGATGCTCAAAGACCTCCTTCTTGATAAATTGAATATCCTAACCTAATGTAAAATATCCCCTTCTGACATTCGCGCTGTGATCGCCCCATCATGCTGGCAACATACAGGCAACTGCAGAACTGCGCATACCGCTAGTCGTGTATCTAGTGGTCTGGCTCATAAAATATTTCTGAGCAATTGTATAATTATTTGAAATCCGTAACAGCAAAATATGTTTTCCCACTTCCCACTTACCCCCCCCCCCCCCAAAAATCGTTACATGTATAAATAGTCTTTTCAATTTCATTCATTCATCTAGGTTTTTACAAACCTTTTCTACCGTAATGGGTCCGTACCATTTGGCTCATTGTTGACGGCCGGACTCGGTTGAGAACTGGAAGTGGCTCTACCATGCGAGCTTTCGTACTCCATCACTTCCTGGTAGATCAGTTCCTTCCACTGCTCCACTGTGTGCTCCCGTTCGTCCACGCTGTGGTCGTAGGGGCCTGGAGCAGGCTGCAAACCAATTATGCACTGCATTTACTTTCGTTAAGAAATACTTTTCCTTTATGATTCTGGCAGATTCATAAAATATATTCGAGTAATTTCCTGGCAACAAATCATCAAATGACATGAAATAAATATGTAGGAGTAGGACCCCTGTTTCTTAGACTTTTCGGTGCTGAAAGACTGCCGCGCTGTGACACATTACTATAAAATTTATGGTCTGCGCATAAAATATTCTAAATGAATGAAAGGAGGAGAAAAATCATTATTAAGATCGCCCTGTCTGCCATTTACCAAAATATTTTTTATGAATCAAAATTAGCTATGCAACACTTACTGCATTTACTTCTTGTTCATCATACCAAACGTTGATGTATGGATGTAATAAAGCATCATCCACCGATATTCTGCTTTGAGGGTCGATGACGAGCATTTTTGACAGCAAATCTCTAGCTTGGCATGCCTTTAACTTGTTATGTTCACTGCTGTCAGATGGGAAGAGGACATCTGGGAAGAGCTTTTCGAAGCTGAAGCCGGGATACCTGGGCCGATTTTCTACGTAGTTTCGTACTGTCGGTTGTAGTCTGACCATGAACTGCTGCGAAGGTGTTCCCAATTGCTCTAAAACATCGAATATTTATTTGGTTCAATATCTGTAATAAAGCTAAAATATTTCGACTCTTCCGCTCATTTGGTAATTCATAAATTGACATTTGGTCAATTTTCAAAAAAAAAAAAATCTCCAAATTACTATTTGAGGGCAACCACTTACCAATTATTTTATTCCACTGATCTATATGGTCGGTACCGGGGAAAAGGACACCTCCACGTATCATTTCTCCCATGATACACCCGACACTCCAAATATCTACATTTTCAGTATAGCCCATGCCTAATATCACTTCAGGTGCTCGGTAATATCGAGTTACTACATATGGTGTCATCATGAATGTTGTACCTGCTGTTCTAGCTAAGCCAAAGTCCAATATCTTTAATGTACAGTCTGATTTCACTACTATATTACTGGGTTTTAAATCCTGAAAATTGTTTTTATAAATATATGAATTCGTATCTTATTTATCCGTTCAAGATCTACAGGTATCTACTTTTAAATTTTGCTGTTAAAGAGCAATACACGAAACTATCGTGTTTGGCTGGAGAAAGTAACATAACAGCTAGCAATTTTTTTTATATCAATCAAAACGGAGATATTTTTCAGATTGAGTAACTACCAGTTTTACACATTGGAGGATTTGGTATTCCCGATGAAGATAGGATCGGTTTGGGGACCTATATTTTGTGTGTGGACTAAATTTATTTTGCTCATTATTTAAATAGAAAATATAAACATTATGGCTACAGGTGCCAAATTTATATGTCCTAACTCCAACGGAGTTTATTGAAAACTTGCTTTCGACATACAAGGCCGTGTTAAGACAGTATAATTTGGTCAGATATACAAAATTAGGTGTAAAGAAAGAACCGCAGGCCACCGTTTTGGAAATTTCGAATGAAGTAGCTGACAAATTAATTTACTTCTGGACAAAACTTTCGTTACCAGTTACCTAAGGAGGGAATAATAAAAATTATCGGTACTTACCATAATAAACATAAAACTACACCAGAACCCTAGAACGAAAGGCAGCATAATGAAAATTATAAATCCCGAGGATTTTAAATTAGATGATAAAATTTGATCGACATAATATGTTCTTGTTAAGGCGACTGCTCGGTCTGCAGTTGTAGAAAGTCTAAGGTTCCAAGGTGTGATTTTTTACGTGATTAATGAACATCATGAAAAATGGTACCGAGATATTACTGGAATCTTCTAAGACTTTCCACAACTACAGATCTAGAAGTCACATTTACAAGAACATTATGTTGAACAAATCTACTTTAAAATTCTCTAGTTTAGACTTATAATTATGCTGCCTTTCCTTGTGAGGTTTTAATATAGTTTTATATTTATTATGGTAAAAGATAATTTGTATTACTCCCTTCTTAGCAGTGGCGGATCTAGGATTTTCAAGGCCCTACGCTTTATATCTCTCACGGCCCACTAATTTCTTTAATATTTTTTTGAGATGAAATAATATAGGTAGGTAAACGAAAATTTTCGTATACTCGTAGTATGCTATAGTAGACTACAACCTTAAGAGACACATAAAAAATCTCAAAGCTTTGCCGCGATGCTCCTTAGGATAGAGCGGGGCATGCTTTATTTTTCTATAGCATATTAAATAATAAATATAATGTATTACTTAATACATAAAACATCATTATTCTCATGTAAAGTATGTTCTGACAGATTAAAATAAGAAATTAACGGAAACACGCCTGTATTAGTTATAATTTCAAATTATTTTGATATAATTACGCAACTCACTCCTGATCTAACGGTTACTAAAAAGGTCATAAAAACCGGCCATAAAAGTGTCAAAGCCGGCGTAATTACATGCGACTCAGTAAACTTTTTTGTGCGTTGAAACACACATTGTTAGAAATTTAAAAGTATTGTATCTTTGATAAATAAATAGTTAGTTGATACCATGATAAATTAAAAAAAATCACCCTGTTTTGCTTGTGTCAAGATAGGAATATTTTATATACTGGTGGAGCATTAATGAATTTTGTTAGTCTAAATTAAAATTATATCCAATATTCTCTTGTTGCTCAGTTTAGCCAATAATAATTTAATATATCGAATTATTGTTGCCTAGCAAAGACCATGAGGAGGTACGAGCCAAAAAATGTGGGTTCAGAGTTAACATTATCGATATTATTAAAACAGGTAAAAGAAATAAAGCAAATCTTTAAATTCATTAAATAAATAAAATATTACATTTATATCCATAACCCTAACTTGATCTCATTGACCCAAATTAAATAAATAAAATTCTGGAAAATAAACGAATAATTATCAAATAAATAAATTCAATTCTGGAAAACAAATAAATAATTATCAAATAAAATATGTTACATATATATAATATAATAATAAAAAAAAAAAGTTATATTGCACTTGCGCGTATGTAAAACACTGATAAAACGATAAATTCACAATGTACACTAAATCACATAATATTTTATTCAAAACACTAATCACTATACTCACTCAACACTTCACAACCACTTTCTAAATCTGTATCTGAATCAAGATATATTATTAAACGGTCTTGATTAGGGCTGATGCTTTTTCCTAACTTAATGTATTATCTTCAATTTTAATGACATGTTGAATACAATTTTCCCAATAATTTTGTGTTATTTCTCTCACTTCAACTTTAATAAGGTCGATTATTGTAGCATCAAATTTGGGAAAGGTGTTATTTTTTCGAATGCTTCTTTTTCAGCTGACTCCATATTAGTTCGATCGGGTTGAAAATATGGGGCAACCGTAAAACTGTATGTCCTTGAGCTTCAGCCATTTTATCAATTACATGTTGTTTTGAGAAATTTTGCTTCTTAACAATATCCAAAAGATCTTTTTTTCTAAAATTTTTTTGAAATTCCAAATTATGTTTTCGGAGAAATTCTAGTATATCTTTTTTTCTTTGTACCAGTATTTGGTATTTTTTCGATGTGTCGCGAATGATACGAAGCATTGTCTAAAACAATTATGCTGTTTTTTTCTATATTTGGTAGCAATGATGTCTGAAATTTTCTCTGTAATTTGTGAGCCATTATCATTACCCATATCTTCGTGAAATTCTCTGCTAGTGCTAGGTTGAGGATCTTCCCAAGGCCTGAACATTATCACAATATTATTTTACCACAGCCACTTATAAATGGAAAACACTCGAATAAATCACCACCCGCCGGAATATTTATAAAAACACAACTACATAAAATACGCTTAAACACAAAGGAAAATTTCACTTATTTGTTAAACTATTATACATTCTAGGCTCTCACAATCCAAATAAAATGTAAACACTGAAGCACACACTGTATTTATACAGCACATAACCTATATAAATTCTAAAAGGCACGAATAGTTCGATGTATTGCGGAAGAATGACCGTCCGTCCCTACATACTTTCTCGTTATTAGGCTATTACAGCTGGTTCGGTAGTAACCGTTAAATCGTAAAATATTTTAGGAGGGTGTTGCGTAATTATATCAAAATAATTTGAAATTATAATTGATACAGGCGTTTCCGTTAATTTATTATTTTAATCATGCTAGAACATACTTTACATGAGAATAATGATGTTTTATGTATTAAGTAATACATTATTAATATGCTATAGAAAAATAAAGCATGCCCCGCTCTATCCTAAGGAGCATCGCGGCAAAACTTTGAGATTTTTTGTGTCTCTTAAAGTTGTGGTCTACTATACTAATCTAATGTATCTCCATTTTATTATCTGTGTATAATGTGAACTTTAATGGCAATAAAAATAAATAAAACATATATAACAATAAAAATGACAAACAAAACAGATCTTTGGAATTCTTATAGGAACATTTAAATAAAAAAAAAACAAAATCACAGTTCAATTAAAAATAACACATTACTATCAAAAAAATTTAACAACTTAAAAACTTTTCTTTCGTGTTTTGATATTTGCAAATTTTCTTATGATTCTGATTGCACAACGCAGATCCGCAACTTTGTGTAAAGTGCTGTGATACCGCTTGAGTTATTAAGTAGTTCAGTTAGTAGTTTAGTTATTTTTTCATAGATATGAAAAATAAAATCGAGAATCCAGAATAATGGAGATATACAGGGCGTTTCAGATTTAAAGTGACACAGTATAATTGGAGATAAAGCACTCTTAGCTAAGTTCAAAACACCCCCGTTAACCCTGTTAATCGTTTTATGGTTTTGCACTAAAACTGTGGCTGGCCATATTTCTGGAATGGCTTTAAATATTTGAATAAAATTTGGTACAAATATTATTTTCTTTTAGTTCAATCAAAAGCATAATCAGTGCTGGGAAATAACTAAGATAAAAGATACTTTTTAGTAACTTGGATACTTTTGGTAACTTAGATACTTTATCTTAGATACTTTTATTTTCAAGTAACTTGTATCTATTTTTTTGATACTTTTTACAAGCAACTAATATCTAAAGTTACTTTTTAAGTATCTTAGTTATTTTTAGGGTATCTAAGTTACTTTTTAAGTATCTTAGTTAATTTTATAGGATCTAAGTTACTTTCATATTATCTTAGTTACTTTTAGAGTATAGATACCTTTGAAAAGTATCTAGATACTTTCAAAAAAGTATCGAAGATATTTTTTAGCATATATAGTACTTTTATGTACCATGTACCTATTATAAAATTGATATTATTGATAAATAGTGAACAGTTTCAACAGTTAAAGTTAAACAATTGTTTAAAAAGATATATGTTATACTTATCTGTGATAAGATTTGTAAAAGTTAGTAAATAATAATTAACAAAAAATTTTCAGTTAATATTATTTTTCATTCCACTCTATATTTTAACTTTTATCAAGAAGGGGAACTTAATTTGTTTTTAAATTATTTCATTGACTCTAAGGGGTATTTCCTCTATATAATTTCAATTGTTCTGTTCTCTGAAGTCATTAATGTTTATTACATTAAGGTTTACAAGTTTCCTTGCTTTTAATTCTTCAAATGTGCCGGTTACCCTGATGACGCTATGGCAAGCAGAAACACGTGTCGGTAGATATTTTGAAGTTTTTTAAAGTGAGTGTCAACTGGTGAGTACCTTGTGTTTTAGTTATTTTTGGTTTTACTAAACAGAATAGTTGAAATTAATAACATTATTGAGTCAGTTGTACTGAACATAATGTTGCATATTATCTTTTTTGTAATCCAAGTTTCAGTGTTTGGGCAAATAGCCGGGAAAATAATTGTTTAAAAAGATATATGTTATACTTATCTGTGATAAGATTTGTAAAAGTTAGTAAATAATAATTAACAAAAAATTTTCAGTTAATATTATTTTTCATTCCACTCTAAAAATATATAATAGCTATGAGCTATGACTAATTGATTAGTAATGTTGCTAAGTGTCACTGTGCCAGATTAATTTTCGAGCAAAAAAAACCTTTTACTTGTTTAAAGTATTTTCAACAGTTTCAGCTGCGGCAGTATCTTAGTTAACCCAAAAGTAACTAAGATAATTCCAGGTAACTTAGATATTTTAGGAAGTAACTAAGATACTTGAGAAAAGTAACTAAGATATTTTGACATGTATCTCGTATCTTAAGATACTTTTTGCAAGAAGTATCTAGATACTCAAGAGTAACTTAGATAATTTTCTAAAGTATCTTCGAAAAGTATCTAAGTTACTTTTTTAAAGTATCTTTCCCAGCTTTGAGCATAATTTAGTTTGGAAAAATTCCAGGACCGGACTCAATTTTTAAAATGTTGCTCTCAGTGCTGATAACATAACCATGTGTATCATTGTTTGGTAAACGTTAGTAAACTTTTAAAGTCAATGGACTAGTGTATAAAATAATGTCATAATATTTGATGGCACGTTTAAGGTCATTCTTCAATAAATTTTCACACATATTGATTGATCAAATTTTTAATTCTACAAATCAGGCAATCAACTAGCTAACGTCACTATTTTATTATTTTTACTTAAATACCCTACACTAACTAAGCATCTTAAATTTTTTTGGACAAGAAACACACATTTACTGAAGAATTAATGGATCGTGCAGGATAGGACTCGTTTAAAATTCCGTGATTAAGTAGATTTTATTTAAATTTGTTATTCACATTATGTACATCATTGTTTAAATCTCTTGATAATAAATTGTCCGTGTTCATTACAAAACTGGAATATCTATGAAATCGTCGTATGAGTTGGTATACGGCAATTTGAAAAACGATCACACTCTGATAAGAATGTATATACATTGAATAATCGTGGCTTGGTGCTTGGCCTTTGTCGTAGCCTGGCGTACCGCTCCAACATAAACGTGCACTTAGATATGACTGGTAAAAAAGCTTTTATCCAGAGGTAAATTAATTTGTCAGCAAATTTATTCGTAGTTTCCAAAACAGAGCTGCGGTCTTTACCTCTAATTTTGTACATCTCATCAAATTATATTATTTTAACAGGTCCTCGTATGTTGGAAGCACATTTTCAAATAACTCCATTGGTGCCCAAATATAGGACAGGTACATTTAGCTCCTGTTGTGGCCATAATGGTTTTATTTTCTATTTATATATTGAATAAAACAAATTTAGTTTAGCATACACTACTCTTATGCTTGACTAGATATAGAGAATTTTGATATCATATCAGAAACTGATTGAAACCAAATAAATAATATATTTAAAAAACGCGTGATATAATAACGTAATGTGTTAGTGGATGGAAAAAATTGCATGATGCGTTGTTATGTAAAGTGGGCAACGTTAAACTAGCAGGCCATACGCGTAAAGCCACTGTGACGAAACATGTGTCGTCGAAAAAACACCAAACATGGATTGGCGGAAATAAACAAAGGAGATGAAACAGCACATTATCTCTTTTATAATTAATGTTCATCATGGTAAATAGCCGGGAATGCAGTTGTTTAAAAAGAACCAGCTTTATTCTTTTTCGTGATGATTTTAGTAAAAGTAGAAAAATTATCATCTAGTAGTTACTTTATGGGTATCACTGGTATAAAATGAGTAATTTCTTTATCTAGGAGGAATGAATGGTTCATTAATAATGCTTTATAGTTAAATAATTTTAATTAATATTCATTACACATTTATGCATTGTACATTGTTGTAAAAAACATTGTGCATACTTAATAACCAAAAAATAAGTACATGGTCAACACGAAAGTCCCTCTAATTTTGTATTAATGAATTATTTTGCCAACAAAACAAATGAAATACACTAAGTAGGTAGTTCCAGAACATAGGAAACTAGTCAATATTAAAAGAAGTACTGATATATCTGTATATACGCTTTGCATATAAGTATGTAATTGTAATTAGTATGTACAGTTTATTTCAAATTTATTTGCAATATAAAAAACGTCGGCTTCTTTGATCTCTTACCACCGTCAAAGAAGGCATGTTTTTTATGTTTATAAGTTTGAAATAAACTTCATATACATATTTTTAACTCACCCTATGTATAATTCCTGCTGAATGTAAATGTTTAATACCGCAGAGCATTTGATAGAGGAGATAACTCATTCGCTCATGGTCTAAGTCCATTTGGATAACTTGACATAGATTTGCATCCATTAATTCCATAACTAAGTAAACATCTTGAAATTCCTCTAACGTCCTTTGTGGAGTGAAGGCATTTAATAGCCCAATTATCTAAAAAGCAATTGAAATGTTTTTGTAAATATCTACAGGGAGTCCCTAAGTTCCCTCCCCTGACATTTGTTTCCTAAACTAGGTTTAATGGAAAAAACCGAAGCCATTTTAGAGGTAGGTAGTCAAATTTTATTTTTGCGTGGGTTTTGTTTTTCAAGTCGAGCGGCACTCAGCGTCGCGACGTCATTTAGACTTTTTTCCCGAAACATATATTTCTATACTACATTCAAAAGGATTACATTTTAAGATAAAAACTCAAATACAGTTTTATTCAATTTACAACCGCTAAGACGTTATAACACAAATGATATTAATAAGCTATAAGGAAAAATCCTATTTAGACGTAGCCTAATTTTTTTAAATCCTGAAGGTGTATGTCAAATAAAACGACATTTTCCAATTTTTGTTTGTAAAGTTGTGCTTGACGTTTATGTGATACTGATAACTTATTAGTATCACATAAACTATTATCACTTGATAATAGTTTAAAATATATAATCACAATGAATACGTTGCTAATATTTGGGCACGCAAAAGAGAATGCACGCTTGGCAAAAAGACGTTACGCTGCATACTACCTAGATACTTTTATGTAATCTGGCCTTTATAATATTAAATCACCCAGTTTACAATTATATTTGTTCGAGGTTACCTTCCTCGTGAATGCCAGTACATTACATTTTGTTGCATTTAATGGTAATATATTATTCGCACACCAGATATTTATCAGTATCTAATGCTGCTTGAAGATGCTCACAATCTGTCTCAGATTTAATTTCACAAAATAATTTTTTAAGTCGTCTGCATATGGTAGATAATGTACCCGATGAAAATTAGATGTGCTATAGTAATAGTGTAATATAAGTAATAATTTTATATCTGTCTATTTGCTGGTGTTTTTGAAAATAATTTAAGAAGGTATTTGATGTGAAAATGTTTCGACCGTGGAAGGCCTTTACGTCTGCATCTTACTGTGTTTGCGAAAATGAAAGTGATAGTGATTACAGTGATAAAGAAAATCAAAATTCATTAGTGTTTTCGGTAAGAAAAAATCGGTTACATTTGAACGAGCAAGCGAAACAAATTTGCCTTAATGGTTACAATAATCTTTTGAAGCGACGAGTTAATGACCCTAATTTGTGTGATTTGGATGTATTAGGTGAAACAGCATCTCTTACTAACGTTCCCTATCCCACAATACACAAACTGGTGAAAGAAGGTGCCCTCCCAAGAAAACAAAGATCCGACGCCGGTCAATCGAAAACTCTGGACCCATGGTTAGCAACATTTTTTAGAACTTTAGTTTACGACGCGTATCAGAAAAATGAAATTCCAACTATTGACGTGGCAGACAGAAAATTAAAAGAAATAGATTATCATCTAAAATTTACCAAAAAGAACTTTAGGAAATTGGCCGAGAAAAATTGGATTTAAATATCAAACTATTAATAAAGGCATGGCGATTATGGAAAGTAGACGAATAGTGGATTGGCGAAATTCATATCTAGAAGAGATAAAATAACTCAGAAGGGACCAATTTATTATCTAGATGACACTTGATATGATACTCATGACACCCTAAAAAAAAAAAAAAAGATGAAGTGATGGACCTAGGAAATGTTACCAACCTCATTGCCCCCCTAATACAGGGACTGGATTGTTTATATTACACTGTGGATCAGTTGATGGATGGGTTGATAATGCAATGAAACTGTGCTGAAAAACATGGAATACTGTAACGTGGATTCCCACAAGAACATGGAGGGAGAAATATTTGAGTAATGGTTTGAAAATACACTAATTCCAAAATCAAACCGAATAGCATTATTGTTCTTGACAATGCGAAGTACTATTCGAGACAACTGTATACAATTCCTAACAAGACTTCTACTAAGTTGGAGTTACACATTTTTTTAATGGAACATGATCTCTATTATGAGGAAAATTATAATAAAGCATAACTGTCGGAAGTCCTGCAAATGAAAAATTATGAGAAGTATATTATAGATAATGTAGCGGAGAGATATGGCCCACAAAGTGTTGAGATTACCGCCATATTTCTGTATTTTCAACCTAATTGAATTAATTTGGTGTAAATTGAAGAAAAACGTTAGATAAATTATAGTTTAAAAAAACTAAAAAAACACGCTTCAATAGCAAACCGAACTAAAAAGTAAAAATAAGAATGAAGTGATTGACAAAAAAATTCATTTTATTGTAAAAAGCGTGGGGTGCTTGATATCAATTGTTATAAATATTTCATTTGTAGCTATTAATAAAAGTAGCGTTATCATAAATATAGTAGAAAGCACCCAACGCTTTTTACAATAAAATGAATTTTTTTGTCAATCACTTCATTCTTATTTTTTACTTTTTATTTCGGTTTGCTATTAAAGCGTGTTTTTTTAGTTTTTTAAACTATAATTTATTTTTTTATTTTTTAGTCATGAAACGAAAACAAATGTAATAGTTTTCAAGAATTTTTGTCGAATTTTTTTAATTAATTTTTTTTTTAAATTTATTGATTTGAATTTATTTCGGATTTTTTTTATTTTCTTTTTCAAATTATTGTATTGCTATTGTTGGATTGCTGTATTTTTTTTACAAAACGAAAGAATTAAATGCTTTCAAGAAAAAAACATTCCTATCGTAAATTGGTAACTAGTTCATCTTGTATTTCAAGTATAGTATGAGTTACGGTATTCAATTAGTGGTTAACTTTCTGCCAACTTATCACGGATGCGATATTTTGGCGAATGCGCCGATCACACTACTTTGACATCCGCTTAGAAATTTTTTTTTAAGAGAAATGCGTCGATACGCATTGAAATTATTGTATTGTCATCGGTCCTTAATACGTGTGCAAATTTGCAATTTAATCAAAAGTCTTGAAGTTGGTGAAAATTACGTTGAAAGATTCCGTTACATAGCTAGATACATACATAGATACATATAGGTGAAGCTAATATAAAGCGTGTTAAAAAGGAAATATTTTTCCGAAATTCGATAAAAAAGTCGTAGAATTAATTCAAAATGAAGTGTCGAAAATTAACAAAGAAGATTGGGAAAAAAGAATTACGAAAGTAATTACAATTGAAAAATGCCAAATTTCATATAAATAGTGGAAATAAATTTATTATAAATTTGAACGAGGATAGTGAGTAGTTCATCTCAAAATGAGGAAGAGGGTGAGAAGGACGAGGAATCAGAGGAAGAAGCAATGTGAGGTGAGGTAAAGTGAAGTGATGTGAAGTGAAGAAGTGATTTTGGTGATATCAATATTATATAATTCCGTCTTTGTGATTTCGTGGTTCAGTGCTTGAGAAACATTCTTTTTCAGGATGTTATTATTTATTAATGTTATTATTTTTTTTTTTCATTTTGACAAAAATGTCTTTTTAAAGCTTTCTTGTTACTTTTTAAATAATCTCTTTATTCTATACTAATATTCCATACCCATCCTTTCCTGGCAAGAAATGCTCATACCTCCGCGCGGTTCTTGCTGGGTAGTAACAATTTAAATTAAGCACATTTGAATACTGTAACTGCTGTATGTGTAGTCAATACGTTAAATTTAATACTTTTATTTCAAATCAATACTTTTTTGTACAATTGTTAAATTGTTGTTAGCTAAACTGAGACAAAAACCTACATTGAAAAAGTAAACGAGCAAACAATACAGTTAAATCCGGCTCTGCGTTCCGTAGCGTCTTACCCCGGACGTCTCGTCACAATACAGGTTTCTCTGACTATACCAGGTTGTGTAAAGGAGTTAGAGAAATGATCAGCGAAGCTGTCAGCTAATAATAATTGAGGATCTTCAATGGTTTCACTATTATATTTAAATATCGAAGGATAGATAAAATATAAACAAAGACCAGAGAATCTTGGTCAATTAAAACAAAACATAAGATTAGCCTGTGAGACAGTAACTAGAGAAATGTTACAAAAAAACCGCGAACTTGTAAAAATATTTAATTGGTGCTTAGATAATGATGGCAAACAAGTAGAACCACTTTTGTAATAGTTTTTTATGATTTCTTTTGTTAATATTTATTTTGTTTAAATAAGACTTCTCGTTATAGATTTTTTTAATATTATTTTTGTTATAACATCTTAACGGTTGTAAATAAAATAAAACTGTATTTGTCTTGAAATTTATTTTCCTTTTAAATGCCGCAAGCTGTTTAGAAATATGTGTTTCTGGGAAAAAAGTATAAATGATATCGTGACCCCCAGCGTCGCTCAGCTTGGAAAACAAAAACCGCGTAAAAATAAAGTTTGACTAACTACCTTTAAAACGGCCTTTTTGTTTTTTTCCATTAAACTTAGTTTAGGATAAAATAGGCCCGGGGAAGGAGTTTTGTGACACCTTGTATATCGTACCCAAAGGTAAAGAAAGTAACTGGATAACCTCGAAAGAGGATAAATTTATAAATATATCCAAAAAAGTCAATAGCATCAATAAGAAAAATTTTTGGTATCCCTTGAAAACTAAATTTTCAATTGTTTTTTTTTTATTTATTTAACTTCGGCCTATTTCCGCTAGGGCCAATCACCAACGACAGGAGACGATCTAACCCCAATGTGGAAATTTTGCAGAAGACATTTTTTACTTGTCTAACATCTAATAAACAAGGGACCGACTGCTTTACATCCCCCTCCGAATGTGGTATATCACCTACACAACCCTTGTCTAAGATTGCGTAGCTTCTGCGTATACGCTGATATACAAGCCGTTGGAAGACGGGACGAGGTTGCCCAGTTACACTTGGGTTACCATCCAAATTACTGACTGTGGCTACCGTTGCTTAATTTTCGTATCGAAATATGAGTATGTTAAGTCAGATATACACCCGTCCCTTAATTTTCTGTTTGAAATGGATACTTACATTTTTATGATTTACTAATTTCATGAGCTTAAATTCTCTGTACGCCCTTTTTGCATGTGTAACATTTTGGAAAGGTCGACTAAGTTTCTTGATGGCAACATTCTGTTGGGTCACCGTGTCAACAGCCGCACTAAAAAAGTTTATAAAAAATATTAAACAAAAAAATCAGCATGAAAAAACTTTATAGTGGTGTTGTGACTTTGTAAATCAGTAATAATAAAATAATTTACAATATATATCTTCACCAAGACCGAGAAAGTCATGTGACAGTGCCATATACATATACAGGGTGTCTCACCAGGAACTGCATCGATCGACATAGGGAAAAGTACGCACCAGAAAATTTTGAATTTTACGAAACTACTAATGGCAGTGTGGTTAATCCAACTAAAATAACTACAAGCACCTGGCACTTCCGGTTATACCGGAAGTCAATACCAACTTGCTTAGGATACCCTATGCCTAAACCCATCCATTTCAGAGATATTTGACATTTAAAAAAGAATTTGACAGGTGTAATGGTTTACAATAACCTTTATAACTTTCTTCGTGTAAAATTTACTCATTTGCATATTGGCATGCAGAAAGACTATAAGATGAGCTACGCTCTAAAGTTTAAAGAAATTCAATAATAGTATACCAAGTGTTCCATTTTTGACGTTACATTTTGTAAACTTTTTATGCTCTTTTCGAAAACCCTAAAATATAAAAGGTATTCCATTTAAAATAATCAAGTTAGTATAGACTTCCGGTATAACCGGAAGTGCCAGATGCTTGTAATTATTTTAGTTGGATTGAGCACACTGCCATTAGTCATTCCCTAAATTTTAAAAATTTTCTGGTGCGTACTTTTCCCTATATCGATCGATGCAATTCCTAGTGAGACACCCTGTATAATCTGACACGATATTTTCGAATCCTGCAAATGATACAAAATAGAAAATTTCAGAAGATTTGTCTTTCCACCAAACCTAATACCGAATATGGTAATTCATGCAGTAAAAAGCTATATCTTAATATGAAAAAATATACAGTGCGTTAAATATGCAAAAAACACTTAAACGTGAAAACGTGTATCTTCACCTACATCGCTTGATGTGCTTTATACTTCATATGTTCTTTGTCACACTAGCCTATATATAAGTGAAAGATACGTTAGAGAACTTTTACATTAATTCCCATTAAATTAAAATTGAAATGTCAAATCCTATGGCCAATTAATCCACGTTCAGATTCAGTGTATATATTGAATGTGTCCATGTTTTTAGATTTTTACTTACCAAACCAAACCCTGGGCACCACCGCCCTTGGGTTCCAATTTTATATAGCATTCCGGTACCCAAAATTCAGTATCTCCAAATATATGTTGATTAAATCCAGGTCGTACAGACATCGTGCAAAAAATAAAACAAAAACCAAAAAACACCAGGCAAAAAAAACAAAAAACAAACACTGCCCAAATTAACTAAAAAGAAAAATAAAATACGAAATTGTGCAAACAAATTTTAGGTATAATGCAAATGGAAATTTAGCTTCGTTCAAAGACGAGAGGTTAAAATTCATAATAAATAAATAATTAATCTGTATTATGAAAGTAACTTTATATAGTCCAGCAGAATTTTACAAAGAAAAAAATACAAGGTGTCCCAATAGTGCGTCGAAATCCAGTATCGAACTTACTAGAAGACTTTAGAAAATTATTTTTTTATGAAAGTGGGGTAACATCAAATAAATAAAATATAAATATTTTTAAATATGACTATCGCGGGGCATCTTCTAGGACATTTTTAAAATGGAACACCCTACATATTTTCGCATTTTTAAATTCAGAGTAAAATTATCTTTCCAACGACCTCAATATTTTTAGTTTTTGATGTGGTGTTACCGAGTTATTCGAAAAAATATGAAAATTTTGGTCGGAACAAGGTTAAATAAATTAATTCGTTCTGTGTATTAATATTAATTAAGAAGATTAATTGTGTAATTATGTAGACAAAGGATGTACTTCAACAACACAACCACCAAATATTGATTATTAGTGTCTTACACTGGCGTAATTTAGGACACCTCAAATTATATTTTCTCAATTTTTTCAAATGCACCACCCTGTATATTATTGTATTTTTGATTTGGCACGTTAACACTACAATTTTTGAGAAGATGTCCTATACTTAAAATCGACATTTCCAGAGATATTTTTACTTTTTCATTAAAAACCGTTAAATTATATTTTTACTTTCTTATACCTAATATACGGAAGTATAGTAATCGTGATTTTTTTCGACCTCGTGATTGATATACAGTGTGTCCCGTCTCAAGTGGACACACCATGATATTTCGGTTATTATTCGACAGATCGATATCAAATTTTTCTCTGTTATAAAACTCTTCAAGGCGCATCTTTTTATGATTTTCAATATATTTTCAATTGTCACACCAACCCACTGCGTTCACTCAAAAATGTGATTTTTCTATATTTTTACTTAGCGTTAGAGATACAGCAAAAAATTATTAAGAAATTTGTTCAGAATCAAAAAATACCCCTAGATACTGAGTTTCATCAAAATATGCGTATTTTGATATTTTTTTATAAATTTTCTAATTATTCAGAAATTTAATTCTTAATTAAATGAAAAATTAAACGAGTGTCGGCGAGGCCAACATAGCTTAGGAACATATGCAATTATTAGTTCAAGAAATGTACCAAATTATAAAACCTTTCTTAAATCTACGGTGAATAAATTGTCTTACGAATTATTGTGAAAGCAGATGATACCGATATCCTGATTTTACTTCTTCACTTTTACTGGAATAACAAGAAATTAAATTCAACTGAAATATTTATGGAGAAAGGACACAAAACCATAGCCACTAATAGGCATAGGTTTGTCCCCATCCATTCAATTGCGAAAGTTTTAGGAAAACATGTTTGTGATGGATTGCTGACTTTTCAAGCTTTAACTGGATGTGACACAACCAGTTCATTTTTTAAAATAGGAAAGAAGTCAGCATGGCAAATATATATTAAAAATAGTAAAGACTTTGGATTACAATGTTTTGGGAAGGCTTCTTTAGAGGAAAGCCTGATTGCTGCGAGGAAGCTGGTTTCTTCCCTTTACCGCGAGAATAAATGCAAGGACCTGAACCAAATCAGAATAAAGTTAACACAGGGTACAAACAGGTCTACCAAGGAACTTCCTCCTACTGAAGACTCATTTTACTTACATGTGCAAAGGTATTGGTACCTACTATACAATACCTATAAATGTTTTTGTAACGTTCTTTAATTTCTAGGTGTTATTTTCAAGTATACCTCTGGAGAATGAGTTATAACGGTACACCTGACAAACTTAAACCGAAGAATTATGGGTGGATCTGCAAAAATGACATGTTGGTCCCGAAATTCGCTACGAAAGCACCAATTCCTAAAGATATTAGATCAATAATTAGTTTGTCTTGTACTAAGAAAAATTGTAACAATAGTAAGTGTGTTTGTAGAAATGAAGGCATGTTTTGTATACCTGAATGTAAATGCAAAATGAATTGTACTAATACAAACATTGCACAGGTAGAAGATGAAGAATTATCAGAATAAATTTATAACATTATAATACGATTAAATTAAATAAAAAAAAAACAATATACTTACACGTTATCATTTGAAGTCACATAATTCAATTAAAAAAATAGAAATCGAGAAAATGCAGACCACAAATACATACGTAATATAAGTGGAATTATCAGTAATACCTACACCACGGCCGTCTCAAGCTAACCCGTGCCTGAAGTATAGGGACCTGCGGTGCGGTTGAGGCGCGGGCGGGTGATCGAGAATTCGAGCGCGCTAATGGTACATCGCGACAGAAAATTGATTGTGGACGTTTTATTATTAAAGTTAAGGGTGTACATAATTAAGCAAAAATAATCCCTATAAAATTTGGAAGTTTTTCTACGTACACTTCATTCCAATATCTCGTACCAGTAATGAAGTGGAGTGCGTTAAACATGGCGGAATGCCGTAAAATATTGCCGTCATCGTAGAAAATCTTTTTTTGTTGTAATAAATAATAAAAACGCGCAAATTTCTAAGACGCCATTTTAAGGTAAATTAAACGGGCTACCGAACTGTGCAAAATTCAAATTGATATCTTTTATAGTTATTGAAATATAAGGCCGCAAAAGCACCGCTTAAAAAGTCGCATTTTTTTCGGTTTTTCCACGATAACATTTGTCTCCACCAAAAATAATTGTCGTCCTTTTCTATTTGCGATCTAGAAACTTATCACAAATCGATCAGTAAAGGTCCCATAAAATTATACCGAAATATTGGGTTGATGAAACATTTCGCATCTGCGGCCGCAGCGCCGGTCTAAAAGATTGCCGTGGACACAAGAAAATACGACGAGTGTCATAAAAAACGTCTAACGTGTACCTGTTTTTTAAATTCTTCTCTTGCACAATGACTGAAGAGTGGTTGAGTGTCAATGAAAAAGTTGAGATAATTAGACTAACTGGCGAAAATAACCGTTCTACTAGAGCAGTAGCTCGAGAATTTAATATAAGACATCCACTACGTCAAATTAGTTACTCAGTTGTTGCTAAAATTAACAGACTTTTCAGCCAAAGTGGTAGTGTAATAAAAACCAAAAGAAAAAGAAATAATCGGCAGAATGTAGATCAAGTAATTTTAGACGCTTTCAATGACAATCCACGTAGTAGCATACGAGATATGGCATTAAACTTGATTTTGACTCGCAATAAAATTTGGAGGTGCCTTCGTCGATACAAATTGAAGCCATTTAAACCCAAATTTCTACATACCTTGGAGGAAGGTGATGATAACAGACGACTTGAATACTGTTTCTGGGCTCAAAGCAATTATCTTAACGATCGATATTTTTTGGAAAAATTATATTTAGTGATGAAGCGACATTCTCCACCAATGGTGTAGTATCGTCGCAAAACTGTAGGTAGTGGACAACAGAAAACACACACTTGGGTAATCAATTGTAAGCGACAGTATTCTGAAAAAGTGAACGTGTGGTGCGGTATTTTAGGAGAACGGATAATAGGCCCTTTCTTTTTCTTACAAACTTTAAATGCTATAAGGCTGCTACACTTTTTGAATAATGAATTAATGGAGGTAATTCATGATTTTCTACTGGCAGTGCTAAGGGATATGTTTTCTCAACTGGATGGAGCATTGATTCACAACTCGAATTGTCCGACGATGGTTGAATGTTAACTTTCCTCAAAAATGAATAGGGCGAAACAGTTCTTTAATCGAGTGGTCTCCTAGATCTCCGGATATTACCCCGCTTGATTTTTAATTTTGGAGCACCATAAAAAATAAAGTTTACAAAACGAGGCCCCGAACTAGACAAGAGCTTTGTGACAGAATCAGGCAAGCTTGTCATGAAATTAACGTTCAAGAACTGCCACGAGTAGCAAGGAATAATGAAAAACTCATTGAGAAATACATTGCTATTGATGGTGGTTTAGTTGAAAAAGGCTACATTTAAGTAGTGTTAATATTGTTGCATTTATGGTTATGATTTAGAATTCTTACACAATAAACTGATTTTGAGTACTTTTTGTTTCCGTTTCCACGGCAATCTTTGCTTAAGTCTAATATTTAAGAATTAAATTTCTGAATAATTGCAAAATTTATCAAAATACGCATATTTTGATGAAACTCAGTATCTAGCAGTATTTTTTGATTCTGAACAACTTTTCTTAATAATTTTTTGCTCTATTTCTAACGCTAAGTAAAATATAGAAAAATCACATATTTGAGTGGTGGGCTGGTGTGACAATTGAAAATATATTGAAAATCATAAAAACATGCGCCTTGAAGAGTTCCACAACACAGAAAAATTTGAAATCGATATCACTATATACGTTCTAAACCCTCCTGAATCCTTTCTGCCTATTTTCCGAATGATGTCTGTCGGTGCGTGTGTGTGCGTGTATGTGTGTCCGCTATAACTCAAAAAATACTAGTTAAGATTTTCAAAAACATTTTAGGTGACCTAAATTTGGTGAATGTGGTGCCACCAGAAAAGACATAATGAATGAAAGAAAAAGGTACAATTTTGGGGGAAAAAATTAAAAATTTCTGGACGAATCTCGACGAATTATAATAAAAAAACATTACAAACTTTACGGAAAAAAAACTGTCGGCATGTCTACATATCGCGATAGCAGTCACAGTTTTTGAGATAAAGCTTTCAAGTTTGGTACAAATGTTCTAAAGGCCAAAGACAATGATTTGGTGATGAGCAAAATTGGCCAGCTTTTTCGTATTTGCCTTTACAAAAAAATATATTCTTGATGGAATATTACAAATCATGTCTACAATATCAAGCCAAAAAAAATATATTTTCCAAGCACTTAAATAAAGCTGATGTAAACTGAAATATTTTACACATTTGGCCTCATAAAATGGGGTTAGGATAAATTTAACGGTTTGACATTTGAAAGGTCTAATTTAGTTACAAAAATGTCAATGTCAATAAGAAGAAATTATTAAAATATATGACATGAATTATTATTGACAGTATCGAATGACGCTGATAATTCATTATTTAAAAATGTTGATGAAACATTTTAAGGTACACTATTAAAATTTAATTGAGGTAAGTGAAGAATTAAATAGAATGATTTATTTAGATCAGGATGATATATACTGGTATAAGAAAGTTATGTGCTGGCGACATCAGATATTTTATTTCTAACTGATATGGTAGCCATGATTTTGACCTGAACTGACAGTTATCTTATTGACGTTTAATTATTTTAACTATTGTGAAAGCATTTCAGTATTTACACTTACTTTAAGTTATAAATTAATTTAAAATTTGCACTTTTAAATAACGAATATTTCGAGAGAAGAAATGGCGCGAGTGATAAAAAGTTTGCTCTCAACTCGAATTTATAAGAAGCGATATCTGGAATGGAAGACAGACCTCTAAAAAATCATTTGATAGGTACAAGGAACGATTTGACAATATGAGGAACGTGATATGAGAGAAAAAGGAACAAACAAAATATGTAGCAAGTATAAGAGAATTGGCATGAGAAAACAATATTAGCTGATCTTCAGTCCCTCGAATCCTACAAAAAAAAAAAAAAATTCAACCCTATCACGTTCAACTAATGCAGGAACTGATTGATAGGGATTATGAAAACCGAACACAATTTTATTAATGATTACAACAAAAAATTGGACTACAAAGAATTTTGTTTGCTGATGATTCCACGTTACATAAATTGGACATGATAATCGTCATAATTTTCATTATTACGACACAATCAGGCCTTGCAGCTCACGAACAAATAGTCAAACAAGATGGTCGTTGAATGTTTGGTGAGGAATTGGTGGGGATTTTGTAATAGGACCACATTTTTTTGATGGGCGATGAACAGAAAAATTTATTTGGAACAAGACAACTTGAAAAAAATTACTGGAGGATGTCTCCAGGGATGTTGGGAAGAATGTGGTAACAATATGATGGGACACCAGTGCACCACACTCATTTAAATGAAGCTTTTCCAAATGACTGGATATGAAGAGGAGGACCCCATAGTGGGTCTGCGAGAAGCCCAGATTTTTCCAAACTGGATTTCTTTTTGTGGGCCCATGTTAAGACGCACGTGTGCAAAACTTCTAAAACTATAAGAGAAAATATGATAGACACCATAAGAGGTTTGTCAGAATATTACTGTAGATATTTTAAAAAATATCAATATATCATCCGAAAATCGTCTACAAAAATACATAGATGTGCTTGAAGGTCACTTTGAACAGTTCTCAATTATTTATTTGATTAAATTAGGTTCAAAATAACTTTTAAAATAGTAGGTACCAATTTTTATATTTTCACTTAGGCAATGATGATGCACCCTGAAAAAAATTATACTTTCAATTACTCTCATTTTATGTCAAAATTATGGCTACTAGATCGGTTCGAAATAAAAAGTATAATTTAAGGGTTTTTAATGAAAAAGTAAAAACGTCTCTGGGAATATCGATTTTAGGCATGAGACATTATTCACAAAAATTGTAGAGAACTAATTCAAAAATATAATAATATGCAGGGCTGCTTCATTTGAGAAAAATGTTGAAAATGCACTTCGAAATGTCCTTAATTAGCGTTAATGTAAAAGACACCCTGTATAATAATAATCAATATTTGGTGGTTGTGCCGTTGAGATACATCCCTTGTATACATAACTGCAAAATAAATCTTTTTAATTAACAGTAATACACATACATCAAATTAATTCATTTAACCTGTCTCGACTAAAATTTTCATATTTTTTCAAATTACTTGGTAACGCCACATCAGCAACAAAAATCTGGAGGTCGTTGGAAAGACAATTTTACGCTAAATTCAAAAATGTAAAAATATATAGGGTATTCCTTTTAAAAAAATACCTCGAAGATGCTTCGCTGTAGCCCGTCACCCTGTATATTTCAAAATATGTTTAAAATGTGCGCCTTTTTTATGCTATACCACTTTCATAAAAAAATAATTTTCCAAATTCTATTAATAAGGGTGATATTGGATTTTGACGCATTATGTATGCAATAATTCCGTTTAGTACAAAATTAAATATATTAAAAAGGCAAAGCCAAGATTTCTTTTGGTCGGGTTTTTTTCATTAACAACAAATAAAAATTAAACTAAACATGAGACTAGTTCTGATATCACACTTAAGCTAGACCTTACATTTTAAAAGGAGGGACAAGCGTATCTTGAAAGAGGCTAAATTTCATATCAAATAATTAGCTAGCTAAAAATGTTGCACTAGTGTAAATAGCAAATGGCAAAAATAAGGGTGCATTGAACGTAAATTTGTTTTGATAAAAAAATTAACAGAACCTGTAAAATTTACATTTTCGATTTTATTGGGCAACAAATATCATTTACAGTATACCCTCATTTTTACCGCTGAAAAAACAACAGTGTACAAGTAGGTAATCAATAACTTAAATTATTTTTAGAATGTTTCTATTTTAAATTAACTACATGGTTTACAAAAATATCACAAACAATTGAAAAATAAACATTTGACTGCTTCCCGAAATAACTGTCGGTTATCTAACTGATTACCTATAATACATTCTAACTAAAAGATACAATTAGGCAGTGGCGGCTCGCATTGGTGAAAAGAGAGCACCAATGAAAAAGAAATAATGTACAGGGTAATCAATTTAGATGACTCACCACTGAAACAGGGACGTTACAGTTTTTTTTTCAGGGAATCCGAATACAGATACAGAAAACAACTGAACACCAACTTAAGCAAATATGCTCGAAAACATAGAACGTTTAGAAAAGGAAATTTAGTTTTTAATCACTTCGAAGTATAAGGGGATCAATTAACACGTTGAATGCTGGTATCGGACTGAAAATGTTGATCCCCTAGTGCGGCAAATTTTTTTGTTATTATTTAGTTAATTATATGTATATGAAATATGACTCAGGTTATATAAATTATTCAAAATTTTTGTTCCATACCTATTTTTTGTAACACTCAATATGAGGCATTATATTTATGCCTCGCCGTCCGTGGTACAGTAGCGCACACGTGTTAAGTGCATTTTCGAATTTCGCGTACGTCACTGTCCCACGGAACAATTTTGACAGCCCTAGTCATAACTTTACAAAAAATCAAAATTTTCGAAAACAAAAAAAAAACGGTGTGATAAATTTTTCTTTTGATGACGGGAAAAAAATAGTTTGCAAATATTTTACTAATGGTCTAGATGTAATCTGGGGTGGCAGCGCATTTTTGTAACTTTTTTTTTTCAAATTTTTTTTCATTTTTTTTTCTGCAAAACTTCTTCAATCAGTACTATATTTAGATATGGTACAACCTAAATCCACCAGCCGCCACTGCGTGACCCCTATGATAGCCTCGCCGTACCAATGATCAGCGGTATTGAGGAATAACGGTGGGTCACGCCGTTCCAGTCCTCAGGCAGTGAGACATCATCGCGATGTCACGCCACACTCAACGTGTTAAAAGCAATTCAAAATATAGGGTGTCCAAATAATAAAGTACCTTCCTTCACGGGGATGATAGAACTAGAAAAAATAAGCTGTTTTGTACATACAGATTGAGCCAGACCGCTAGGAACACGACTAGCGGTATGCGCAATTTACAGTCACCCGTCTGTTGCCAGCACGATGGGGCGATGAATGTGGGATGAATACAAAGTCCGAACGAAAGTTAACGATTGCGCACGCTCACAATAAATTCATGATATTGCGGTGAAAGACTTGATATTTGAAAGAAAATAATTCTGTACTCAAAATTATCGTGTTATTATGTATGTAAGAACTATTGAAATCACGAAAGAATGCCGTTACGTCACAAATTTATCTCTAATCTACAACGTACGCTGTTCAAGCGTTCTTTGTTTACAAAATAATAAAACGAGAAAGACAGAGCAAGGAAGTCTAGTATATATGACTGTTAATATCTCAACGTTCCTCTATCTAAAGACGACTTTGATTCTGAATTAAATATAATAAAACACATAGCAATTAACAATGGCTACAGCCCAATAATGATTGATAAAATACTTGCCACAAAAAATTACAAAAAAGCGATACAGTTAGTATATCCAAACACCACTTTGAAAGAATCTAATTATAAAACCCTCACATACATCGGTAAACCTACAGATAAAATAGCCAAAAATTTAAGAAAACTGAATGTCAACATTGCTTATAAAACTAATAACACATTCGGTAAATTAATTCAAAATAACAAAGATAGAGTTAAAAAGGAAAGTAAGTCGGGAGTCTATAAGCTGACCTGTGGCCCTAAAGTTTATGTTGGGCAGACGGGAAGAAATTTCAAAACAAGAGTTGCAGAACACAGAAGAAGTTTTACCAATGGTAAAGAAGATTCCACATATGCAGCACACCTCCTAGAAGATAACCATAGTTTCAATCCGAATTTAGAAGTCCTGCATTTAGAAAATAAAGGTCCTAAATTGACGTTACTAGAATCACTAGAAATTAATAAATTAAAAAGACAGAATATAATATTAAATGATCAATTAGAAACTAATTCTTCACCATTGTTAAACTTATTTTGAGTGTAAAGTACACTTTCTATATAGTTTCTATTTATTACTGCATCCACTACTCTTAGTGTTTAAAATCAGGACAGTTCTTAAATTACCTACTTTAATAATAGTTTACAACCTTAGATACATTTCATATTTATACCCTGTTTCTGCATTGTAAAAGTTAGTATAATACTCACATCTGACGAAGCCACTGTGTTGGCGAAACGATTGTCATGTAAAATATATATTCAAGTATATATTCAAAATAAATTTCGTGAAAATCAAAAAACAACAAAAAGTTTTTATTATGTTTCGTATAACATGGATTTTCATCAAGTAAAGGTCGACTCAATCAACTATCTCAGACTAATGTTGCTGATGCGTTATACGAAAACCTAAGTTCCTTGACGAAAAAGAAAGAAAGGGCCTGATTTCGTACGTCTCAGGAACAAGCGATATTATTATATCGATCAATCATCAAATGCTTTTGACTAGTGTCGACGTCACATGTTTCATGGTTTCCTGTTTCTACATGTCAACTGTCATATTTGGATTTGTTTATTTTAGTTTAATTGTTACCGTATTCCTTACTTTATCGATTTTTGTATATGAAAAACAAATCTGTTCAGAGCTAACGATAGTTAATCTTCAAAACAAAAGGTATGTTTCAATGTGTAATAATAATGACTCAAAAAATACATACAAAATCCTTTTCTAGAATGTCACCAGACAGTTTTTTATTTTTAATGATATTAGTTAATTTAAATGTAGTTATTAATATCTAGAAGCAATCTACATTTTGTCAAATTATATAAAAATATAAGATTAGCTCAAATTTAAAGGCTGATGAAATCATTAAATTATTCTGACTTTTAGCAGACAAATTGTGGGTATGCCTGTCAACGAGTAAAGTTTGCAGTGTTGCGAGTAACCAAAATACTCCACAAATTCACTGAAAATACTCACATTTTCCTCACAGCAGCTTTAAAATCCTCACAGCCTCAAAATGATATTATTTAGACCATCATGTTCTTAAAATTCTTTTAAAACAATATTTATAATAAATGTTATTTATAAACAAGTGCCGGGACGCGGCATCTACCGGAGGCCATTTACATTAATTATAATAATTATAACTGCTTCCGTATTGCTACACGGCGGTGTAAGCAGTGCAGACACCACGAAAGAATTTCTTGCATTCAGCAAACTCCATCACTTTTAATGTCTACAGTGTCTACCTCTAGAGTCTAACCAGCTAAATAAGTAATGTTAAATGTACAGTTTAGTCCTTGAATATAAAAAAAAATACTTACTTAATCAACATATGTTAGTACCAGTTGCTTATTGACAGATGTCGCTCTGCGGACGCGGGACTCGGTGACTACCACTGTCGCAGCATTGCCAATGTGTAGTGTAGTGTAGTGTAATGAGTCAACGTGTAGAGTTGAATTTCATAAAATATCATTATTTATTTAATAATACTGAAATCTTCACCCAATCCTCACAATTGTGTGATTCCTCACACATTTCCTCCCCAACCTTCCAAACGATCACAATGTGAGCATTTACTCACACATTGGCAACGCTGAAAGTTTGTTTACATCTGGACGTTATTTCAACAAGCATGAATTTGTCTAACGCAGTGCTGATTTGATTTATATGAATTATAACGATGACGTAACGGCATTCTTCCGTGATGTCGATAATATGCATATATTTTAATGTGTAAACGCAAAAACAATTGAAGGTCAAATAGAACAAATACAGCTGAAGGCTAGTATATAAAAACTTAAATCCCCTATTTATTGCTTTACCGTTAACGACCGCCACCAGCCGCCAGTGATCGGGGTTTTATGATCAAACAATAAATAATGGTCTGACAATTTAAAATATTACGGTTAATTTATATTATAGCATGGCGAGATTCCTGTATAAAATAATGCAATTTGGATAAAATACTCTTTTATATTTAACGAGTCGCCACTGCCAATATAACCTCAAAAATAATAATTCACACTATAATGAACACAAGAGTGCGAAACTTAAAGTGGATACAAGGGTGCATGACCTTCACTTTAATCTAGATATAGATATAACATACTAAATAGGCGTACTCAAAATTACAAATTAAAATACTGTAAGTACTAACATTCTCTACAACATTTTTAAGACTAATAGCGAAAGTTTCAAAAGTAAAATATTTTCCACAAATGCATATACCTCAGCTAACACCCTGTATAATAGAATGCTTAAAATGGCAGAAAATATTTTTCTAAGCGACATGAAATGAAACACTTACCAGACGATGCCCTGAGCGCCGGATCCAATGGGTTTCAGATTTTGGTATCTTTTCAAAATTGTGAATTTGGTGTCGCCCACCTCCACGGTGTAAAACTGAGAAAGACGTGACATCTTATTTCGCCAGTCCCAGTAATTCGAAGCCGTTGTCTGAAAAAAATAAACTAATAAATGTGTGTTAAAAAGATGAAGATAATCGGAAAATGCATGTTAGTCACTCTAAAAATGAAAAAAAATACACTCGTTAAAATCACCATTTGTTAAAGTGTTAATTGGTAGATTAGTTTTTTTTTTTAAGTCACCGATGCCAATTTACAGAGACTTTTTAAAAGACGAGAACTTTTATGCAGATCTGTCGCACATGCAAACAATTGTGAAAAAAAAATTCTTTAATTCTTTCAAAAAAATATCCGTCAAATTATAAAACATGATATTTTAGCGAAAAATACTTCGAAAACTTCATATACACTTACTATCCTAAACGGTTTCGTTTATAAGATACAAGATTTGCAAATAAATTAAAAATGCTTAAAACTGAAACTCAAAAATTAAAAACAAAACATTATTTTAAATTTCATTTAATAACTGACAGCGACAGATTGTAAATTCTGTTTAATTCATAGCATACTATGACTATTTCTTTGGCGTCGTTTTTAATTTTTTACAAATCTGGGTGAGGTTAGAAATTAAGCAGTAAAACATTTCTTTTAATCTTTTTCCAAAACGGTACTTCGTACGAGTAGTTTTAATGAGTAATGTCTCAGGAGTTATTAAACAGTGCCCTATCATATTGTCTATAAAAATGTTATTGATGTTGATTCTACCCACGCCACTGATGGAAGTAAAAAAATCTGATTACACATAAAAACGCCTACTTATATGATACAAACATGTGCCAAAATTCAATACTGTACCTGTAAGCATTTTTGAGATTTTTTAAAAAATTTTCGACACTCTGTATCTTATAAACAAAGTCGTTTGGGACAAAAGTGTATGAAGTTTTCGATTTATTTCTCGCCAAAAAACCATGCTTCAAAATTTGGAGGACACTGTAAACTCTGTTTAAAAACATTTACCTACTTTTTTTGTAGCTTTTATCTCGATACAATTGGAATCCATCTATAATATCTATTAAAGAAAGTGTATGTTGGTTTATGTAATTTAAATATTTTTATCGGATGAGTTGAATAATATCATATTATATAGGGTGTCCCGAAATGTCTGTATAAAAAGTTACCACATATTGCCGAGACCAAAATAACACGTTGATTCCAATTTATTTCTATCCAAAGGAGCTTCGGTAAGTCGCTATCGAGGTTTTTTTAAGCACTAGACACAGTGAGGCACATAGGAATTAGAATTACCGCTGCCATTCCGGTGCGTCTAACAGCAGTCAGGTAGAGGGCATGAATAGCCAGAGCTTGAGTTTGACATGTAAGTGTAAATCTAAACGCTGACGCACGATTTCCGTATTTTATTTCAAATATGTCGCGTAAGTATCCAATGTATGTAAATCGTATTCAACCGTATATTTCGTGATTTTCGGACTTAAAGTATGATGGAACTGATGTATATTTGGTTTGTCATAGTAATGTTTTTTCTTTCACTATTTGTCAGATTGTAAGCGACACAGATAAAAAAATCAGCAAAATGAAGTACTTTATGCCATTTTTATATTTGATTTAATTGTTATGTTGAGTGTATGCAATTTCTCGTTTTATCTACTCGAAAACAACCTTTTCGTCAATTTTGGGTATAATACATAATATGTTCCTAGAAACACGTCGAAGTTCCAGTGGCAATATTATTTAGCACCAATGAGAACAAAAATTGAAAATAGTATTAAACAAGATAAATGATGGGTAACTGTCTACAAGGCTATTGACTCCAAGAAACACAATGAGGGTAACGTTTTGATAAGCACTTTGATTCCGAATGTACCGTCGGAGTCGGCTACCTTTTTATTAGCGAGTAAAAAGTTGCAACAAGGCACTGACCAAACAAATCAACAGTTAATAATGGACACATTAAACATATTATTTTCGAATACCATGTTTTATAATCAACGAAGCTTCAACCATGCTTCAAGTCGGCTGTTCCCTCAAATCTACAGGGTGTTTTTGAAATACATGCATATATTCATATAGGTAAATATTCGCAAAAATATTTCTCAAAATGTCTTAAAATAATCAACAAGGAAAATAATGTTGAATACTACCGTATAATATTAGCTACGCCTATGGTATTTGTCATCGCTTCCGTTTGAAGCCTTTGACTAATTTGTAACTGGTACGAAGCGTTGCCATATGATTTACGTCTCACATGTCAGTATTTACTAGACCGCGTAAGTGGTGCGTATCTAAGTGTACTGATGTTATTGTTGGAAAATTTTGTGTTCTAACTAGTGTATTCATCGGTTTATGTATTTGGATTTTTAATTGTGTTTAACTGATATGAATGGCCCAATTTTCGAACATTGATTTGACAAATATGGTGCCTTTTTTTATTAAAAACATTAATTTGTTATTAAAAATGTCAAGTTTGTGCGTGGTGAAGTGAGGCAAATAGTTTAATTTATTTTTCATGATTTCCTGCAGGCTTGCTCTACATCATATTATAGATACAATTCGAACAAGTTATGCATATTATGTAGACCGTTTCACTGGAAATTCAAAACCAGTTTTTCATAATATCACCCAAGAGAATACATAAAATTTGTCGTGGCAAAATTTAGTAGTAAAGAATCAACAGCCACTAGGGAGGACCAACAGATTTGAAAACGCCCATGTTCAGGCAGGTCTGCAAAAAAATATGCAATTACACAATACAATACTGGACACCATGAACAAATTACAAAATAGTTCTTTAGCGTGAGCAGAATTTCTTTAATGAATAATGTGGATCACTGTTAGGGACATTAACTGATATCAGCGATATGTGTGGTATCATTTTTCAGAGAAGAAAAGGTGCATGAGAAGAAAATCTACACTTGCGACCCCAATTTAATGTCCATCAAGGACAACCCCATAAGTTTCGTATCAGCATGTCCGCTAGTTTGAGATGTACTGGATTGTATAGATTTAAAAAATGTACTTTAAATCAATTCTTGGCTTTAGTCCGAGTATTTGATAATTCAATAGTGCAGAGAAATATAAGAAAAAAATGCCCTTACTATAGCCTGTATGATCTTTAACACTAGCATCTAGTTTTCCACGAAATACCAAAACACTATATACTGCAGCATATAGTGTTTTGGTGTATGGTGGAAAACTACGTCAATGGTATCTTCACATCAAAGGTTCCAACCCACTCCAGGACAGGTGTATGATCTTTCAAAATTAAACATTGGGTTTGTTGTCAAGATTTTGCTCTAAAAAGGTTAGATGAAGCCACTTATTCCATAGTTGTTCGACTAATTTAAAGACCGCATCTTACGTAGTCATTCCAGTTATGGGCTTACGTACAACTTTCGTACAATAATCTTGGAATCTAACTCCAAATCATTTAGAACAATTATTAATAATATATTTTTATTCTAGCGCCAAAAAAATATGTTTTAAAATGTATAGTGGTTTTTGCTAAATGTTCAGCATTCATCTCATTTTAAACATTACAAAAAAATCACCCGTCAAAAGCATGAGGTGAGATATTGTCTATTTTGTATTGTATATCATTTTTTAATATGAAAATATTGATGTGTTCGCCCACGAGGTGATTCCGTTACTGACACTCGCGAAATGACAACCTGAGATGCGGTCTTTACACTAACTCATAGTCTACACAGGCCAAGGCTGTCTTCCATAAGATCACACACTGTAAAAAAACTGTGTTTTCTTAACCTCGTACTCTTTCACCCACAATTTTTGACATTGCTTGGTATCGCCGATATAATTTTGCAGGCGCCAAATAGGCTGCTGTTTAGACGCGAGTGATTTTCAAAAAAACATGTCTGTCGTAAATAATTTAAATTCATTTTCAACAACGGGATAACTGTAATATGAAGGTAGTTGTCAATCAGATTTACCTGGTTTTTCTTACAAACCGGTCCATGTGGACAAGATTATATGTTTGGGAAAAAATCCTGTAATGGACATGTGAGTTTATTCAGACTTTGAATTGAACAAACACATACATGCACTTATTTCAATTAGTTTTAAAGCCTTTAGCCTTCACCTGACCAAGTAAACAAACACAGTATAGAATAGATAGATACACATCCCTTTTCCACTACGTAATGCCTGAGGCAGGAAATTATCGATCGTTCTCTTGGCTTTAAATGAAATTTGTCACCAAGAAAAATCACCGATTGGCAACGTGGTGTGCGGTGGTTTATTGGTATTGCCTTTATTTCTTATAGATTGAATAAATACACGTTTCGCTTGGAAACAGGCCAATGTTTATCCAGACGTTCGGGAATTCACCTTACATTCTGTAATGTCTGATTAAAAATAGTCATTCTCGAATTATGTAATTTTTTTTAGTATCCAAAAAAAGTTAAAAATAAATAAAGTAAGTTTTTAACAATGTCAATCTTCCCTTTGTAACTAAAATGTCTTGTGATAATATAATGTATTAAGACAGCGGAACTTAGCACCCGATGTTATTAGAACTTATAAGAAGTTCTCAAACAAAATTATATGAATTGTTTATTTCTGAAACGGTCTAGTGCATTTTTGGTGATTTTGGATCTGACGGAAAAATGTATATTTCAAAGCAAAATCTATGATTGAAATATGAATAAATAATCTTTAAGTGCAGAAAGGACCCAAGTTTGCCAAATTAGGTCTTTTCAGAAATTAACGTGTGAAAATCAGGCATATGTTTTTAGCTCCGTTTCAATAATGACCTTGATAGATGTTTTGATTTTATTTGTGTTTAGTGGTTTTTAAACCTTGCGCATGAACGGGTATGATGCCAATTTTTGTGCGATTATACTGACAGAAATACCTAGTTCGGCTGAATGTAATGGAGGGGATGATAATAATATACCAAGTGTTCTACAGGAAATACATCCTAAGAAAAAGCACGACCACTTTGTGTACAGTTTCAAGAGTCCAGCTTCCTGTTATCTTTCTCCAAACAAAAAATTTTTTTTACTTGGAATGGCCAATAAATCTGCGTTGATGCCATTTTGGAGTCGAAGATAAATTGTCTAAAATGTTTAGTATACTAGTGGTAAAAGCAATACATTCCCGGACGTCGATGTAAACTGGCCGAGGCCAATAAACATTGAGGTCCGGGAATGTGCTTTAACTACGAGTTACACATACTATTTTTTTCAGAAATGGCAATCAGTAATATTATATATTAAGGAATTCTTATTAATGCATAACAGTTTTTTATTATAACCTAATTGCTTATGAAATCGTTTCCTTGACAATCACTGTTTATTTATTATTATACAGTGATGATGATCAGGTGTTTGGGACACCACCAGAGTTAGTAGCAACTGCAAAAAATGTGACTTTAAATTTAACGTTCTATTTTTTACTAAAATATGCATTTTTAACGCGAGTTGGTTTGTCTGTGTGTATTTATTTACTGACTAAAATATATATAAAAAACCAGTACGCTAGTTACTTTCCCGGCTTAGGTTGGAAAAGTAATTTTCTCGTACTGTTTTATGATGCTTAGCACCGGACTAAAATACTAGAATGACGTATTTTGGGATCTGAAATTGCGCCGAGAAAGTAGACATTCTTGAGCGATTTCAGAAAATAGAGTATTGTTTTCGTTTATATAGGAGCGCAACACTTGTACAGTGCACTCAATAAATAATTATTGTTTTACTGCCTACCGTTTAAACGCGTTGGTTTATTCCTTCATCGGTGCCTGGCGCTGTCGGTGCTTTTAATACTTAATAATAAGGATTCTCTTATATCTATTGCGACTACTTTGTTTTGACGAACATGAAAAGTGTGAAGCAATCACTTTGAGCAATGTCATTAGATTTGTTCCAACAAATACTGAACTCATTCTGATACTAGTTAACAGGTCGTTTCAACGTCGAACAAATTTGTTCGGAACTGATTCGGTGACAGTGAAATTAGTGCCTGGTTCTGAGAATTACCAGGGGCGTATTTCTAGAGCATGCGTAGAAGTGTCTTAGTTAACTAGTCTTTGAACTGAATACGTCAAGTCGTTAAGCTGTTGATTATATTTGTGGTTGTTACCGGTTTTGTGTTTATGTTATATTTTAAAATGAGTGATTTGGACAACAACGATATTTTGTTGATCTGTGATTTGATAGTGCGCCTTTTGCGTTCCAGTTCAAATTTAGTGCTTTACTAACGCATGCGCATTAAATCGTTTGCTAACCGATTTATGTAACCGAACTACTTGTTGTAACAAATCTATTAAGAAAAATTCTTAATAGGTTTAAATAGTGTGGCAAAGTAGGAATACGAAAGGTATAATTAGATGAGCGGCAAGGTAAATCTGCACACGGGCGGTGGCCCTGGATAATACGGTTCTGTTCAAATCAGACGAAGCGCTGTTCTGGCACTTTTCTATAGCTGACGGCGATCACTGATAAAAAGTCAAAAGTACGGAATTGTTACTTACATAATAATCCAGTCACTTAAGCCAAAAAAGAGGGTCAACCTCGGAATGAGAGATAATAAGCTATAAACTTGTATAAACCTGTATTTTGGCGTTCTAAAAGTTGTCTCAAAAGTCTCATAAAATCTCGTGTCCGCGTCTTAAGATATTCAAGGTCAAAAGTCACAAAAATTGGTTTTTTGCAAATATCTCGCTTTTTATGGTTTTAATGCCATTTGCATTTATTATAAAAAATGTAGAGAATAAAATTCTCTACAACTTTTGTCCCAAACATTTTTCTATATACTCAACACTTTTTGAGATAGAGAGCGGAGAGCGCGCCGCGCTTACCTATTCACAGCATAATGCAAGATCAACCGTAAGTCCCGGCAAATAATACGCCATATAAAGTCTATAAATAATTAAGTCGAGTACCATCTACTACTGATAAGAAGCCTCGCCAAGATAATCAAGTCACACAAGCAATGATAGAGATTTTTAGTTATATAGAAAATCATGACGGATCACAATTTACATTGAAAGAGCTCAAAGATGTCCTGACGGAGTATGTACCAGATGATAAGACTATCATTACAAAACTTCAACAAAAATGTTTGACCGACATAATAATTACGAGAAAAGTAGGATCATTTACTATCATATCTTTTCGTGATACACAAGCTAATATACTATCAAAAGCTTGGTACGATAATAAAAAAAGGGATCCCCAAGAAGAACGGTTACGGATTGTCGAAGCTGCAGCAGCTATTATTAGGGAAGATATTCGATCATCTATAGTTGAAACCAAGTCTTATCCACCTCCAAGTAAAATGTTAGATGATATTAAAGAAAAAATATCAAAAACTTTAATGCATTTCTTACAAGAAGTCATAATGAAAAATAGAAGAGGAAAAATAGATAATTTAAAAACGAAATGTACATTAATGTCATGCAATAATGGCTGCGATACGAGAACGGTCATTTTCATCAAGTCCTAATTATAAAAGTTTTTGAAAAAGCTCCCCACATTTGAACTTCAACTGTAATAAATATATGAAAAAAGTATTTCTAAATAAAGATATGATTAAAATGTATTTACTCTATTCTTTTTCTACTTAAAATATAATTAACATATATATTAGAATATAATTAAAATATACTTAAAGTATTCCACTCAACAATTTTTTGATTACACGGAAAGGTAAGTAATATTAAACAAATATATATTCGATAAATGAAAAATATTATTAAATATAATGTATTAATTAATAAACAATGCAAATTATTCATAATGATATATTTTTTTAATGATTTATAGACTTTAACGGCGTATTATTTACCGGGACTTACGGTTGACCTTGCATTATGCTGTGAATAGGTAAGCGCGGCGCGCTCTCCGCCCTCTATCTCAAAAACGGTTGAGTATATAAAAAAATGTTTGGGACAAAAGTTGTAGAGAATTTTATTCTCTACAATTTTTATAATAAATGCAAATGGCATTAAAACCATAGGAAGCGAGATATTTGCAAAAAAAAACGATTTTTGTGACCTTTGACCTTGAATATCTTAAGACGCGGACACGACATTTTATGAGACTTTTGAGACAACTTTTAGAACGCCAAAATAAAGGTTTATACAAGTTTACAGCTTATTATCTCTCATTCCGAGGTGAAACCTCTAATGTGACTGGGCTATAACGAATTTTACTGTAGGTACTTTGATATGGATAAATAAAACTTATTTGTGAATGATGGCTTAGCAATTTTTTAAAAATTATTTAGTATTGTAATTGATTACTTTTCATTGTAGGACGTTGATATCCATATACTAAAGAAAAAATTTCCGTTAACTACCAAAAGCCAGGGCGACGGCCGGTCCTCCCTACTCCCACTTGGCGACGTTCATGATTTCATGATTATGTTCCTAATGCTCCATGGCGGAATATATTCTGAACAGCTTTGAAGATAAATGAAGATGATGTCTGGTTTATAAAATGACTATGCCCTAATATCATTGTTTCTCACAGATGTTTTCCATCTCTGAATACTGTGGAAGGGGCAGCATATAACAGGATAAAATAAAATCAATATCTGGTCCGTTCCCGGTATTACTAAATGGGTTCGGTTCCAGTGTTAAAAAATTGGTTTGGCATAAAAACAGGTTATTTTGCATCTCTAATTCGTGCCGATGATTTTAAAATGTCTATTGTTAAATTTCATTTAGTTATTGTTAAAAAAGTAGTATCACAAGCCAACAATATGAATGTAAAACAGCGTGTTACAGAAAATCACTTTTTTGTACTAACCAAGAGCGATCCATTTTATCCTCTGCGATTGGACGGCGCACACAAAAATGCCTGTAACAAAAAATTAAATTAAAATCGGCATGAAAATGAGAAACTTATAAAAATTGAAGAATAACATTATCAAATGATTAACCACCACTCTAGCGGAAAATTCGATACCTCAGCGACGAAAAAAAATTATTTTAAATATCACTACAATTTTTTATTAAAGCAATGAAAATATCTTGTGTGCGACGAGACATATTTATGAATATATTCATATGCTCGTATTTTCATGAAATCCTTCGAATATGAGTTTCTAAAGCTTTGACAATTTGAGGCAACATGCTGTCACGATAAAAATAGCAATTTCTGCAATAAAAAAATCAAGAACAACGAGACGGTCGCTCGTGAAACATTTTATGCAGTGAATTGTGAAGGCATAGGCGTACGCGAAAAAATTAGGAGTGCGTCATTATTATTATGTATTGTTTAAAATAATTATATATGGTACAAGGTGATTAAAGACGTTTAGCCGAGTGGTAATTTCCACGAATGAATAAAATGTCTTGTCAAGCATGATATACAATATTTTATCTAACACCTATTTAAATTCATATATTGAATTTGAAATAATTATTTCCATTACCTCCCAAAATAATATTTTACTAATCTAAAGGCGCAGTTGGCACTGGTAAGTTTGATGCATTGTGAGGGGTCTTAGGGTCGATGGCAAATTCGGATATTTATTAACAATAACGCCCCACTCTTGATGTCTACTATCAAAACATTCACGGATTACATACTAAAATTCATGATTTCCTTAATAATGTTACTTCTTCTAATTATTCTATAATATGTTGTACGGAAACATGGTTACATCCGCACACTTTAAACTCTGAGTTCATTTGTGAATCATCATATGTTATTCTACGGGCTGACCGTAGATTCTCTGAAGTAGGTAACAAAAGAGCAGGTGGTGTATTAATAGCTGTTCGCAATGAGTACTTAGTAACTGAACTTGATTTAAATTTTATTCGTGCCGAACTTTCTGATTTTGATATCCTTGGTGTTAAAATAACGAACAGCTCTTATTCCGTTTTTATATTTGTACTTTATATTCCTCCAAATCTGCAAGTGTCTATTTATAACCAGTTCTTTGAGCTCTTGGAAACTTTAGGTTATATTTTTGATGTTGATATTTATTTTGTGGGTGATTTTAATATACCGGAATGCAATTAAAATAATCACACAGACAAACAATTATCTTTAAATATGTTTAGCAATTTTTTTGAGCTTAATCAATATAATAACGTACCTAACGTAAACGGTGGATATTTAATTTAGTTTTATGTAATAGACCTTGCACAGTTATTAAAGCCTATGATATATTGTTACCTGAAGTCCTCACCCCCTTCGTTAAACTTAACTATCACGCATAATTTGGCTAAGAGTGAAAACATCTTGATTAGTCCTGAACTAACTTACAATTTCCGTAAAGCCAATTGGGTCCTTTTATACCAACGGCTAAACTTAACTGACTGGTCTTTTTTGGACGAATATACGGATTGTAATAAAGCACGTGATCACTTTTACAGAGTAATTATCAATATATTTGAATCGTGTGTTCCTAAACAAATTTTTCGGCCTAGAAAATATCCACCGTGGTTCTCTAAAAATATAATTTCTGATATAAAATACAAAGCTAAACTATTAAAAGAATATAACCGTACTAAAAACGATAACACGCTCGTCAATTTCAAATTTCTTCGCTCAAAAATTAAGAAGGATGTTAATATGGCATATGAAAGTTTTTTAATTAACATTCAAAACAATATTCGTTGCGATCCTCAAAAGTTTTGGTTATATGTTAATGGTAAAAGGTCTGTTAATTCGTTACCGGACACAATCAGGTTCGATAATACTGATTTCAGCCAACCTGTTGACATTGCAAATGCTTTTGCGTCCTTCTTTAAATCCAGCTTTTCGTCAAATATCTTAGTTGTTTCTGATGAGTACGGTAATGTTACAAATAATGTAAATTTTTCCGAAAATGAAGTATTTGATATTTTAAAACTAATCAAACCTAAATTTACTTCTGGTCCTGTAGTGTTTGCCTGTTCTCTTATGAAAATCTTTAACCTTTGTTTAAATTCCAGCACATTCCAGATGGAAACATTCTAGAATTTGTCCTATTTTTAAGAAAGGTGATAAAAACTCTGTGATTAATTATGGACCTATCATGATTATCTCTAACTTTTCCAAGGCTTTTGAAATGTTACTGCATAAAGCAATTTATGCTAGCACTCATGGGTTGATTAGCGACTTTCAGCATGGTTTCATGCAGGGAGGTCTACCACTACTAATCTTTTTTGCTTAACACAGTACGTTTCCGAATCTGTGGATATTGGTAGATAAGTTGACGTTATCTATACAGATTTTAGTAAGGCATTTGACAGTCTTGATCATAATATTCTTTTGTATAAACTTAAGCAGTTTGGTTTTTCAGATAAACTGTCTAAACTTTTTTCATCATACTTGCAGTGCAGGCGCCAATACGGGAAACCGTGGTTTGTAATCTTCGATTTAATTTAAAATTTATGTGAATTATCTTTCATCAAAATTGAAAAAATAATACTGTAAAAAACTATAAATAATTTAACTAATTTAAATAAACTAAAATCAAACATTTGATTTCCTTCTTTTTTATTTATTCTTTTCTAGATAGAATAATAAATTTGATGAAAATTTAGAAAAATTAGACTTTGACCCCCTAGAAAAACTCATAAAATTATTTTCACCTTTATTTTGTTTATGCAACTATTATCATTCAGTTCATGATAATTTGGATATTTTTATCTGTAGTATTAACTCGATCAAAAAGTTATTTGTAAAAAGTAATGTAAGTGCTGTTTAATGCATTTCTTTTTTTTGCTGCTGCAAATGCATTGTAATAATTGTCAATTTTCAATTACCAATTTTTAATTTTTTTTTGTAATTAATATTATTTTTTTTGTTAATTATGCTGTATTCCCATTCTATAATTAGTATGCAAATACTGTTGGATGGTGTATCTGAAATAAATAAATAAATATAAAAACAGTAGTGTGAACTATGTTACAAAAATTGTGTCGGTCAGTGTTATTTATTTAAAGTCTAACTTTCGCTCACAGTGAATAAAATAAAAACAACCACAGTGCTCATTTATCATAAAAAAAAATTAGCAACAGACTTGTAAGGTAGAGAGAACTTTCAAGAGACAACATATAAAATGCTATAAAAGATGTCAAACACCAGCTACTACTGTGTCCATTAAAAAACTTTGTACAGCTTGATCGCTGCGAATACACGAAGTTTTCGATTAACGATGTACATAAACTGAAATTGAAGGATGACAAGTGTTTTGCGCGTTAGGTTCCTCAAAATCGTCAGAAGCACGAGATTGTCTTTACCATGAAAAATTAAGATGTCAAAAAAATGTACGATTTGTGTTATTTCTTTTAATGGAAACAGTCGTACATTGCTCATTTCATCATCAATGAGTTGATACCTAAATTTCGCCGTATTTATCCTAATCACGACTATATTTTAATTTTTGAGGGCAAATATTCTTTCGTTTGAGCGGTAAACCAGTGGCATCCAAGCTCACCTGATCTAAATCCACTGCACTATTCAATATGGACTGTCTTACGGGTATGTTTAATATCAAAGAAGGCAGACATTTGCGATCCTTAGAGAACTACAAGAAATAACTGAGAAAGTATGGTCAGACAAAAGTGTTCAATTAGTAAGAACTATTTTGCAACTTAAACACAGATTAAAAACAGCTCATTGACAAAATGGACGACCCATTCAATACGTTTTCAAATGAACATTAAGATCAAATTTTAATATTGTAACATTTTTTAACGTTAAAAGTATTGAAACCTATATTTAAGAAACTGCTGTTCCATTGTATCTTTCAATAAAAGCTTCATATTATTAACAGTCTATGTTTGATCTTTTGTTTATAAATTCTCCAAATTTGAAGTCATATCTTCAACCAGTCCCAAATGCGTTTTTTTTTGCTCCACTGGAATATATACAAAAAAACTGATGTGGCCAGCAGATAATTTTCTTATATCAGTATATATCATCCTGATCTAAAAAAATCATTCTATTTAATTCTTCACTTACCTCAATTAAATTTTAATAGCCTACCTTGAAATGTGTCATTCACATTTTTAAATAATTAATTATATCAGTCATGATACTGTCAATAATAATTCATGCCATATATTTTAATAATTTTTTGTTATTGACATTGACATTTTTTTAACTAAATTAGACCTTTCAAATGTCAAACTGTTAGATTTATCCTAACCCCATTTCATGAGGCCAAATGTGTAAAATATTTCAGTTTACATCAGCTTTATTTAAGTACTTGGAAAATATATTTTATTCGTTTGATATAGTAGACATGATTTATAATCATTCATCAAGAATATATTTTTTTGTAAAGTCTAAAACAAAAAAGCTCGGAAAAAAGTTTGAGTCCCGTGGACCCCCTCTCAGCTGGCCAATTTTGCTCATCACCGAATTTTTCATTGTCTTTGGCCTTTAGAACAAGTGTACCAAATTTGAAAGCTTTATTTCAAAAACTGTGGCTGCTATCGCGAACTACAGACATGCAGACAGATTTTTATTCGTAAAGTTATATTTTTTTCATTATCATTCGTCGAGATTCGTCCAGAAATGCAATAAAAAATTTTAATTTTTTTCCCGAAATTGTACTTTTTTTCTTATTTCATTCATTATGTCTCTTCTGGTGGTACCATATTCACCAAATTTAATGTGTCATCTAAAATGTTGTTGACAATCTTAACTGCCATATTTGGGAAGTTTCCCATTAGTATTTTTTGAGTTATCGCGGATACACACACACACAGCCACACAGATACTTACACGCACCGACACATCATTCGGAAAATAGTCAGAACGGATTCAGGAGGGTTCAAAATCAATAAATCAATTAAAATCTCGAGGTCAAAAAAAAAATCACGATACTTCCTTATATTAGGTATAAAAGAAAGCAAAAAGTTCTATTTCAGTTAAATTTTGATTTTACTTTTGGCGAAAGTGCCCGCGGTGAACAGCATATTTTTGACTTGTTTTATGAATTCTCGACATTTGAAATTGATATAGCTTTTTTGCTTCAGCCGATCTTACACAAAAAAAGGTCCTATTTCAGTTAAATTTACACAAGTTTAACTTTTGGCGAAGGTGCCCGTGTTAAGAAAATGTAAAAAATGTGGCCTCAATTTACTCGACAGTTCTCTTATGCAACTACCTATTCTATTTTACCGTGGTTTGTAGAAATATCTGTCGTGTCAAATACTGCAATAAAAATGATTATTAAAGAAATGTAAATCTCGCACGATACTGTAACAGACTCCATTAGTATGATGTCATTATGTACGAAATCACGAAAGAATGACGTTAGGTCACAAACTTATCTCTAATCTGCATCGCACGCTGTTCAAGCGTTCTTTGTTTACAAAATAATAAAACGAGAGAGACAGCGCAAGGCAGTTCCTGATGAGACACCCTGTTTAATATACAGGGTGTCTCATCAGGAACTGCACCGATCGATACAGGGAAAAAAAGTACACACCATTTCTTTTTCCTATATCGATCGATGCAGTTCCTGGTGAGACACCCTGTATGTCTGTTAATATCCCAGACCAACGTTGTTGATGCATTATACGAATACATAACTTACTTGAAGAAAAAGAAAGAGAAGGCGTGATTTCGTACGTCTCAGTAAAAAGCGAGAATAATATTGATCAATCTGATCGACCGCTTTTGACTATCGTCGTTGCCACATTTTCATGGTTTCCTGTTTCTGCATGGCAACTGTCAAATTTGGATTTGTATACTTTTGAGTTTGATTGTTGCCGTTTTGTTTATTCTATTGTTTTTTATATATGAAAAACAAATCTTTCCAGAACTAGCGATAATTAATTTTCAAAACAAATGCTATGTTACAATGTGTAATAATAATGATTCTTATATACAAAATCCTTTTTCTAGAACGCCATCAAACAGGTTTTTTTTTATTTTTAATAATGTTAATTAATTAATTTAAATGTAAGCAATCTGCATTTTGCCAATTTATACAAAAACAAAATTAGTTTGATTTAAAGACTGATGATTGTAGGTTATGTTTTTACTTTTTCACCTGTCAATGAATAAAGTTTGTTTATATCTAGACAACACTTCAACAAGCATAAATTTGACTAACGCAATGCAAATTTGATTCATATGAATTATAACGATGACGTAATGGCATTATCATAGTTATCGTATGCGATGGCAGGCATCACGTGCCTCCACTGCTCCGATAATTTTATTGTAAATACGAAGTATATATGTTGTAATTTTTGTGAAAACAAGTATCATATACAATGTGTAAAAATTAGAGACTCATTGAGCAAATTTATATCCGAAAACAATAATTTTAAATGGTTTTGTGATAACTGTTTAATAACTGTGGAGCAAAAGTTAAAGTCGCCTGTTGTAACACCTAGTGTCAATGTGCAGGTAGTAGTAAAAGAAAACGAGTGTTTGTATCGTGAAATTGAACTGTTAAAGAAAATTGTTAGTGATCAAGATTATGTAGTAAGTTTACAAAAGGATAAATTGGAAAGTATAGCTGCCAAACCTGTAAGTACACATTCGTTATCAATTCATAGTTCTGGGGCCGCTATTTCTTATAGCGAAGCGATAAAAAAGTCATAGTAAACAGAAAAACGAGACAGCTGCTTTATTTATTAAATCCAACATTAAAACAGATCCTGCAAATATGTCTAATGAAATAAAGTCTGCCGTGAACCCTGCTAGCTTACATATAAATATAAAAAAATACCAGGTCTGTCAAAAAATGGTATGTTAATAACTTGTGAAAACTCTTCTTCTCTAGAAAATACTTAAAACTAATCTTGAAAATAAAGTTGGTAACAAATATGTTATTTCCGAGAGCAAAAAACGAAATCCTAGATTAATTATACGAGGTGTTGAAAAAGAAAGTATTGAAAGTCAAGAGTTCATAAATGAACTGATAGATCATAATAATCTCGAATGTTTAATAAATGATATCAGAGTTATAACCAAATTAACAAATGGACATTCTGTGAACGTTGTTGTTGAAGTTACACCAACAGTTCGGCAGCAAATAATGAAGACAGGCTTGTTGTTTATTGGTTGGCGAAGATGTGTTACTGCGGATCATCTCAACGTCGTTCAATGTTTTCAATGTTCCCGTTTTAATCATGTTAAAAATGACTGTAAAGCTGTTCTAACATGTCCTAAATGTGCGGAAAATCACGAGCTTAAAAACTGTAAATCCGAAGTTGAAAAATGTATAAATTGTGTTAATTACAATGTACGAAATAAGGCAAATTTGTCAATTGATCACTCTGCAAAGAATAGAGCATGTCATGTATATAAACAAAAAGTAGAGGCTTTAATAAATACAATTAATTTTAATGAACAATAAAACATTAAAGCATTTTACAATAGCGCATTTAAATACAAGATCATTATTTACAGGGTTTGATGAATTAAAAAGTTTATTATATGATCACGATTATGATGTTCTTGCTATTACCGAAACATGGCTGTCGGATGCAATTTCGTCTAATACTGTGAATATACCAGGGTATAAGCTTATACGAAAAGATAGAGATGGTAGAGGAGGTGGTGTTGGATTGTATGCAAAATCACGTCTTAATTGCAAGACAATTTTTTTAGATGTTAATTGTACCGAAATAGAAAATTTGTGGGTTGAAATTAGATTTGGAAGGTTTACTTTTGGCTGTCGGTGTGTTATATCGACCGCCTAATTATAATGCAGTTAACTGCATTGAACAAATAGATTATGCTTTGTCTCATATTATTCCTAATTATAGTAATGTAGTTGTGGTAGGTGACGTAAATGTAAACCTCTTTCAATTAGATAATTGTATAACAAGTTGTTTTGACACATATGGTTTCATTCAGGTCATAAATAATCCAACCCGTATAACGTCGCACTCATCAACATTAATTGATCCGATATTTGTGAATTCTTCAGATATTGTGGTTCAGTCGGGAGTTCAAAATGCTGATTTAATATCCGATCATAGGTTGGTGTATTGTAAGCTTAAAATTCCGCAGTATAAATTTAAACAAAAATTTGTTACTTACAGAGACTTTCGACAATTTGATAATACAGCTTTTTTTAGAGGACTTACATGATACTTCATGGATAGACATAATCTATGTTAATAATATTGACGATAAAGTTCATATATTGTCTGAAAATATTATAAAAACTTTTCAACAAACATGCTCCTCTCAAGACTGTCCGGGTAAGTAAACCTAGCTCACCGTGGTTAACTGATACAATTAAAATTATGATGAAGGAACGCGACAAAGCCTTAAGCAAATATAACTTATATCCAACTGATGAAAACTGGAGCAGGTATAAACAATTACGAAACTTCACTTTTAAGTTCCATAAGACGGGAAAAAGCAGGATATATTAGTCATTTATATAATGAAAAAAATAAAAAAATTTTTTGGGAAAAGCTCAGAGAAATGAATATTCAGTCAGCTAAGAACGATGATATACCAGATAATATTAAAGATGTTTCAAAAAATAAATGATTACTTTTTAACTGTATATAATAAAACTCCAGAATGTAATGATATGATTAATTTATACAATAATAGTAAATACAAAAATTCTCTTAATTTTCATTTTTCTTTAGTCGGAAATGAGGAAATTTTAGACGCGTTAACGTCAATTAAGTCTGATGCATATGGTTGCGACGATATCTCTTTGACGATGATAAAACTTTGTGCTCCCGTAATAGTACCTTTCATAACGCATATTATAAATAGTTGTTTAGAGACTGGTTACTTTCGTCAAGCGTGGAAAGAAGCTATTATTTGTCCTATACCAAAGGTAGTGTCACCATCCTCCATAAATGACTTACGTCCTATTAGTTTATTACCAATGCTTTCAAAGATTTTGTAAAAAATTATTTATAAGCAAATAAATTTATATTTTAATGAAAACTGCATAATGCCTAAACATCAGTCAGGTTTTCGTTCAGGACATAGTACTACAACGTCCCTGCTTAATATATGT